>CM061750.1:315825870-316175869 GCA_030979885.1 Lolium multiflorum | reverse complement strand
TGTTGTTTAATCCTAGATGGATATAAACCCTTGCAATGGAACCTCCACCATATCAACACAATCCATGGTTCCATTGCCCACCACATAGTCATATTCATAGTTATGAAAATAGTGGTTTTGCTTTTTATGCAATAGTGATAAACATAGTACTTTGCAAGTAATTTGGTAAAAATACTCAAATGACATGAGCAAGCGATGAACTTGCCTTTCTTGACTGCAAGATTATGCAGACAAGGGTCTTCGATACGCAATAACTCCAAATTCTGAAATAGCATTGATACGTCCAAAACGTATCTACTTTCCCGAACACTTTTGCTATTGTTTTGCCTCTAATTTGTGTATTTTGGATACAACTAACACGGACTAACGCTGTTTTCAGCAGAATGCTCTGGTGTCTCGTTTTTGTGCAGAAATCCAACTTTCGGGAAAATCCTCGGAATTCTTGCAGAAGGCCCTATTTTACCAAAATATTGACGGAGCCAGAAGGGCAAAGGAGGTGGAGGCCCGAGGGCCCCACACCACATGGCGGCGCGGCCCAGGGGGGCCCGCGCGGCCATGTGGTGTGGCCCCCTCGGCCGGCCTCCGACGCCCCCCTTCGGACTACTTATTGGTTTCGACCTGAAAACGCACGGGGAGAAGTCGAAGTCGCCAGAAACCCTCCAGAGAGCCGCCACATCGCGAAACTCCGTCTCGGGAGCCAGAAGTCTCCGTCTGGCACTCCGCCGGGACGGGGAATTGGAGGAGATCTTCACCGCCATCACCGCCAACGCCTCTCCATCGACCAGCCATGTTTCCCCCATCCATGTGTGAGTAATTCCCCCGCTGTAGGCTGAAGGGGATGGTAGGGATTGGATGAGATTGGTCATGTAATAGTCATAAGATTGTTAGGGCATAGTGCCTAGTATCCGTAGATGTCACTTTTATGATATTGTTGCAACTTGTTATGCTTAATGCTTGTCACTAGGGCCCGAGTGCCATGATCTCAGATCTGAACATGTTATTGATTCATGAAGATATTCGTTGTTTATGATCTTACCTGCAAGTTGTATACACATGTCGCTGTCCGGAACCAATGGCCCCGAAGTGACAGAAATCGGGACAACCGGAGGGGATGGTAGTGATGTGAGGATCACATGTGTTCACGGAGTGTTAATGCTTTGCTCCGGTACTCTATTAAAAGGAGTACCTTAATATCCAGTAGTTTCCCTAGAGGCCCGGCTGCCACCGGCTGGTAGGACAAAAGATGTTGTGCAAGTTTCTCATTGCGAGCACGTACGACTAAATATGGAACACATGCCTATTGATTGATTAGTACTTGGATACCGTTTTATTATTATCTGCAAATGCCCCTGCTTTGATTGTTATATGAGTTTCTCTCATCCATGCAACGCCCGTTAAATCCGTCCCTGTGCCTACAGTATTTTAATCCTGTTGTTTACTATAATCACTACTGCTGTCTTTATTTCACCGCTGTTATTTCACTATTCCTACTGCCATAAAACTGTTACTACTGATAAACTCTTGCGAGCAAGTCTGTTTCCAGGTGCAGCTGAATTGACAACTCCGTGTTAAGGCTTACAAGTATTCTTTGTCTCCCCTTGTGTAGAATCAATAAATTGGGTAATACTTCCCTCGAAGACTGTTGCGATCCCCTATACTTGTGGGTCATCAAGACTATTTTCTGGCGCCGTTGCCGGGGAGCATAGCTTTATTTGGAAGTTCACTTGGATTGATATTGTTCGCTGCAAATTCTCCATTATGGGTAAACCTCGCGATACTAAGATCGCCATATTACCATCCACTACAAGAAAAGGTACAACTCTGAGTACCTCTGCTGCTCTTGATTCACCATCTATGATTGATAAACTTGTTTCACCGCCACATGCTTCACATGCTGGTACTTCTGCTGAATCTGAAAATTCTCATAATATTGATAATGTTTCTGCTGTGCTTGATGATAGTGGTTCATTGGGATCTTTTCTAGATGCTACAATTGCTAGGTCTAGACAAATTGAAAATACTGAAACTCCTAATGCTACTACACCTGTTAATTCACCTGAGTCTGTTGAATATTCTAGTGATGATCTTGATGAAGATTATGTAGAGCTAGATGATGATTTTATTGAAAAATGCAATGCTACTACTGATGCAAGAAAAATTAAAAAGAACATGCTGTTAGATATAAACCATCTCCTGATCCTAAATTTGCCACATCTCCTATAAACATTAGGGATAAAGATTATGATTTTTCTCTTGATCTATCTCATATAGCTATTGTTGAGAAAACACCCTTTTGTGGTACTGAAAAAGAAAGTGTGTTGAACACTTGACTGAGTTATCTACTCTTAGTGGCGTGTTTTCTGATGATGTCAAGATGCGTACTTATTTTGTCGCTAAAATTTTTCCTTTCTCATTAAAGGATGATGCTAAAACTTGGTATAATAATTTGCCTCCTGGTTCTATTAAAAGTCCAATTGACTTGCGTGATGTTTTCTTTCGAAAATACTTTCCTGCTAGTGCTCAACACGCTGCTTTGCAGAGAATTTATAATTTTGACCAGGAAGATGGAGAGAAATTGCCTGAGGCTTGGGCTAGATTTTGTTCTCTTATTAGAGCTCAGCCTGACCATGATTTGGAAAAGCATGATTTACTTGATATATTTTATAGTGGACTAACTATTGAGTCTAGGGCATACCTGGATAGTTGTGCTGGTTGTGTTTTCAGGAAAAGAACTCCAGAAGACGCTGAAGAATTATTGGCTAAAATAGGCCGGAATCATGATGATTGGTCTACACCTGAACCAACCCCGACACCGATAGTGAAGAAGAGGGGTATGATTAAATTGAATGATGAAGATATGAGGGAAGCCAAGAAGTCTCTTAAAGAGAAGGGTATTAAACCTGAAGATGTGAAGAATTTACCTCCTATAGAAGATATATGTGAGACAATTCCCCCTTCATCCATGATTGAGGTACACTCGCTTCAACACTTTACTAGGGAAGATATTCCGTATTCAAAATCTCCTGCTCAATGCTTAGATGAATTTGATAATTATATTGTTAAGCAAGAAAACTTTAATATGAGAGTAGAGAATCATTTAATGGAAAATTCCCGAGCTATTAGTGAATTGCATGGTATTGTGGAGAGAACCTCCAATGATGTTAAGATACTTGTCAAACATTTTCAAATGGTTCAAACTCAAATTGATCAACTTACTAAAGTGCAAAATGACTTGTTGGGAAATAATTCTAAAGAAAAACATGCTTGTGAGGTAACAACTAGAGGTGGTGCTTCTACCCAGGATCCTCTATATCCTGAAGGGCATCCCAAAAGAGTTGAACAAGATTCTCAACTAATTAAAACTAGTGCTCCATCTAAGAAAAAGAAAAAGAAACATAAGAATGTTGTAGAATCCTCTGAACCTGTTAATGATCCTAATAGTATTTCTATTTCTGATGCTGAAACTGAAAGTGGTAATGAACATGAGGAAGATAATGATAAGAATGATACTCCTGATAAAGAAGAAATTGAAAAAGAACCTGAAAAGCATGCTAAAAATAAAAAGTACACTAAAGAAGATTTTATTACTGAGAAACATGGTAATGAAAGAGAACCTTGGGTTCAAAAGCAAATGCCTTTTCCTGCTAAGAAACTAAAATCAAAGGAGGAGGAACATTATAATAAATTTTGTGATTGGATGAAACCTTTATTTTTGCAAATCCCTTTGACTGATGCTATTAAATTGCCTCCTTATTCAAAGTATATGAAAGATATTGTTACTAACAAAAGGAAAATCCCCAATGAGGAAATTTCTACTATGCTCGCTAATTACTCCTTCAATGGTAAGATTCCAAAGAAGCTTGGAGACCCAGGTATACCTACTATTCCTTGTTCCATCAAGAATAATTATGTTAGAACTGCTCTATGTGATTTAGGAGCAGGTGTTAGTGTGATGCCTTTTTCTCTTTATAAGAGACTTGATTTAGATAAATTGATACCAACTGATATATCTTTGCAAATGGCTGATAAATCTACTGCTATTCCTGTTGGTTTATGTGAAAATGTTCCTGTTCAAGTTACTCAGCATTGCTTGATATTAACTGATTTTGTTGTGTTGGAAATGCCTGAAGATGATAATATGTCCATTATTCTTGGAAGACCCTTTCTTAATACTGCAGGGGCTGTTATTGATTGCAATAAAGGCATGGTTACTTTCAATGTTGATGATAAGGAACATACTGTCTATTTTCCCAAGAGGATTGATAAAGTATATGGAGTTAATACAATTTTTAATGTGAAAACTATCAAAGTGGGATCCATTGATTGTCCTATATATGAGCCTAAAGAAGAATATCAAACTCTTGTGATTGGATCCATATCAATTCAATATAAGGTAACATGATTGATTTGAGGTTTATTTCTTCTTATGTCATATAAAATTTATTTGGTAGCAAGACTTGATCAACCTTGTTAACAAGTATATTTTATTGCATAAAAGAGCTAAACAACACTTCTTTCTTTCTTTCTCCCTTCACCTATTTTACTTGCTGTAGCACTTTTGTTTTGCAATATGCTTTAGTCATTTAAGATTTTAGAAATCATTTTCCTGCGCAGTAATCATTAATTTAATACCCAGAAATGTGCATTTTTCGAAGTTCTCTAAAAATTACAAAAATTACACCGTTGGTCCTATTTTTCGACGAGGCACCTGGGAGCACCAGAGGATGACCTGTGGGGCACCAGGGGGTGCCACACCATAGGCCGGCGCGGCCAGCAAGGGGGCCGCGCCACCATGTGGTGTGGGCCACCCCTTGCCCCACTTCATCATCTCTTCCTCCCAGCACCTTCTCTCTCCCGAAAAAGCTCGTACCAAGTTCCTCTCACTCGTGTTTCTGCTCAAGAACTCGCGATTTTTCGATCTCCTTGCTCAGCCCAGATTTCTGTCTGAAATTTGGCACATTTACTCCTTGGTATGTGACTCCTTTGATTGTCCAATTAGAATTTCATTTGGTTGAGTATATATTGAATATTTTGCTGCTGTAGATAACATGTTTAGTGGGCTTGCATGCTTGTTCTAAGTGGTAGAAATTAGTTTTGATGCATGTGTAGTACTCTAGCAAGTTCCTATAGTAGTTCCCTTCAATTACACACCTTGAAATCAAATTTTATAATGATTGTTGAAAATTTCAGAAGGGGAAGATGAAGAAATTCAAATTTGGAGAGTTGTTCAAGAAAGCAACAACCAGCACCGGTAGGCCCTCAAGGGCGTCTACTCAAATTAGGCGATCCTACAATGAGGATGTCATCGCGCCTAGCTTCGCGCCCGAGGAGGACCATGGGGCTCCTAATGCTTCATCCTTCCCCTGTTATGAGTTTCTGACCAATGCAGGGATATTGGATGACTTCTTCACCCTTGTCAACAGGGCAGGCCTAGCCACCTACGTGGGAGACGAGAGGGGACAATATTACAGGCTCACCAAAGTTTTCGTTGAGAGCTTCAAGTTCCACAACACGGAATATGAGCCGACAGTCGCATTCAAGATTTATGATATTCCTGTTACCATGAAATTGGAAGAATTTTGTTGTGCATTGGGTATTGCCCCTGTAGGTACAGCAAGGAGGATTGATGACAACCCCCGGGACTTGTTGGAGCTCTACCGAGGGATCACCGGGGATGATTGCCGCACCATCCAGCGAGGGAAGATAAGAAACATTCAACTCCCCGCTATTAAATATTTCGCATATTACATTGGTACTAGCATTTTGGGTAGAGAAAATACTAGCAACATCTCTAGCTACCATCTTGCTTTCTTGAATGTTGCACTTACTGGAGAGACACCTTATCATCTTGGTTCTCTTATTGCTCGCCGCCTGTCTAGCAGGGGGCCTATTTTTGGAGGAACTATTGCACTACGCATTCTAACACATCTAGATATTCCTCTTGATTCTAATGATGTACCATTAACCCCTAGGAAACTAGATATTGCTGCTATGAAGAGCCATCGTTTTGTTACTACTGACTCCACTATAGATAATATGGTCTATAGAATGTTGTTTGCTGATGGGAATGAGAAGGAAATCCCTCTTCCCCAGCCAGGTTTGTTCAATATTGACAGGCAATCATGGTCGCTCACTAAGGAGGCGGTGGAGGAACATATGAAGATACAAGAATTCCACCAGCAACATGACTCCGAGAACGCCGAGCCCTCCTACGACTACACCGTCACGTACCCCGACGTTTCCTCCAGCACATACATGGAACCGGGTCGTCCTTCGTCATACTACGAAGACACCACTTCATGGGGACCGTGGGAATGAACTCCACTTAGGCCAAAAGCCTAAGCTTGGGGGAGGTATACCGGCATCACTCATTCTTTGCATATTATGGTTGCTGGATACTTGTACATACTTGTTTAGTCTCTAGAGTGGTTTTCTAATGAGAGGGAGATGATATTTGGGGAAGTGCTGTCCAAAAACAGATTCTGTGCTGTTACCAAAAAAATTCGTACGCACAGCCAGAACGTTATTTTGAGTTGCCAATTTTTGAGCATGTTCCCCAGGTTGTTATCTAACTTTCATTAGTTGAACACTTTTTGGTCTGAGCAATGGAAGATTTTTGTTAATTTCGATTTCTGTACTGCTGTCAGGATTTGGCAGATTTCTGTCATCCTGCTTTTCTGTGTTTCTGTTAGTTTGCATTCTTTTGTTTTCACTTTGTTTCTTTCCTAAAACACAAAAAGACCAAAAATATTTCTGTTGTTTCTCTTCACCATTTGTTTATTTGGTTCCTTGCTCTTAGTTTACTTTATTTGCTATCATTAGTTTGCTATTAGAAAACCCAAAAAGATTTTGCTTTGTTTGCTTGTTTTCTTTCGTTCTTGTTTCTAATTCGAAAACACCAAAAATATTTGCTGTTCTTCTTTGGTTTGTAAAGTTCATCATGAGTTCAATGGTCTTCGGTGGCTGGAGCGTGGTTTTCATTTCATATTATCCAAGCTACACAAGTGAAAAGGCAATAATGACGATCTACGACAATCTGATTGTGGTGAGAGGCTGGTATGAACTCTATTTGCTTTCATTTTTGTACATATACTCATCCATATGAGCATGCTTAGTTGGTTCATGTGAGGTATATGTTATTTGAGAAAGTCTAGTAGTTCATGATCTCTCATGTTTAGTTCCAATTTATTAATATGAGTAGCATGTCATGGATGTTTGCTTGCATTGTTTTATTCATAAGTAAGTATGGCATTGTGGTATCCTCCTCTGAATAATTCATTTATATCGACTTGGCACATGCTCACGCATGCATATGACTGAACAAAAAGTCAATTAAGCCTCGATGATTTATATTGCTTCAGAGTTCTTGTATCACTTTTATGCCTCCGTTAATTTATTTTGCCGCAAGCATGATTATGACAGTTACTGCTCTCTTGATTTGTCGCTCCCTAGTCTTTTGCTAGCCTTCACTTGTACTGAGCGGGATCGCCGCTCGTGCTTCCAAACACCTGAAAACCAAGTTGTTCCAAAAGTGTCCACCATAAATACCTATGCATGGCATTTCAAACCATTCCAAGTAAATTCTCATGCGCTACCTTTAAAACCTTCAAAATGCTTCTCAATTTGTGTTAATGTTTCATAGCTCATGAGGAAGTATGTGGTGTTCAGCTTTCAACCTTGTCATTTACTTTTGACGGACTCTCATATGGACTAGTGGCATATCCGCTTATCCAATAATTTTGCAAAAAGAGTTGGCAACGGGATTCCCAGTCCCAAATTAATTAATTCAAATAGACACTCCTCCATGGTTTGTGATTGTTGGATGGCACCCGAAGGATTCGGTTAGCCATGGCTTGTGTAAGCAAAGGTTGGGGGGAGTGTCATCATCATAATAAAACTTAAATAAAAAGGCACTCCTTCATGGTATGTGATTGTTGGCAGGCACCCGAGGATTCGGTTAGCCATGGTTTGTGAAAGAAAGGTTGGAAGGAGTGCCAACCAAAAATAAATAAAATGGGAGCCGCTCTTGTGAGTCCGGTTGATGAGGTAGTTAGTGTACCCATTACCATTCGTTGACAACAACAAACACCTCTCAAAATAATTTTACTCCTGCTTTACAAATGAAAAGCTCTAGCGCATGTTAATCCCTGCTTCCCTCTGCGAAGGGTCAATCTTTTACTTTTTATGTTGTGTCTCCATTCTTTCTTTGAGCACTATCTTGAGAGCACGACTGTCATTCTTAGTATAATATGCTTGTCTCAAAATATGATTGATTGTGGTATAACTTTGATGCTTTTATCTTTGACAATCACTACTTCTAGTCTTTATATGAACTCAAGAGGTGCCTCGGCATTTATGTTTTGCCGATCAAATACGGGCAAGCGAGATACCACTTTATCATATTCTCTTATGAACATTGCAATCCTGCTTATATACATGATTCATGGTGCTTATTATTAATTATTGGTACTTTTCCATGATTGACATAGCTGTTGGATGATCTTATTTGCATGTATCTCATTATGAACTGCTTAAGTATTAGCCATAGCATGAGAATATATACATCATATGAGCAAATGTGTTCGTGAAAGTTCTTTTATCGCTCAGTTGTTAACTGAATTGCTTGAGGACAAGCAATAAGCTAAGCTTGGGGGGAGTTGATACGTCCAAAACGTATCTACTTTCCCGAACACTTTTGCTATTGTTTTGCCTCTAATTTGTATATTTTGGATACAACTAACACGGACTAACGCTGTTTTCAGCAGAACTGCTCTGGTGTCTCGTTTTTGTGCAGAAATCCAACTTTCGGGAAAATCCTCGGAATTCTTGCAGAAGGCCCTATTTTGCCAAAATATTGACGGAGCCAGAAGGGCAAAGGAGGTGGAGGCCCGAGGCCCCACACCACATGGCGGCACGGCCAGGGGGGCCCGCGCGGCCATGTGGTGTGGCCCCCTCGGCCGGCCTCCGACGCCCCCTTCGGACTACTTATTGGTTTCGACCTGAAAACGCACGGGGAGAAGTCGAAGTCGCCGAAACCCTCCAGAGAGCCGCCACATCGCGAAACTCCGTCTCGGGAGCCAGAAGTCTCCGTTCCGGCACTCCGCCGGGACGGGGAATTGGAGGAGATCTTCACCGCCATCACCGCCAACGCCTCTCCATCGACCAGCCATGTTTCCCCCATCCATGTGTGAGTAATTCCCCCGCTGTAGGCTGAAGGGGATGGTAGGGATTGGATGAGATTGGTCATGTAATAGTCATAAGATTGTTAGGGCATAGTGCCTAGTATCCGTAGATGTCACTTTTATGATATTGTTGCAACTTGTTATGCTTAATGCTTGTCACTAGGGCCCGAGTGCCATGATCTCAGATCTGAACATGTTATTGATTCATGAAGATATTCGTTGTTTATGATCTTACCTGCAAGTTGTATACACATGTCGCTGTCCGGAACCAATGGCCCCGAAGTGACAGAAATCGGGACAACCGGAGGGGATGGTAGTGATGTGAGGATCACATGTGTTCACGGAGTGTTAATGCTTTGCTCCGGTACTCTATTAAAAGGAGTACCTTAATATCCAGTAGTTTCCCTAGAGGCCCGGCTGCCACCGGCTGGTAGGACAAAAGATGTTGTGCAAGTTTCTCATTGCGAGCACGTACGACTAAATATGGAACACATGCCTATTGATTGATTAGTACTTGGATACCGTTTTATTATTATCTGCAAATGCCCTGCTTTGATGTTATATGAGTTTCTCTCATCCATGCAACGCCCGTTAAATCCGTCCCTGTGCCTACAGTATTTTAATCCTGCTGTTTACTATAATCACTACTGCTGTCTTTATTTCACCGCTGCTGTTATTTCACTATTCCTACTGCCATAAAACTGTTACTACTGATAAACTCTTGCGAGCAAGTCTGTTTCCAGGTGCAGCTGAATTGACAACTCCGCTGTTAAGGCTTACAAGTATTCTTTGTCTCCCCTTGTGTAGAATCAATAAATTGGGTAATACTTCCCTCGAAGACTGTTGCGATCCCCTATACTTGTGGGTCATCAAGACTATTTTCTGGCGCCGTTGCCGGGGAGCATAGCTTTATTTGGAAGTTCACTTGGATTGATATTGTTCGCTGCAAATTCTCCATTATGGGTAAACCTCGCGATACTAAGATCGCCATATTACCATCCACTACAAGAAAAGGTACAACTCTGAGTACCTCTGCTGCTCTTGATTCACCATCTATTATTGATAAACTTGTTTCACCGCCACATGCTTCACATGCTGGTACTTCTGCTGAATCTGAAAATTCTCATAATATTGATAATGTTTCTGCTGTGCTTGATGATAGTGGTTCATTGGGATCTTTTCTAGATGCTACAATTGCTAGGTCTAGACAAATTGAAAATACTGAAACTCCTAATGCTACTACACCTGTTAATTCACCTGAGTCTGTTGAATATTCTAGTGATGATCTTGATGAAGATTATGTAGAGCTAGATGATGATTTTATTGAAAAATGCAATGCTACTACTGATGCAAGAAAAATTAAAAAGTTGCTTGCAGAACATGCTGTTAGATATAAACCATCTCCTGATCCTAAATTTGCCACATCTCCTATAAACATTAGGGATAAAGATTATGATTTTTCTCTTGATCTATCTCATATAGCTATTGTTGAGAAAACACCCTTTTGTGGTACTGAAAAAGAAAGTGCTGTTGAACACTTGACTGAGTTATCTACTCTTAGTGGCGTGTTTTCTGATGATGTCAAGATGCGTACTTATTTTGTCGCTAAAATTTTTCCTTTCTCATTAAAGGATGATGCTAAAACTTGGTATAATAATTTGCCTCCTGGTTCTATTAAAAGTCCAATTGACTTGCGTGATGTTTTCTTTCGAAAATACTTTCCTGCTAGTGCTCAACACGCTGCTTTGCAGAGAATTTATAATTTTGACCAGGAAGATGGAGAGAAATTGCCTGAGGCTTGGGCTAGATTTTGTTCTCTTATTAGAGCTCAGCCTGACCATGATTTGGAAAAGCATGATTTACTTGATATATTTTATAGTGGACTAACTATTGAGTCTAGGGCATACCTGGATATATGAGTTTTATTATTATCTGCAAATGCCCCTGCTTTGATTGTTATATGAGTTTCTCTCATCCATGCAACGCCCGTTAAATCCGTCCCTGTGCCTACAGTATTTTAATCCTGCTATTTACTATAATCACTACTGCTGTCTTTATTTCACCGCTGCTGTTATTTCACTATTCCTACTGCCATAAAACTGTTACTACTGATAAACTCTTAAGAGGAAGTATGTTTCTAGGTGCAGCTGAATTGACAACTCCGCTGTTAAGGCTTACAAGTATTCTTTGTCTCCCCTTGTGTCGAATCAATAAATTGGGTAATACTTCCCTCGAAGACTGTTGCGATCCCCTATACTTGTGGGTCATCAAGCATCATCGTCCGTTAAGGACGATGTTTAAAGGATTGGCAAGGATGCAATAATGCATAAGTATGAGATGCAATCGCTCTAAGCGTGACCTAACCCCGATGATTTAGGATTAGTGAGTTGTAATGTTTAGTTTAGGGTGTGTTGCACTTTTAGAGTGATTCATAAACAAGGTTCCTATTAAGGTGTGATTACTTGATATTATGTACAAGGTATAGAATAAAGCATAGTAATCAATTGAGCATACAAGGAATGATAGTTGGCATAATGTTAATATGTAAAGAACAGTTGTCAGTTTTAGTACTATATGGTATGGTTAATGATTACTTGTTATATTCTTCAAAAGAATAACTTTTGAAGAACAAGTTCTTTGATAAAGAACAAGTATGATAATTGGGTTTGTGGGGTTCTATGGTTTCCTAGGGTTTCAATTGGTTTCTGGAGTAAAGATTAAATGGATCTCAACATTGTTGGACTCATCAATAGCTAGGGCTTGTAGGGTTGAGTTAATCTTAAGCATCTTAAGCAACTAATTATAAATAGGTGTTATCAAGCTTGGTTATATCTTATTGGTGATAGATAGCTAGGGTGTATAGATCCTATTAGGCAGGGTTGTTGATGATTCCTATTTTTTCTTCAAAAGAATAACTTTTGAAGAACATACTTCTTAAGTAATAAGAGGTATTTCAATTAGGGTTGAGGTGGTCTAGGTTTTACTGTTGGTTCTATTAAGTAAGGAATAATTGGCTCCTAAATAGGATGGTGAATAAGTATCCAACACTAGTAGGGTTTAGTGGAATATGGTTAGGTAATGCTCAAGAGTTGGTATAGTTGTTCATGAGGTTCATCACATTGGTGTGATGCTAAATAGGAATGAATAAGATTGATGGATTTGGTAATAGGATCTAGGGTTTACACTTGGTTGGCCCTACTTGATTATTTAGGTATGATGAAGATGAACACATGGGATACCCATATATTAGTGATAGGTCTTCTATATTTTATGTGGCCAAGACAAGTATTTAGTTGCAATTATAGTTCTATGAATGAAAAGAAAGTATCATGCTCATATATTCTAACCTAGGGTTAGGGTTGGAAGCAAATTAGGGTTCACATATAAAATAGTGGAACTAGGGTTCTAAGTGAATTTAGGGTTTTAGGGTTTCACATGGAATGATGAGGTTGTAATCTTTATTCAACATGTAATTAGGGTTTCCTAATCTACCATATAGTTATTAAGTTAATGACTTCATTATAAAGTTGAAGTTATTAATAACTTTGAAATAAAAATAATATTGGATTTACAATTTTATTATTTTTAAGGATTTTAATAATTAAGGTAATTATTAATCAGGGTTTAAATCCTTCTAATAAGGATTTAACAAAATAAAATAAAAAATAAAAAAAATTAGTTTTAATGTTTTCTTTATTTATTTACTGGATTTTATTTAATTTTGGAATTATTTACTAATTATTGAATTTTAATTGAATTTAGAATAGAGATAAAGGCTTAATCAATAAGTATTAAATAATTAAATTTTTATTAAAAATAAAAATTTCATATTATATTTTTATTGGATAGATTTTATTTTTATAAAAAATTTGATATCTTATTTATATTTTTCTGAGTTAAAATGAGTTCTCTATAATTTGGTAAAGTTTCGATATTTTCGGATTTAAATTTAGAAGTAAAAACTAAAGTTACCCGTAGGCTACCCACACAGTCACTGATGGTGGGGTTGTGGCCACATCAGCTGCCACGGTGGCGACGACGTGGCAACCATGGCCACCACCGGCGTCGTCGTGGACGGCGCCGGCGTTCCCGGGTTCCCGGGTGTGCTCAATCGAACGAGGTCGACGAGACGAACCTACTGGTGGTGGCGCCGCTCCCTAATGGTTACCGGAGCGTGCTCGCCGGTGAGGTGCTGCGGCGGCGGACACGGGTTAACAGCGCGGCGACAATACGAAATGCAATCGAGCGAGGCGTGCATGCTAGGGGACTCAGGAGCTCACCAGGTTCACGACGCGCGTGACGGCGAGGCCAGGGGATGGCTGGTTCGCCGGAATCGCTTGCTCCCGTCGTCGGAGAAGACGAGCTCGACGGCGGCGCTAGGGTTCGCTAGGGGTCGATTCCTCTTGCAGGCAGAGCAAGTAGACCACGACGGTGCTGATGGTGGTCACGGCTGGGCTTGGGGAGGCTCTGAACAGCGGCGAGGAAGATGACCGGGACGGCTAGGGTTGCAGTTTGGGGAAAAATGGTAAAAGAAGGAAGAAAATCGAGGCTAGGGTTTGTCCAGGAGGTTTTATACGGCGTTGGATTATGCCTCGTCACACCGCCGAGCGAGGAGAGGTCGCCAGCGTCGAGGAGAAGGCGAGCACGGCGTCGCGCTGGCCTCCATGCGCGGAGAAGAGATGAGGACGAGGCTCTCCCAGATCTTTTGACGAAGAGGTACGTGGACTGGTTTTGGGTTCTGGTGGGCTTGATTGCTGGGCTGCGCATTGGGCTCCTCCTGGGCTGCTCTGATCTGCCAGGTAAGATAGGTAAGCCTTTTTCCTTTTTCTGTTTTATATTTTCTGTTTTCAATTTATCTTTTGAATCCAGATTTGAATTCAACCCTGTTTTATTTAATTCAATTTTGAATGCTTTTCTATTTGGTAGGTATTACTTATTTGAATTATACAAGGATTAGCACAAGATACTGCAGATACTTTAGTGGTATATTAGAAAGTTAATATGGGTATAATAACATTGGTTGAATTATTAGTATTGGAACTTGAATTTAAATACCCATATGGACATGAACTTGAATATTATCTTTGTAAATATTCACATTGTTTTTCTAAAATGATAGTGTTCTTACTTAGTGATAGGTGGGGTTTTATTTAGTATTTCTTTGCAAGAGATAATTTCAAAGTAATATTTGCTTATGGATTTCTAATAAGAAGTGATTTAATGGCATGATTTTATGTGTTAACATATTTCTAAGGACTTGCTCTCTCATTTGAGAATTTGGTCATATGCATGTGATTTTAGGTGAACACTTATTTATTAAGATCTTGTGGGTTTAATTATAACCCCATTTCAAGGTTAATACTAATACCATATTTTAATAACACCTTGAAATACCTAAAGTAGATGCTACTCTCATTATGGGTTGGTCTTAATTATAAAGATAGATGGTTGATAACCACACATGGTTTTATTATGGGGTTTGGCACTAGGTGTTTCTTATCTTCAATAATTGAAATATAAGATTTGTCTAGTGAGTACTTTTAGGGTTCTAATTATATTTATCTAATGACATATGGTTTGAATCTCAATTGTGGCTTAGGTTTTAGTTGTGATCACCCAAATGATGCTCAAACTAGGGTTGAGATTTAATTCTAGGTTGTATAGATGAGAGGACTCCATATTGCATGTGCTAGGGTTTAATTTCCCCTAACCATGATAAAGTGGTTACTTGCTTAATATTTCATGTGCTTCTCTAATTACTAAGGATTTGGGAAGTGGTTTTATCTTCTACCAATTAGCTTCTATTATTATCCTTAATTTATCATTGAAGTAACTATATTGATTATAGTTCTTTTTATAGTTAACTTTGGTCATATGAATGGATGATTTCTCACCATTTAAGTATGGAGTTTTACTCTAAGGTTTTGCTTATGTTTCTTTGGTGAAGAATAAGTGGAATGTATATGTGGTAGAATTCTACTTGTGATCACCAAGTGGTTCACAAGTTAAAGTTAGGATATAAGCCTATGGTTGCATACTAGTGATCTTCTATAATTTCATGTGGTGAATGATATCTACTTATCCTATTAGGTTTTAACTTATCCTCACATACATCAAGAGAATGACCATGGATTAGGCATGATCAACTTGTTCTTAATATCTCTACCTCAAGTTCTTAGGTTTATGATCATTACACAACTTATAATGATCAAGGTTTGGCTTCCTAAGGTACCTCTCATTAATTAGGTTTCTCAGTTCCATGATCAAGCATTGTCTTGATCAACTAGGGTATAGTACTTCTAATTTACCTTCTTGACTGGGACTACTATGATTGGTCTTTCTCATTTGGGAAGGTCTTTAATACTAACCTAGGGTTAGGCTCCATAGAGGTTGATGTAATCATCAATGTCTATGTTTAACACAAATGGTTTCTCTCTCTATGGAATGTCTTGAATAATATCCTAGTGTTCCTCTTAAAGATGATGATCTGAAGACTTGGATGTATATCCAAGGTTTAGCTCCAGGTTTGTTATTGCTTCTCTAATAAATAATATAGAACTCTCACCTCTCTGGGTTTGATGTATAATAATTTGAAATAAAGAAGAATTATATTCCTTAGTTGGATCTCCTTGTCTTGTTTTCAAGATTAAAGTAGAATGGATATAAAAGGGTTTATGATAAGAGCATGGATTAGTTTAAGACATGGAGAAGATAAGTGAAGAATAGTTTCTCCAATTATTGTTACTTAGTTTCCAATTAAATAGGTGTTCATAGGTTATGGCAAGGAATATCATGTTGTGATCTTAATAAGATCAAGTAGTTGATCCTTGATTAATATGTTATTGTGTTGGCTTTAGTTCCATTTGATCTAACCCTTTAGATCAAATCATCTCTACCCAAAACAAGGTTTTAACAAAGTCACATTGAGGTTTATAGCGCTTGACTTGATGAGCTACTTCAATTCCACCAAGGTCAAGTGAAACTTCAGCTACTATGACTGTTTTACTTTAAAGCGCGAAAATTCCCAGATTTTCTATGCATGAATGCAATGCACACTCTGTTTCCTCTATTTTTGTAACCCCAATACCTGGGATATTACAGTCTCTACCCCTTAAACTAAACTTCGTCCTCGAAGTTTGGAACTCTCTCACGTTTCCGGAGTGTGGATCTGACTTGTGCAGACTATATCTTTTCTCGAACTCCGTATTGATCTTGTTGGATATATCTGAATATATCCCTTTTCCAGATTCTTCCTGGAATCCATTAGTGTCTGTCTCTGAACCTTGGTTCTTACTTTGATTCTTTAATTTCTTCCAACTCTATAGGCTTGTCTCCTTTCTCATTGAAGATTCAATGATTGAGACTTCTTCTGGTGCTGCTGGTCTTATTTTAAGGCTAATTTGATAATAAACTCCTAATTTCTAAATAGGTCTTTGTTTTCCCTTACTACCAAAACTGCAATAATGGTACTTAGTAAGGTACTTACCATAAAGATGGTCGTGATGGTTTATTTCCTTAAGAATGGAGTAGACTCATTTAGTCCATCCAATCATGGCTTATAGGTGATACCTATAACTATTTTGCCTCCTTTAGGTTCCATGAAAGGATTCTTTTATTTAGTCTGTGGTTCTGGTATGGTCAAACTTCTTCAGTCTTTGACCTTTTTGAGCTGTATTTGGTCTATGGTGTTTTCTTCGTCCTACTTCTTTATGCTTAACTTCCTTGAACTTTTGTACTTCTGAGTAAGTACTACTCACTTTCTCAAGTTATAATCCAGTTCTTACTTCCTCGAGGTATAACCTCGGCTTCTAGTCTGACATCCTTCTGAAAGTATTGTTCAATAATCTTATGAAAATAAGATCAAACTTCCTCTCAGTTCAGACCTTCTGCTTCTATATAGCTTAAAGTATTGAATTACTGTACATCCCACTCAATCTTTACTCTACCCCTTAGAGTTTCCTTATGTCTTCAAATCCTTTTCTTCCAACCATTTGATTGATGGTTGGAATATTGGTCTAAGTATAGATTATGGTTTGTACTCTTCTAGGTCTTGTGAAGAATATCTGTGGTACATCCACTCAATTGTGGACATCCAATGTTAATTCTTCGACTAAATGATTATAGGTCATTGCTATTTGGTTGACAAAATTTTATTTGTTCACAACTTCTTGGTACAAATACTCCAATGGTGGACTACTTGATACCAATTGTGGCTTTTTGTTATCTACAAATGGACTCTATTATAGGTTTTGATCAATTGGTCAGGACATCTTCTACTGTATCTCGCAGTATTGATCTTATACCACAACTGTGGTCTTCTGATACCAAATGAGGTTTTCTTATATCTGCTATGGTTTCATATATCATCTACCTTCATTCAGGGTTTATTTTGCAAGTGAACCACTAGCTGACACTATGAATATAGTATCTTAAGTGATTTCCCATGCATTCCCTCTTTTATATTGACTATGGATCAGCTTCACCATAATCATCATATTTCTGACCTTCATGCTTCTTATGTACTAAAGTACTCCTCTGTTGAGGCAAAGCATGAGTTTTGATTTATACTTCCTTCAGAGTATTGTGGTTGCTTCCCACAACTTTATTTCCTTTAACTAACTATCCTTCATCGTGTCTTCAGAATCTTCAGAATTCGTCACTTCCTCACACGAATACCCTTACCCTCTAGATCTATAGCATCAAGTAAAAACTTGATATTGCAACATGCATTTGCATATCGAAGTCAAACTTCATGTATGGATCTAGTCAAACAATGAAAATCCAATGAAATCCAAGAAGATTCAGCTTTGTGCATATAATACACACCATCATAAGCCTGAATAAAATAGTTGAGTAAGACATCTCTAGACATCAGGCTCTGATGTGTAGTATATAACACCACATAAGATAGGTTTATATCGTGATACTTAGCACATATATATGGCAATCTACTATTTGTCTCCACATTTACCTTAATTGCACAATTGCAATGAGATAAACTTGAAACAACAGGATCTAGGTAGTTAAGGTTAGCTTACTTTCCTTTGGAAGTACTAATTTAACTTCCATCTTGTTGAGGACTATCTCACATGATAAGTCTAGGTTCTAACATTGCTACTTTAAACACATAACTATGAAAATATAGCTCATATACTTCCAAGTGTTTATATTATCATAAGACTATGGTCATGATGTGCTTGGCACACTTCCCATGGTTTTGGAATATAGACCTTGTACTATCGTTGACACCTGACTTCTTATTGTTCTTCTCCTAAATATTTATGATCTTCTACTTCATCACATAATGATTCTCAGGTGAATCTTATATGATTACTATCCCTACCATGAAAGTAGATATATATTATTCCTATTACTCTTCCTTTCCTCCCATGATTGACTCATCATGGTCTATACTACCTCATATCATTTGTTTGTATCACTTAATATCAGTTGTTTCACAAGTTTAGATAAATTTTACTTACCCTATTACTTGTATTGATTTACACCTTCTAATAGGATATCTTAGTTATCTTTATCACTTGATACTACTCCTATTACAGGTCTGGATAACTCTTACTTGAACACAACATGTGTTGGTATACATCTTCCAATAGGATATCTTCCTTATGGTTGTATCCTCTCTTTGGACTACCATGTATTGTATACCAACTGTGGTCTACTTATCTATGATTTTAAGGACTTATTGGTGTTCTACATAACTGGGATTAGCTAACTTCACTTAGGAAAGATAGGTAAGAAGGGTTGACTCAAGGGTGTCAGGATTATTCTCAAGTGAATCTCCATCTCAAGTCATAAGAAGATTTGGTTTAGCTAAGATAACTTCCTATAGACACTACCTATCCTATAGGTCTCCTTTAAAGGGTTTTAATCCTAAGGTCAAAGCATTGGCTCTGATACCAATTGTGGTGACCCGACATACCACTGCATGGTGTAGTATGCAAGTCTGATATAACACCAATGAAACACCGTTCCACTAGTATTATATCACTCAGAGTGGTACAACAGAAACATATGCGGGTCCAAGGTATGTCTATAGAATTACAGCATTGACTCTGTTACATAAGATCATCACAGCCTCCTACTTTATAATGAGGTAAAACTGCAAATAAACTCCAGAAGAACGACTCGTAGTCTAGACTTATCACGAACTCTACTTGTAGAGTATTTGACTAGCTAAAGAGGCTAAGAATATATTCTAGCTAAATAGGAGCTAGGTTTTGGAAGCTAGTTCCTTTCTATTGCTAATCTAGGTTTTCTCCTTGTTGAATGTGGTATCTGACTCTCCTGACATGGTCCTGTCTCTTGAAGTAGTTGTTGACTCCTCGGCCTTCGAGTTGCACTGTAGATCCTCCTTTGATGCCTCCTAAGCAGGGGATTTAAGAGTGGGATGAGTACGAGCGTACTCAACAAGTTCATTTTAGGGAAGAGGTGTTTAATGCACTAGCTACGGCATTAGACCAGAAAGTCTAATACCAATGCAGGTTTTCATAATCATTTCTTCAAAAGGTTGCTTTTATTCAGAAGAACTATGTCCGTCAGCCTTCACCGGTTGACTAGAACTTCATGGAGTTCCTTTCCGGCAGCGTTCGCTCCAAAACCCGGAAGGGAGTGACTGGTCACAGTTCGTTACACTCTGCAGAGGTGTTTGCTTTACCCATAAGAGATCTTAACCTTGGTGCCAACCGGGCAATTGTTCCCGTCCACACTTCCTTTGGTGTGAGGCCCGGTATAAGGTCATAGTCAATCATATTCCTCCGCTACCTCGCACACCCACCCTTTGTTGCATGCCCCGACCCTGGGTCCTCGTCGGTCCCATTATTCCCACTCACGGGTGGACCTCGACCACGACAATAGTTCTGGGCTCTTACCATGAAATCCTTCGCTGGTAGATGCAACCCCTCATAGACCGCAATACTATGGGGACTTTAGGCTTCCCCAGCCACCAAATGCTCCTCGGGCTACAAGTGTCTACGGACAATGCCGTGGGGACTTTAGGCTTCCCCAGCCACCTAATGCACCTTTGGATAACAAGTGTCTACGGTAAAGCGCGTTCGTTGATGTACAAGAGGTGGAAATACAATTGACTATACCGTCCCATTCCAGATCTTATGGTTAACACGGGTATTACGGCACAAGAATCACTGGACGACATTTGTTGTTTTTAATCCTAGATGGATATAAACCCTTGCAATGGAACCTCCACCATATCAACACAATCCATGGTTCCATTGCCCACCACATAGTCATATTCATAGTTATGAAAATAGTGGTTTTGCTTTTTATGCAATAGTGATAAACATAGTACTTTGCAAGTAATTTGGTAAAAATACTCAAATGACATGAGCAAGCGATGAACTTGCCTTTCTTGATGCAAGATTATGCGCACAAGGGTCTTCGATACGCAATAACTCCAAATTCTGAAATAGCATCATCGTCCGTAAGGACGATGTTTAAAGGATTGGCAAGGATGCAATAATGCATAAGTATGAGATGCAATCGCTCTAAGCGTGACCTAACCCCGATGATTTAGGATTAGTGAGTTGTAATGTTTAGTTCAGGGTGTGTTGCACTTTTAGAGTGATTCATAAACAAGGTTCTTATTAAGGTGTGATTACTTGATATTATGTACAAGGTATAGAATAAAGCATAGTAATCAATTGAGCATACAAGGAATGATAATTGGCATAATGTTAATATGTAAAGAACATTTGTCAGTTTTAGTACTATATGGTATGGTTAATGATTACTTGTTATATTCTTCAAAAGAATAACTTTTGAAGAACAAGTTCTTTGATAAAGAACAAGTATGACAATTGGGTTTGTGGGGTTCTATGGTTTCCTATGGTTTCAATTGGTTTCTGGAGTAAAGATTAAATGGATCTCAACATTGTTGGACTCATCAATAGCTAGGGCTTGTAGGGTTGAGTTAATCTTAAGCATCTTAAGCAACTAATTATAAATAGGTGTTATCAAGGTTGGTTATATATTATTGGTGATAGATAGCTAGGGTGTATAGATCCTATTAGGCAGGGTTGTTGATGATTCCTATTTTTTCTTCAAAAGAATAACTTTCGAAGAACATACTTCTTAAGTAATAAGAGGTATTTCAATTAGGGTTGAGGTGGTCTAGGTTTTACTGTTGGTTCTATTAAGTAAGGAATAATTGGCTCCTAAATAGGATGGTGAATAAGTATCCAACACTAGTAGGGTTTAGTGGAATATGGTTAGGTAATGCTCAAGAGTTGGTATAGTTGTTCATGAGGTTCATCACATTGGTGTGATGCTAAATAGGAATGAATAAGATTGATGGATTTGGTAATAGGATCTAGGGTTTACACTTGGTTGGCCCTACTTGATTATTTAGGTATGATGAAGATGAACACATGGGATACCCATATATTAGTGATAGGTCTTCTATATTTTATGTGGCCAAGACAAGTATTTAGTTGCAATTATAGTTCTATGAATGAAAAGAAAGTATCATGCTCATATATTCTAACCTAGGGTTAGGGTTGGAAGCAAATTAGGGTTCACATATAAAATAGTGGAACTAGGGTTCTAAGTGAATTTAGGGTTTTAGGGTTTCACATGGAATGGTGAGGTTGTAATCTTTATTCAACATGTAATTAGGGTTTCCTAATCTACCATATAGTTATTAAGTTAATGACTTCATTATAAAGTTGAAGTTATTAATAACTTTGAAATAAAAATAATATTGGATTTACAATTTTATTATTTTTAAGGATTTTAATAATTAAGGTAATTATTAATCAGGGTTTAAATCTTTCTAATAAGGATTTAACAAAATAAAAAATAAAAAATAAAGAAAAATTAGTTTTAATGTTTTCTTTATTTATTTACTGGTTTTTATTTAATTTTGGAATTATTTACTAATTATTGAATTTTAATTGAATTTAGAATAGAGATAAAGGCTTAATCAATAAGTATTAAATAATTAAATTTTTATTAAAAATAAAAATTTCATATTATATTTTTATTGGATAGATTTTATTTTATAAAAAATTTGATATCTTATTTATATTTTTCTGAGTTAAAATGATTTTTCTATAATTTGGTAAAGTTTCAGATATTTTCTGGATTTAAATTTAAAAGTAAAAACTAAAGTTACCCGGTAGGCTACCCACACAGTCACTGACTGGTGGGGTTGTGGCCACGTCAGCTGCCACGGTGGCGACGACGTGGCAACCATGGCCACCACCGGCGGCCAGTCGTGGACGGCGCCGGCGTTCCCGGGTTCCCGCGGGGGTGTGGGTGTGCTCAATCGAACGAGGTCGACGAGACGAACCTACTGGTGGTGGCGCCGCTCCCTAATGGTTACCGGAGCGTGCTCGCCGGTGAGGTGCTGCGGCGGCGGACACGGGTTAACAGCGCGGCGACACTACGGAATGCAATCGAGCGAGGCGTGCATGCTAGGGGACTCAGGAGCTCACCAGGTTCACGACGCGCGTGACGGCGAGGCCAGGGGATGGCTGGTTCGCCGGAATCGCTTGCTCCCGTCGTCGGAGAAGACGAGCTCGACGGCGGCGCTAGGGTTCGCTAGGGGTCGATTCCTCTTGCAGGCAGAGCAAGTAGACCACGACGGTGCTAATGGTGGTCATGGCTGGGCTTGGGGAGGCTCTGAACGGCGGCGAGGAAGATGACCGGGACGACTAGGGTTGCAGTTTGGGGAAAATGGGAAGAGGAGGAAGAAAACCGAGGCTAGGGTTTGTCCAGGAGCTTTTATACGGCGCTGGATTACGCCTCGTCACACCGCCGAGCGAGGAGAGGTCGCCAGCGTCGAGGAGAAGGCGAGCACGGCGTCGCGCTGGCCTCCATGCGCGGAGAAGAGATGAGGACGAGCCTCTCCCAGATCTTTTGACGAAGAGGTACGTGGACTGGTTTTGGGTTCTGGTGGGCTTGATTGCTGGGCTGCGCATTGGGCTCCTCCTGGGCTGCTCTGATCTGCCAGGTAAGATAGGTAAGCCTTTTTCCTTTTTCTGTTTTATATTTTCTGTTTACAATTTATCTTTTGAATCCAGATTTGAATTCAACCCTGTTTTATTTAATTCAATTTTGAATGCTTTTCTATTTGGTAGGTATTACTTATTTGAATTATACAAGGATTAGCACAAGATACTGCAGATACTTTAGTGGTATATTAGAAAGTTAATATGGGTATAATAACATTGGTTGAATTATTAGTATTGGAACTTGAATTTAAATACCCATATGGACATGAACTTGAATATTATCTTTGTAAATTTTCACATTGTTTTTCTAAAATGATAGTGTTCTTACTTAGTGATAGGTGGGGTTTTATTTAGTATTTCTTTGCAAGAGATAATTTCAAAGTAATATTTGCTTATGGATTTCTAATAAGAAGTGATTTAATGGCATGATTTTATGTGTTAACATATTTCTAAGGACTTGCTCTCTCATTTGAGAATTTGGTCATATGCATGTGATTTTATGTGAACACTTATTTATTAAGATCTTGTGGGTTTAATTATAACCCCATTTCAAGGTTAATACTAATACCATATTTTAATAACACCTTGAAATACCTAAAGTAGATGCTACTCTCATTATGGGTTGGTCTTAATTATAAAGATAGATGGTTGATAACCACACATGGTTTTATTATGGGGTTTGGCACTAGGTGTTTCTTATCTTCAATAATTGAAATATAAGATTTGTCTAGTGAGTACTTTTAGGGTTCTAATTATATTTATCTAATGACATATGGTTTGAATCTCAATTGTGGCTTAGGTTTTAGTTGTGATCACCCAAATGATGCTCAAACTAGGGTTGAGATTTAATTCTAGGTTGTATAGATGAGAGGACTCCATATTGCATGTGCTAGGGTTTAATTTCCCCTAACCATGATAAAGTGGTTACTTGCTTAATATTTCATGTGCTTCTCTAATTACTAAGGATTTGGGAAGTGGTTTTATCTTCTACCAATTAGCTTCTATTATTATCCTTAATTTATCATTGAAGTAACTATATTGATTATAGTTCTTTTTATAGTTAACTTTGGTCATATGAATGGATGATTTCTCACCATTTAAGTATGGAGTTTTACTCTAAGGTTTTGCTTATGTTTCTTAGGTGAAGAATAAGTGGAATGTATATGTGGTAGAATTCTACTTGTGATCACCAAGTGGTTCACAAGTTAAAGTTAGGATATAAGCCTATGGTTGCATACTAGTGATCTCCTATAATTTCATGTGGTGAATGATATCTACTTATCCTATTAGGTTTTAACTTATCCTCACATACATCAAGAGAATGACCATGGATTAGGCATGATCAACTTGTTCTTAATATCTCTACCTCAAGTTCTTAGGTTTATGATCATTACACAACTTATAATGATCAAGGTTTGGCTTCCTAAGGTACCTCTCATTAATTAGGTTTCTCAGTTCCATGATCAAGCATTGTCTTGATCAACTAGGGTATAGTACTTCTAATTTACCTTCTTGACTGGGACTACTAGGATTGGTCTTTCTCATTTGGGAAGGTCTTTTAATACTAACCTAGGGTTAGGCTCCATAGAGGTTGATGTAATCATCAATGTCTATGTTTAACACAAATGGTTTCTCTCTCTATGGAATGTCTTGAATAATATCCTAGTGTTCCTCTTAAAGATGATGATCTGAAGACTTGGATGTATATCCAAGGTTTAGCTCCAGGTTTGTTATTGCTTCTCTAATAAATAATATAGAACTCTCACCTCTCTGGGTTTGATGTATAATAATTTGAAATAAAGAAGAATTATATTCCTTAGTTGGATCTCCTTGTCTTGTTTCCAAGATTAAAGTAGAATGGATATAAAAGGGTTTATGATAAGAGCATGGATTAGTTTAAGACATGGAGAAGATAAGTGAAGAATAGTTTCTCCAATTATTGTTACTTAGTTTCCAATTAAATAGGTGTTCATAGGTTATGGCAAGGAATATCATGTTGTGATCTTAATAAGATCAAGTAGTTGATCCTTGATTAATATGTTATTGTGTTGGCTTTAGTTCCATTTGATCTAACCCTTTAGATCAAATCATCTCTACCCAAAACAAGGTTTTAACAAAGTCACATTGAGGTTTATAGCGCTTGACTTGATGAGCTACTTCAATTCCACCAAGGTCAAGTGAAACTTTACTGTTGTTTTACTTTAAAGCGCGAAAATTCCCCAGATTTTATATGCATGAATGCAATGCACACTTCTGTTTCCTCTATTTTTTGTAACCCCAATACCTGGGATATTACATGGGCGCCAACTATCGTTGCCTATTCAACGGTGCCTCGGAGGAGGGATACTCACGAGGGGGAGAAGAAGTAGGGGCCATAGGGCGGAGAGTCCTCGAGACGGTGGTACGCGATTAACCCAGCTTTATAACACCTGCTCGGGGACAGGGCCTACTGCTGCTTGTCTGGAATTATCTGGGCGCTTTCACGTTGTTACAATGAGTTATGGTTGTGCCTCTAGGGCTCCCGGGATCTGGCTTATAAAGGCGCCAGGATCTAGGGTTTATAAGGAGAGTCCTAGCCAGAATACAAGTTGCTTAACTACGGTATGTTATCTTGCTGTGTACGTCAAGGATCCGCCTTCCTTTACATGTCGTGCCGGATCCGGCTACCCCTAATGGGCCAGGCCGGATCCGACTTCCAGTGTTGGTCGGTGGATCCGGCTCCTTGTTCCTGGGCTAGACTTTATCCATCTTGATCTATAGCAACTGGGCCGCCCGATGGGCCACATGCCACCATCACCGCCTATGGGCCACCCGGGCTTGCCGGATCTAGGCACCGTCGATGGTCACCTATGAAGTATACCCACAACAACACCCCTGCTGTTTGAACCGTGAAACCACGGTCCTACTGCGGTACACGTAGTAGCTGGGTACCCGCCCGTTGCTCCGGCTCCAAGTTAATTGGTGTATCTAAATGTATAATTGATGCCCCCAAATGAGGATTCACAGCGATATGAGACTGTAAACCCTGGTGAATTTGGATGTAACTTTTTCCCATGATCATTTTGATATATTATACATTTTTTCCGACGTCGTATGCAAAAGTTAATGTCATTTTACCTTTTTTTAAACTTTTTTTTGCAAAAAAGTCGAAATTCGTTCTCAGACCGCTAGGGTGCAGCTAGAATGACCAAGGTCGTACGTCTTTGATACAAGCGATATATGTTGGTGCCTACCCATGGAGAGATGGATCGTCGGAGCTAAACTTCACGACGTGCACGCACCGACAGCCCTGTAAAAGCCAAACAAAAGTTTATTCCTTGAGCATATATATGGCTGGGGAAGAAGCCATGTAAACTCGGCTCAGCTCCGCATGCAGCCTGTTAGCGACGACCTACAAGCCGGTGTGGTGGAGATATTTACTGCTGATCTGATCTGCTGGGTTTATCCTGTCGGGCTATGTTGTTGTGAACTATACTGGATGGCAAATTGCCAACTTAATATCCTCGATCAGTTTCATGACACCCCTGCTGTTTGCACCGTAAAACCACGGTACTGCTGCGGTACGCGTAGTAGCTGGGTACCCGTCCGTTGCTCCGGTGCCAAGTTAATTAGCGTATCTAAAGGTATAATTGATGCCCCCCAAAGGAGGATTCACATCGACCTGAGATTGTAAACCCTGGTGAATTCAGATGTAACTTTTTCCCACGATCATTTTGATATATTATACGTTTTTTCCGACGTCGTATGCAAAAGTTAATGCCATTTTACCTTTTTCTAAACTTTTTGTTGCAAAAAAAGTCGAAATTCATTCCCAGACCGATGGGGTGCAGCTAGAATGACCAAGGCCGTACGTCTTTGATACAAGCAATATATATTGGTGCCTGCCCATGGAGCGATCGATCGGTGGAGCTAAAATCCACGACGTGCACGCACCGGCGGCCCTGTAAAAGCCAAACAAAAGAATATTTCTTGAGCGTATATATGGCTGGGGAACAAGCCATGTAAACTCAGCTCAGCTTCGCATGCAGCCTGTTAGCGACGACCTACATGCCGGTGTGGTTGACGTATTTACTGCTGATCTGATCTGCTGGGTTTATCCTGTTGGGCTATGTTTCTGTGAACTATACTGGATTACAAATTACCAACTTAATATCCTCGATCAGTTTCATGACACCCCTGCCGTTTGCACCGTAAAACCACGGTACTGATGCGGTACACGTAGTAGCTGGGTACCCGTTCGTTGCTCCGGCACCAAGTTAATTGGCGTATCTAAATGTATAATTGATACCCCCAAAGGAGGATTCACAACGACCTGAGATTGTAAACACTCGTGAATTCAGATGTAATTTTTTCCCACGGTCATTTTGATATATTATACGTTTTTTTTCCAACGTCGTATGCAAAAAAAATCTTTGATATATTATATGTTGGAACCTGCCCATGGAGCGATCGATCGGCGGAGGTAAACTCCATGACGTGCACGCACCGGCGGCCCTGTAAAAGCCAAATAAAAGAATATTCCTTGAGCGTATGTATGGCTGGGGAATAAGTCATGTAAACTCAGCTCAGCACCGCATGCAGCCTGTTAGCGACGACCTACAGGCTGGTGTGGTGGAGGTATTTACTACTGATCTGATCTGCTGGGTTTATCCTGTCGAGCTATGTTGTTGTGAACTATACTGGATGACAAATTGCCAACTTAATATCCTCGATCAGTTTCATGACACCCCTGCTGTTTGCACCGTAAAACCACGGTACCGCTGCGGTACCCGTTCGTTGCTCCAGCGCCAAGTTAATTGGCGTATCTAAAGGTATAACTGATGGCCCCCAAAGGAGGATTCACAGCAACCTGAGATTCTAAACCCTGGTGAATTCGGATGCATCTTTTTCCCACGATCATTTTGATATATTATACGTTTTTTTCGATGTCGTATGCAAAAGTTAATGCCCTTTTACCTTTTTCTAAACTTTTTTTTGCAAAAATAAGTCGAAATTCGTCCCCAGACCGCTGGGGTGCAGCTAGAATGACCAATACCGTACGTCTTCGATACAAGTGATATCTGTTGGTGCCTGCCCACGAAGCGATCAATCGGCGGAGCTAAACTCCACGACGTGCATGCACTGGTGGCCCTGGAAAAGCCAAATAAAAGAATATTCCTTGAGCGTATATATGGCTGGGGAACAAGCCATGTAAACTCAGCTCAGCTCCGCATGCAGCCTGTTAGCGACGACCTACAGGCCGGTGTGGTGGAGGTATTTACTGCTGATCTAATCTGCTGGGTTTATCCTGTCGGGCTATGTTGCTGTGAACTATACTGGATGACAAATTGCCAACTTAATATCCTCGATCAGTTTCATGACACCCCTGTTGTTTGCACCGTAAAACCACGGTACTGCTGCGGTACGCGTAGTAGCTGGGTACCCGTCCGTTGCTCCGGCGCCAAGTTAATTGGCGTATCTAAAGGTATAATTGATGCCCCAAAGGAGGATTTAAAGTGACATGAGATTGTAAACACTGGTGAATTCGGATGTAACTTCTTCCCACGATGATTTTGATATATTATACGTTTTTCTCGATGTCGTATGCAAAAGTTAATGCCGTTTTACCTTTTCTAAACTTTTTTGCAAAAAAGTCGAAATTCGTTCCCAGACCGCTGGGGTGCAGCTAGAATGACCAAGGCCGTACGTCTTTGATACAAGCGATATATGTTGGTGCCTGCCCATGGAGCGATCGATCGGCGGAGCTAAACTCCACGACGTGCACGCACCGGCGGCCCTGTAAAAGCCAAACAAAAGAATATTCCTTGAGCGTATATATGGCTGGGGAAGAAGCCATGTAAACTCAGCTCAGCTCCGCATGCAGCCTGTTAGCGACGACCTACAGGCCGGTGTGGTGGAGGTATTTACTGCTGATCTGATCTGCTGGGTTTATCCTATCGGGCTATGTTGTTGTGAACTATACTGGATGGCAAATTGCCAACTTAATATCCTCGATCAGTTTCATGACACCCCTATTGTTTGCACCGTAAAACCACGGTACTGCTGCGGTACGCGTAGTAGCTGGGTACCCGTCCGTTGCTCCGGCGCCAAGTTAATTGACGTATCTAAAGGTATAATTGATTCCCCAAAGGAGGATTTACAGCGACCTTAGATTGTATACACTGGTGAATTCGGATGTAACTTTTTTCCACGATCATTTTGATATATTATACATTTTTTCCGACGTTGTATGCAAAAGTTAATGCCATTTTACCTTTTCTAAACTTTTTTTGCAAAAAAAAGTCGAAATTCGTCCCCATACAGCTGGGGTGCAGCTAGAATGACCAAGGCCGTACGTCTTTGATACAAGCGATATATGTTGGTGCCTGCCATTGGAGCGATTGATCGGCAGAGCTAAACTCCACGATGTGCACGCAACGGCGGCCCTGTAAAAGCCAAACAAATAAATATTCTTTGAGCATATATATGGCTAGGGAACAAGCCATGTAAACTCAGCTCAGCTTCGCATGCAGCCTGTTAGCGATGACCTACAGGCCGGTGTGGTGGAGGTATTTACAGCTGATCTGATCTGTTGGGTTTATCCTGTCGGGCTATGTTGTTGTGAACTATAGTAGATGACAAATTGCCAACTTAATATCCTCGATCTGTTTCATGACACCCCTGTTGTTTGCACCGTAAAACCACAGTACTGTTGCGGTACACGTAGTAGCTGGGTACCCGTCCGTTGCTCCGGCGCCAAGTTAATTGGCGTATCTAAAGGTATAATTGATGCTCCAAAGGAGGATTCACAGCACATGAGATTGTAAACCCTGGTGAATTCGGATGTAACTTTTTCCCACGATCATTATGATATATTATACGTTTTTTCCGATGTCGTGTGTAAAAGTTAATGCCATTTTAGCTTTTTCTAAACTTTTTTTTGCCAAAAAAGTCGAAATTCCTTTCCGGACCACTGGAATGCAGCTAGAATGACCAAGGCCGTACATCTTTGTTACAGGCGATATATATATTGGTGCCTGCCCATGGAGCGATCGATCGGCGGAGCTAAACTCTACGACGTGCACGTACCGGTGGCACTGTAAAAGACAAACAAAAGAATATTTCTTGAGCGTATATATGGCTAGGGAAGAAGCCATGTAAACTCAGCTCAGCTCCGCATGCAGCCTATTAGCGACGACTTACAGGCCGATGTGGTGGAGGTATTTACTACTGATCTAATCTGTTGGGTTTATCCTATCGGGCTATGTTGCTGTAAACTATACTGGATGGCAAATTGTTAACTTAATATCCTCGATCAGTTTAATGACACCCCTCCTGTTTGCACTGTAAAACCACGGTACTGCTGCGGTACATGTAGTTGCTGGGTACCCATTAGTTGGTCCGGCACCAAGTTAATTGGCGAATCTAAAGGTATAATTGATGCCCCCAAAGGAGGATTCGTTGTAAACCCTGGTGAATTTGGATGTAACTTTTCCCATGATCATTTTGATATATTATACGTTTTTTTCCGACATCGTATGCAAAAGTTAATGCCGTTTTACCTTTTTCTAAACTTTTTTTGCAAAAAAAATCAAAATTCGTTCCCAGACTGCTGGGGTGCAGCTAGAATGACCAAGGCCATACGTCTTTGATACAAGCGATATATGTTGATGCCTTCCCATGGAGCGATCGATCGGCGGAGCTAAACTCCATGACGTGCATGCACCGACGGCCCTGTAAAAGCCAAACAAAATAATATTCCTTGAGCGTATATATGGCTGGGGAAGAAGCCATGTAAACTCAGCTCAGCTTCGCATGCAGTCTGTTAGCGATGACCTACAGGCCGGTGTGGTGGAGGTATTTACTGCTGATCTGATCTGCTGGGTTTATCCTGTCGGGCTATGTTGCTGTGAACTATACTGGATGACAAATTGCCAACTTAATATCCTCGATCAGTTTCATGACACCCCTGTTGTTTGCACCGTAAAACCACGGTACTGCTGCGGTACGCGTAGTAGCTGGGTACCCATCCGTTGCTCCGGCACCAAGTTAATTGGCGTATCTAAAGGTATAATTGATGCCCCCAAAGGAGGATTCACAGCGACCTGAGATTGTAAACCCTCGTGAATTCGGATGTAAATTTTTCCCACGATCATTTTGATATATTATACGTTTTTTTCGACGTCCTATGCAAAAGTTAATGCCGTTTTACCTTTTTCTTAACTTTTTTTGCAAAAAAAGTCGAAATTCGTTCCCAGACCGCTGGGGTGCAGCTAGAATGACCAAGGCCGTACGTCTTTGATACAAGCGATATATGTTGGTGCCTGCCCATGGAGCGATCGATCGGCAGAGCTAAACTCCACGACGTGCACGCACCGGCGGCCCTGTAAAAGCCAAACAAAAGAAAATTTCTTGAGCGTATATATGGCTGGGGAAGATGCCATGTAAACTCAGCTCACCTCCGCATGCATCCTGTTAGCGACGACCTACAGGCCGGTGTGGTGGAGGTATTTACTGCTGATCTGATTTGCTGGGTTTATTCTGTCGGGCTATGTTGCTGTGAACTATACTGGATGGCAAATTGCCAACTAAATATCCTCGATCAGTTTCATGACACCCCTGCTATTTGCACCGTAAACCATGGTACTGCTGCGGTACGCTTAGTAGCTGGTTACCCGTCTGTTGCTCCGACGCCAAGTTAATTGGTGTATCTAAAGGTATAATTGATGCCCCCCAAAGGAGGTTTCACAGCGACCTGAGATTGTAAACCCTGGTGAATTCGGATGTAAATTTTTCCCATGATCATTTTGATATATTATACTTTTTTTCCGACGTCGTATGCAAAAGTTAATGCCGTTTTACATTTTTCTAAACTTTATTTGCAAAAAAAGTTGAAATTCGCTGGCAGCTAGAATAACCAAGGCCGTACGTCTTTGATACAAGCAATATGTGTTGGTGCCTGCTGATGGAGCGATCGATCGGCGGAGCTAAACTCCACGACGTGCACGCACTAGCAGCCCTGTAAAATTCAAACAAAAGATTATTCCTTAAGCGTATATATGGCTGGGGAAGAAGCCATGTAAACTCAGCTCAGCTCCGCATGCAGCCTGTTAGCGACGACCTACAGGCCGGTGTGTTGGAGGTATTTACTGCTGATCTAATCTGCTGGGTTTATCCTGTTGGGCTATGTTGCTGTGAACTATACTGGATGGCAAATTGCCAACTTAATATGCTCAATCAGTTTCATGACACCCCTGCTTTTTTGCACCGTAAAACCACTGTACTGCTGCGGTATGCGTAGTAGCTGGGTACACGCCCGTTGCTCCGGCGCCAAGTTAATTGGCGTATCTAAAGGTATAATTGACGCCCTTCCAAAGGAGGACTCAAAACGACCTGAGGTTGTAAATCCTGGTGAATTCGGATGTAACTTTTTCCTACGATTATTTTTATAAATTATACGTTTTTTCCAATGCCGTATGCAAAAGTTAATGCCGTTTTACCATTTTCTAAACTTTTTTTTGCAAAAAAAGTCGAAATTCGTTCCTAGATCGCAGGGGTGCAGCTAGAATGACCAAGGCCGTACGTTTTTGATACAAGCGATATATGTTGGTGCCTGCCCATGGAGCGATCGATCGGCAGAGCTAAAATCCACGACGTGCACGCACTGGCGGCCCTGTAAAAGCCAAATAAATGAATATTCCTTGAGCGTATATATGGCTGGGGAAGAAGCCATGTAAACTCAGCTCAGCTCCGCATGCAGCCTGTTAGCGACGACCTACAGGCCGGTGTGGTGGAGGTATTTACTGCTGATCTAATCTGCTGGGTTTATCCTGTTGGACTATCTTGCTGTGAACTATACCGGATGGCAAATTGCCAACTTAATATCCTCGATCAGTTTCATGACACCTTGTTGTTTGCACCGTAAAACCACGGTACTGCTGCTTACTACACTTATATTCTTACTCTTTCGGCAGTAGAGTTTGGAATAATTCTAGAAAATATAGAAGGTTGAAGTTGTAGCTTAACATGCCTATACTTGGACTCCTTCTCAAATGTGCAGAACAACACCGACCCTCATAATTTTTTTCTCGGATTATTTCTATTTCTCGCAAACAATACACATGTACACAAGTAGAAATAACTAGTTTCAAACGTCTTCACCAATATTCTGAAGACCATGGATATTTCAAATGTAAATATTATTTAGTTTGTTATTGCATTACCCTAATATTTATCTTGCTGAATAATAATATATTTTTAAAGTTTTTTTTGTGTGTGACCAAGTGGTGAAGCTTGACTGAGATAGTTAAGGGACCTTGCACTATGGAAAGCTCTTCTCTGCCTACCTCAAAGAACACCTAGCGGAGGAAGATATTAGCACACACTAATTAATCGGAGATCGCCCATCCAACGCTCGACTTTTTGGGACTAAGTTTGTTTTCACACAAGATCTTAAGGCTAGAAAACAAGAAATACTACTTTTTCGAAGAAAAAGAATGGTGAAACAGCTGATTTGCTCCTGTGGCCACAGTAAACTCAAAACTTTTATCTCACGTAACTGATGCAAAACTGGAGAACACATTGCATTGTGCTTAGAAAATGGGAAAACATGGTCTTTTTTACACAAGTAGAAATAAATAGTTTTAAACGTCTTCACCAATATTCTGAAGACCATGTAGCTTTCAAATGTAAATATTATTTAAATTGTTATTGCATTACCCTAATATTTATCTTGCTGAATAATAATATATAGATTTTAAGTTTTTTTTGTGCATGACCAAGTGGTGAAGCTTGACTGAGATAGTTAAGGGGCCTAGAACACCAATCATGCTTAAACTTTAAGTAAGATATATAAATTTAGCATAAATAGATATCTTTAAGGAATTTTTCAGAAAAGGGGGGCAATTGCCCTCACCCTAGAAAAAGCTTAGCTACTATGAACAAGTGGTCCTTTGTGTCGTTTCGCCCTAGGGCCCCCGAAATCTATGGACCGGCCCTGAACTTTTTCCCACGATCATTTTGATATATTATACGTTTTTTTCCGATGTCGTATGCAAAAGTTAATACCGTTTTACCTTTTTCTAAACTTTTTTGTGCAAAAAAAGTCGAAATTCGTTGCCAGACCGCTGAGGTGCAGCTAGAATGACCAAGGCCGTACGTCTTGGATACAAGCGATATACGTTGGTGCCTGCCCATGGAGCGATCGATCGGCAGAGCTAAACTCCACGACGTGCACGCACCGGCGGCCCTGTAAAAGCCAAACAAAAGAATATTCCTTGAGCGTATATATGGCTAGGGAAGAAGCCATGTAAACTCAGCTCAGCTCTGCATGCAGCCTGTTAGCGACGACCTACAGGCCGGTGTGGTGGAGGTATTTACTGCTGATCTCATCTGCTAGGTTTATCCTGTCGGGCTAGGTTGCTGTGAACTATACTGGATGGCAAATTGCCAACTTAATATCCTCGATCAGTTTCATAACACCCCTGCTATTTGCACCGTAAAATCACGGTACTGCTGCGGTATACGTAGTAGTTGGGTACCCGTCCGTTGCTCCGACGCCAAGTTAATTGGCGTATCTAAAGGTATAATTGATTCCCCCCAAAGGAGGTGTCGCAGCGACCTGAGATTGTAAACCCTGGTGAATTTGGATGTAAATTTTTCTCACGATCATTTTTTATATATTATACGCTTATTCCCGTGTCGTATGCAAAAGTTAATTCCGTTTTACCTTTTTCTAAACTTTTTCGCAAAAAAAAGTCGAAATTCATCCCCACACCGCTGGGGTGCAGCTAGGAAGACCAAGGTCGTACGTCTTTGATACAAGCGGTATATGTTGGTGCCTGCCCATGGAGCGATCGATCGGCGGAGCTAAACTCCACGACGTGCACGCACCAGCAGCCCTGTAAAAGCCAAACAAAATAATATTCCTTGAGCGTATATATCGCTGGGAAGAAGCCATGTAAACTTAGCTTAGCTTCGCATGCAGCCTGTTAGCGACGACCTACAGGCCAGTGTGCTGTAGGTATTTACTGCTGATCTGATCTGCTGAGTTTATCCTGTTGGAATATGTTGTTGTAAACTATACTGGATAGCAAATTGCAAACTTAATATCCTCGATCAGTTTCATGACACCCCTGCTGTTTGCACCGTAAAACCACGGTACTACTGTGGTACGCGTAGTAGCTGGGTACCCGTCCGTTGCTCCGGTGCCAAGTTAATTGGCATATCTAAAGGTATAATTGATACCCCCCAAAGGAGGATTCACAACGACCTGAGATTGTAAACCCTGGTGAATTCGGATGTAACTTTTTTCCATGATCATTTTGATATATTATACAGTTTTTTCCGACGTCGTATGCAAAATTAATGCCGTTTTACCTTTTTCTAAACTTTTTTTTTTGCAAAAAAGTAGAATTTCGTTCCCAGACCGCTGGAGTGCAGCTAGAATGAACAAGGCCGTACGTCTATGATACAAGCGATATATGTTGGTGCAAGTCCATGGAGCGATCGATCGGTGGAGCTAAACTCCACGACGTGCACGCACCGGCGGCCCTGTAAAAGCCAAACAAAAGAGTATTCCATGAGCGTATATATGGCTGTGGAAGAAGCCATGTAAACTCAGCTCAGCTCCGCATGCAGCCTGTTAGCAACGACCTACATGCCGGTGTGGTGGAGGTATTTACTGCTGATCTGATCTGCTGGGTTTATGATATCGAGCTATGTTGTTGTGAAATATACTGGATGGCAAATTGCCAACCTAATATCCTCGATCAGTTTCATGACACCCCTGCTGTTTGCACCGTAAAACCACGGTACTGCTGCGGTACGCGTAGTAGCTGGGTACCTGTCCGTTGCCCCGGCGCCAAGTTAATTGGCGTATCTAAAGGTATAATTGATGCCCCCCAAAGGAGGATTCACAGCGACCTAAGATTGTAAACCCTAGTGAATTCGGATGTAACTTTTTCCCATAATCATTTTGACATATTATACGTTTTTTTCGACGTCGTATGCAAAAGTTAATGCCATTTTACCTTTTTTCTAAAATAAATTTGCAAAAAAAGTCGAAATTCGTTCCCAGACCGCTGGGGTGCAGCTAGAATGACCAATGTCGTACGTATTTGATACAAGCGATATATGTTGGTGCCTGCCCATGGAGCGATCGATCGACGGAGCTAAACTCAACTCAGCTCCGCATGCAACCTATTAGCGACGACCTACATGCCGGTGTGGTGGAGGTATTTACTACATATCTAATCTGCTGGGTTTATCCTGTCGGACTATCTTGCTGTGAACTATACCAGATGGAAAATTTCGAACTTAATATCCTCGATCAGTTTCATGACAGCCTGCTGTTTGCACCGTAAAACCACGGTACAGCTGCGGTACGCGTAGTAGCTGGGTACCCGTCCGTTGCTCCGGCGCCAAGTTAATTGGCGTATCTAAAGGTATAATTGATGCCCTCCAAAAGAGGATTCACAGCGACCTGAGATTGTAAACCCTGGTGAATTCAGATGTAACTCTTTCTCACGATCATTTTGATATATTATACGTCTTTTTCCGATGTTGTATGCAAAAAAAAAGTCGAAATTCCTTCCTAGACCGCTGGGGTGCATCTAGAATGACCAAGCCAGTACGTCTATGATACAAGCGATATATGTTGGTGCCTGCCCATGAAGCGATCGATCGGCGGAGCTAAACTCGACGACGTGCACGCACCAGCGGCCCTGTAAAAGCCACACAAAAGAATATTCCTTGAGTGTATATATGGCTGGGGAAGAAGCCAGCTCAGCTCCGCATGCAGCCTGTTAGCGACGACCTACATGCCAGTGTGGTGGAGGTATTTACTGCTGATCTGATGTGCTGGGTTTATCCTGTCGGGCTATCACTACAAGAAAAGTTGCCATGGCCGACAAAGTTGAAGTCGCGCTGATGCACCATGGCCGACGATTTTTGCTCTCTCCGTGGTGCATGTCAAAACTTTTTTTTCTCGTTTTTGAGGCCACCTAGCCCGACGAAAGCGTCCAAAACGTCGCGTATGGTGGCCCGGGACGTGGTGTATCATGAATTCTCGGGTGCGCCGACCGAGTCAACGCAAATCCGCACCGCCCAGGGATGTAGGGCCCAGATGGCAGCCTCTCTAGCATTGTTTTTTCTCGATCGCGCCATCTCGTTCAACGCTCTCCGATTGAGTTGTTTACGATGCAGGATCATAGGTCCCGCATGTCATCCTCTATGAACCAAAATTCTTTCTTTTCTTGGATTTTTTACCCCATGATTTATGGCTACTTCCTTTTTCTTTTGATCCCGTGCCGCATTGGAAACGTTGAGACCGCTGCTGCAAAATGGGACCCGCATGTCATCCTCTATGTGCAATCATGTTTCTTTTCTTGGAGTTATTTTTGGCACCTGATATTGGTCACTTGCCTTTTTCTTTCGATCTCATGCCGCCTCTCAAACGTTGATACAGCTGCTGCTAAATGGGACCTGCATGTCATCCTCTATGTACAATCAAGTTTCTTTTCTTGGAGTTATTTTCGGCACCTGATATTTGGTCACTTGTCTTTTTCTTTCGATCCCGTGCCGCCTCTAAAATGGTGATACCACTGCTGATAAATGGGACCCGCATGTCATCCTCTATGTGCAATCAAGTTTCTTTTCTTGGAGTTATTTTTGGCACCTGATATTTGGTCACTTGCCTTTTTCTTTCGATCCCGTGCCGCCTGTCAAACGTTGATACCACTGCTGTTGAATGGGACCCGCATGTCATCCTCTATGTACAATCAAGTTTTTTTCTTGGATTATTTTTGGCTCCTGATATTTCGTCACTTGCCTTTTTCTTTCGATCTCATGCCACCTTTGAAACGTTGAGGAACCTGCTAGCTCATGGGACCCACATGTCATCCTCTATGTACTATAAAAGTTTGTTTTCTTGGATTTTTTTCACCCTCTGATTTTTGGCTATTTCCTTTTTCTTTTGATCCCCTGCCGCCTTGGAAAAGTTGAATAAGCTGCTGACACATGGGACCCACATGTCATCCTCTATGTACAATAAAATTTCTTTTCTTGGAGTTTTTTTTACCCCCTAATTTATGGCTACTTTCGTTTTCTTTCGATCCCATGCCGCCTCTGAAACGTTGGTACCGCTGCTGCAAAATGGGACCCGCATGTCATCCTCTATGTACGATAAAGTTTCTTTTCTTGGATTATTTTTGGCTCCTGATATTTTGTCACTTGCCTTTTTCTTTCGATCTCATGCCGCCTTTGAAACATTGAGGAAGCTGCTGGCTCATGGGTCCCGCATGTCATCCTCTATGAACAACGAAAGTTTCCTTTGTTTGATTTATTTTTTACCCCTAATTTCTGGGTATTTTCCTTTTTCTTTTGATCCCCTGCCCTCTTTGAAACGATGAGGACGCTGCTGGTAGGTCGGTCCCACATGTCATCCTCTATGAACAATAAAACTTTCCTGTGATGGATTTATTTTTGACCCCTAATTAATTTCTGGCTATTTTCTTTTGATCCCCTGCCGCCTTGGAATCGTTGAGAATGCTGCTGGGGCTCATGGGTCCCGCATGTCATCCTCTTAGAATGGTAAATGTTTCTTTTCTTGGATTTTGTTTACCAACTGATTTTTGGCTTATTTTTTCTTTCGATCTCCTGCCGCCTTTAAAACATTGAGGACGCTACTGGCTCACGGGTCCCACATGTCAGCCTCTATGAACAATAAACGTTGAGGATGCTGCTACCTCATGAGTCCCGCATGTCATCCTCTATGTACTATAAAAAATTCTTTTCTTGGATTTTTTACCTTCTAATTTTTGGCTATTTCCTTTTTCTTTGATCCCATGTCACCTTGGAAACATTGAGTAAGCTGCTGACTCATGGGACCCGCATGTCATCCTCTATGTACAATAAAAGTTTATTTTCTTGGATTATTTTTCACCCTCTGATTTATGGTTATTTCCTTTTTCTTTCGATCCCCTGCTGCCTTGGAAACGTTGAGGATGCTGCTGCCTCATGGGTCCTGCATGTCATCCTCTATGAACAATAAAAGTTTTTTTCTTGGATTATTTTTGGCTCCTGATATTTGGTCAGTTGCCTTTTTCTTTCGATCTCATGCCGCCTTTGAAACGTCGAGGAAGCTGCTGGCTCATAGGTCCCGCGTGTCATCCTCTATGAACAACGAAAGTTTCCTTTGTTGGATTTATTTTTACCTCTGGCTATTTGCCTTTTTCTTTTGATCCCCTGCCCCCTTTGAAACGATGAGGACGCTGCTGACTGGTCGGTCCCACATGTTATCCTCTATGCACAATAAAAGTTTTCTTTGATGGATTTATTTTTGACCCTAATTAATTTCTGGCTATTTCCTTTTTCTTTTGATCCTCGCCGCCTTGGAATCGTTGAGGATGCTGCTGCCTCATGGGTCCCGCATATCATCCTGTCAGAATGGTAAATGTTTCTTTTCTTGAATTTTGTTTACCAACTGATTTTTTGCTTATTTCCTCTTTCGATCTCCTGCCGCCTTTAAAACATTAAGGACGCTACTGGCTCACGGGTCTCACATGTCAGCCTCTATGAACAATAAACGTTGAGGATGCTGCTGCCTCATGGGTCCCGCATGTCATCCTCTCAGAACGATAAATGTTTCTTTTTCTTGGATTTTTTTACCAACTAATTTTTGGTTTATTTTTTCTTTCGATCCCCCGCCTTTAAAACGTTGACGACGCTGGCTTATGAGTCCCCGATGTCAGCCTTCCGTACAAGAAACATGTGATATCTTGATTATTTTGCAGACAATAAACATTGTATTTCGCTCTGAGCTATTGCAAACGGATAAATTAAATCTTTATTTTTACATCAAAAATTAATATGTTGAATCTCCTTGTTTTTTTTGTTTTTGCGAAGCATAGTTATTTCCTGATTTGGAGTGGGCTGAAATTGTACGAGTCAAAAGGCGTCCAACAGGATAATTCGAAGGCTCAGATGGCCAGATGCAGCCCCAATTGAAATATTTGTCACTACCTTTTTTTTGGCGGTAATAGTTTTGCCAATCCTCTTTGAAATCTGAGAAGGACATGATACTTAAAATCAAGAAGGTTGCAATCCTCTTTCTGCAAAGGTTGTATTTCTAGATAGCTAAGGTGGATTCAAATCTGCCGTGGTTCAGGCAGCTCAGGTAAGCCTTCTTGCACTGATTAATGGAAGTTGTGTATAGCAAGGTCAGGACATGTGGCTCAGTGTAATGAATCTATTTGAATCATGTTGTGTGTTCAATCTGATAGTTCTCTAACACCTCAGCCAAAATACAAATTAATTTTTTTAAGATGAACACAAACATTAGTTATCATAATAGCTGATCATACATACATACTTGCTAAGAGCAAAAGCTTGCCACAGTTTTACCACCCATACAATTAATTAGCAGTTCAGATAAGATAACCTTATATAAGTATAACTACACATACATTTGCTAAGGGCTCATGGGACAACAGAACTACAACCGCGAACTTCATGACCAGCATGTCACAGTGGCATCGAAAGATCTTGACCTTCAACTTTGATCCAATGCAAAGTTTGGCACCGTCAATGAACTTTTTCCACCTGGAAGTAACAACCAAGCGGCCATCTGTGGGACTGACGGAGTACCGTCCCTCCACGGTGAGACCTTGACTCTTCATGACGAGGGATATCTTGCCCCTTCGGCCAGCATTGAGATCCTTGGAGATACTTTTAGGAAATTTCTGGTTCAAAGCAAGAGATACCATCAAAAATTAGTCAATGCCACTAATGCACTGAACCATGTGAGACTTTGAGCAGAGAAGACATCAACATAAGAGCAGTTCTGCTGTCATATACTCACAAACATAGCCTCCAGATGTGTCGTCACCACATGGGTGGCCACAACAATGAGCTGAGACCTCGGTGATCTGGCTGGGGCTGGTACACGAGCTGGTGCTGATGCAGGAGACTACTGGACAGGTGCAGTAAACTGTGCCTCTAGAGGAACTGGTGCTGATGCAGGAGACTATTGGGCAAGTGCAGTAAACGGTGCCTCTAGAGGAACCACTGCTGATGCAGGAGCCTGCTGGGCAGGTGTAGTATACGGGGCCTCTACAGGAACCGATGCTGATGTAGGGACCTGCTAGGTAGATGCAGTAAACGGGGCTAGTCCTAAGAAACAACACAAGTCATTCCCTGCTAACGACATTGGGTAGTATCGATTGATGCCCAACGGCTGAAATGGCAGGACCGATCCATATGGAAAACTAGAAGGATGCGGGAATTTCTCCGATAACTCTATTTTGTAAAAATACAAAAGGATATAAGTTGATTGGAATAGGATATTATTTGTAGGAACATGCAGAATTCAATTGGCGTAAATAGTCAAGAGACTAACTTTAAAAAACTGACTTGAAATGTTTATGTAGTTGCGGCTAAAAGTTGATGATGTGGATTATTGGATGGCTTAAAAATTAGATGATGTGGCTTGCATGTAGAGTATTAATGAATGTTAGTGGAGGATGGCATGAACAATTGGTTGGCTAACAGAATGGATGATGTAGATAGCTTGCTTGTAGAGATAGACAACTTAAATGACCCTCTAGTAGGATTTTGCTTTATAAGAGATATAGCTGATTGTTCCTCTCTAATCAATCAAATCAATGAGTCTCTGGAATTGTGAGGGATATCAGAAGCTTACTGGAAAACATGCCAGAGTACAGGTTGTCAAAATTTCATAGATCAAGGAATGAAGTAGCTCATCACCTAGCTAGGCTGTGTCATAGTGGTGAACCTGATCGAACATGGTTACATTTTCTTTTTGAAACGGAGGCAAAAGCTTTGCCTCATTCCATTAGTTAAGAAGAATGTGCCCAATTTTTAGGAGAAAATCGGGCGAAAACCAACAACACACACTTAGCACCCTTGCCAACCTGGCTACCCACACGAAGCGCACACGCCATTGAGAAGAAAGACCACCGTTGAGGATGTCATGGAGCGTCATCGTCGTCACTCCTCCACGAGCCAGCGATTCCGACTTCACCTTAGACAACCGCCATCGAGACCCTCGCCGCAAACGACATCGGAACCCAAGTGAGCCTATGCCAAACAGTCGACCCCGAAGCACGTCGAGGAGGAGGCAGCTCCGACTTCAACCGTGACCTTCATAGGGGAAATTTGCACGCCTTGCACCGATGCAAGCACCAATCAAGTGGCATCGTTGCCACAAGTCGCCTCGCAGCTCCGACTTCACCATCACGGCAGGGGTGACGAAAGACATGCCGCACCTCCGATCCGCTCACCATTGTCATCGTTGCCACGCAACCCACGACGCCAACACCATCCATCTTCCACGGGTCCCTCCGACCTAAGCAGCTCCAAATCGATGCCCTCAAGAGGGAAGACGACACAAGAGCGCCGCCATCGACCGATCACGGCGGATCTGGGGATTTCCCCGGAGCATACCCAGACAGGAAGCCACAACGTCACCTCGGCGATGCCTTCAAGAAGGGAGCGGCGACCGAAGCCGACGCCATCGCCGGCCGGCCAGCAACCGAGACAAGGCGTTAGCCTGGGACTTGTCGCGCCATCCTGCTTCGTGCCCAAGATCGGACCACCTTCTTTCACCTTGCCCACCAACACCCCGCCGCTGCCCGAGGCCACCGCCCCGACCCCCGCCATCACCTAGACGCTGCACCATTGCAACACCACCACGGCCAGGGCCCCCCGCGCATGGAGCCGGCCCGGCCGCGCCCAGCCACCCCCTACGCCGCTGCCCCCGCACGGCCTCGCGCCACCACCTTCCACAACACCGGCTGCCAGCAGCCACGCAACGCCCGCAACGGCCACTGCCTGACCGGCCCAGGCCAAGCCTAGATTGGGCCCGCCGCGCCGCCGCCAGCAGCCACGCACCAGGCCGCCGCAGACTCCCTCCGCCGCGACCACCGGCTCCGCCGGCCGGTGCGCCGCCACGCCCCGAGCTTCATCCCACCGCCGCAGCTTCCCCAAACCGCGAGCGAGCCCCTCCGTCGGCCGGAGAAAACAAGTCCTGCCACCGCCGGCTCCGCGCAGGCTTTGCCCGACGGTCTGCCCGGCGGAGACCACCGGCAACGGCAGGGAAGGAGGTGGTGGAGGGGGAGGGGTGGTTGCCGGCGGCATGGTTGCTTTGCCGCCCGTGTCGCCCAGGGGAGGAGCGACACGGGGGGCCTTTTTTTGCCTTCTTGGTGTGTATCGAACATGGTTGTAATGTATACTCTGCTCTGCTGTCTAGACTTGTATATAAACACAGGTTTAAAAATGGTAATAGGGAAGCCAATCAAGCAGCTCATGAGCTTGCTAAGAATGCTCATATATCTAGTAATTCTTGTACTTGGGTTCATAAGCCTCCTAGATTTATTCTTTCCAAGTTGGCAAACGATGTAATTGTGTTATCTAATCAATAAAGCATGCCGCATGGCTCTCCCTAAAAGAAGAAGTCATGTGAGTACCTCAGATGGCAAATATGCACGATAAACAAACCATTCTCAGTAAACTTTGCATAAGTTCTCAACTTAGAGCAAGTCTAACAGGCCCCGTATATTTTCGCCCCGTATAACACGAGTAGAGCGCCCTGTATCCAGTTTTCGCCGGCCAAAAACTCGGACGAGCTAGCAGAGCCCGTATCCGCACCCCGTAAAACAGAATATTCTGTTTTACGGGGTGCGGATACGGGCTCTGCTAGCTCGTCCGAGTTTCCGGCCCCTCAAAACAGGGTTTTTTGACAAATTGCATATTAGAACCAACACACCATTCACATAAAATAAATGTTTTGCATCACACAATAATCGTCATAATTATTACAATAATGTTTTTCGGAAAAGTCAACAACAATTAAACAAATAATAACAAATGTTTCACACATACAACAATAGGAAATGAATGTTTCACACATACAAGAATGTAATAAATCATTGGCCATGCAACTGCCAATGGTGATCAATCAAATCTTGGGTGAGCTGGTGATGAGTCTCGGCATTTTCAATGCCTCGATGAGCTGCAAGAAAAGCTTGAATCCGATCAGGGTTCCTCTCGGGCTGCACTCGGGTGCCAACATTGTCATAGAAACACGGCAAGTTCAAACCGCTTTCATCTTCAATGATCATGTTGTGAAGAATCACACAACATGTCATGACATCAACAAGAGTTTCCTTGTCCCAAAACCTAGCAGGACCCCGGACAATTGCAAACCTTGCTTGCAAGACACCAAAAGCTCTCTCAATATCCTTGCGGCATGCCTCTTGATTTTTGGTGAAGCAAGCTTCCTTTCTTGTCAAAGGCCTGTCCTTTTTCTCTTTTATGGACTTGACAAGGGTTGCATAGTTAGGGTAAATACCATCTGTGAGATAGTACCCCATGGTGTACTCATTGTTCATAACTTTGTAGTTACAAGGTGGAGATTCACCCCTAACTAGTCTTGCAAACAAAGGGGATCTATTCAAGATGTTGATGTCGTTGAGTGTCCCCGGCAATCCAAAAAAAGCATGCCAAATCCATAAGTCTTGAGAGGCCACAGCTTCAAGAACAATGGTAGCATCACGGCTTTTGCCACAATACATTCCATGCCATGCTTTTGGACAATTTTTCCATGTCCAATGCATGCAATCCAAACTACCAAGCATCCCCGGCCACCCCTCTTTTCATTGATCTCCATGAGCCTTTTTGTATCATCCTCATTTGGAGCTCGGAGATACCTCTCCATACAACTTGATCACCATCTTGGCAAACATACGCACGCAATCCGTGGTTGTTTGCACACCAATGCGAAGGTACTCATCGGTATAATCTGCTGGTATACCGTATGCAATAACCCTCATGGCGGCAGAAATTTTTTGATATGGGCTAAATCCCATGACTTGGGCAGCATTTCTTCTTTGTTTGAAATAATCGCAATTTGCCTCGCAATCTTTCACGATTCTCTCGAACAAAGACCTACGCATTCGGTACCGTCTACGGAAGAGGCGGGGAGGATAGGTCGGTACCTCGGCGAAATAATCTTGCATCAGCTGTTCGTGGCCGAGGGCGCGGTTCCGCGGAATGCACATACGCCCCATCACGGATCCTTTCCGCTGATCCAGCAGCTTCAAGCGGTCCTCCGTTTGCTTCAAACCGAACAGGAGCACCATCACCTCCGTCTCGTCGTCGTTGAGCAGCTCGTCGATGTCGGAATCATCGGAATCCGACGATGACCAATCGGTCGACGTCGCCTCCAAATCCGCCATGTGCACATCCTCCGAAGCCATCTACCACGGGGAATCATAGATCAGCCCGAAATCCCACCCATATACCGGCGGCAACGAGGAAGAACGCGGCGGAATACTCACCGGCGACAAACGGCGGAGAAGACCACGGCTGGACGGCGGCGGCGCGCGCGGAGGGACGCGGAACTTCGGCCGGGGTGCGGCGGAGGTGCGGCGGGCGTCGGCGCAGCTCGGCGGACGGCGGAGGGGCGCGGATCTGACGGATTCGGCGGCGGCGCGCGGGTGGCTGCGGCGGCGCGCGGGGGAAGAAGGATGGGGACAACTGAAATGTCCGCGCGCGCTTTCGGAATTGGGATAGTGGTTTCGCCCACTATCCCCGCTCCCACCCCGCACAAGTAGGGGCGACGACCCGCCCCGTAGTCCAAAACAGCAAAAATCGATGCGGGGGACGTTTTTACGGGGCGTGCTAGACGGCCGGGTAGACGCGAAACCCTCAAATCGGCGGTTATTATACGGGTTTGCCCCTTTTACGGGGTCTGTTAGACCTGCTCTTATGCAAGTCAGCCACATGGACAATCATATACAAGAGAACACGGTTCCCAGACACCAGGTAATCGTTCAGCAACTAATACTCCATATTGGTACCATAGAAAACTCGATTACATTTCACCCAATAATGCCCAATGCATAATCCAACCGCTGCTAATGAATATCACCACAGCAACAAACAGAAACGATTTCCCCCACCACAAATACCTCTAATGACCTGTTGGAGATTATGAAACAAAAAAAGACTATACCCAAACCCAACCAACCTTGATGTCAAGATGTCAGTAGTCAGGCTGAAAACCCAACTGCGGTAGCCAGAAGCAAAAGTAGCTAGCTAATCCAGACCAACACACCATGGAAATGTTAATTTAAGAACTCACAACACCCAGAAATAAAAAGAAATCAGTTGCAAACGATTTGCACCTGACTCCACTTAAGTCACTTTTCTTGAGATTGCCTGCTCAGTATGTTCCGCCCCCTTCATCTCCAGGGAACCACTTCCATCACCTATAATCTCTGATGACGAGCCCCCAGACGCATTTAGCTTGATGTGCACAGAGCCAACCTTTACAACACCAGTTGGAGTAACCCCTGTCCTCTCATTCACACCTTTTGCTTGCCTGTCCACTTGACTAGTTGATAGGTCCTCCAGTTTCTTGAGCAATTTTGTGGACTTCATATCCACAGCTATCCCAGATGCATCCTTCATATGATTTGGTGGGTCCTGACCATCGAACGCCTGAGGAAGACCTTTTCCCCCAGAACAATTGGCTTCAGATGAGTTCATCACAGGTTGTGTTTTACGGTCATTATAACCCTTTCCATTAGACTTGACTACTTCGCTAAAGGCTGCAGGTTTCCTTCCGATATTTTCTGGGGACAGAGAGCCAGAACAGTACTCATTCTGTTTATGAACACTAGCATCTAAATTATGCCGTTCTGTTTTTATGTGCTCAGGTTGTGCAACAGGTGTTACTACATCCCTTTTGATTACTTGAGTACCCACTTCATCTTTCATTTGGCTCGTCTTATCAGGTTGCTTACAATCACCATTATCCTGTCCAGTATCCCTGGAATGCGCATCCTTGCTGCTAATTTGGCCTTTCACTACTTCAGAAGGTTCACCCTCCACACCAACACTCTTTTTAGCAACAAGTGCTGGAACATAAATAAGACCATTGGAACTTCTACCCAAGTGTCTGCGTTTCTGTTCTACCATTGCTTTCTGCCTCCCTTCATAAAATGGGAAGTCATCAAGAATCGATGTCGTCATCGGACTGCTCTTAAATAGCTTTAGCATGTTTATTCCCGACTTGTAAGGTATCTACAGAAAAGAAATAATTGTCATCAGTACACAATATACTATCTCTTATATTCAATACTCGCAATTAACAAACAATTACCTCTTGTGTATCTCGGCTGTTGGTAACAGGCTTATTCTCGTTGTTCTCTAATATGATGTGCCGAAAGGACGAATTCGGCACATCCTTTACCAGGTGCCACTTCAGTGGAAAGCTCCCAGACCACTTATCTTGCTGCCAGAAATCCATATCGTTGTGAAAATCCACAGGGCCAAGCATTTCAGCGACACCACAAAACTGCCCACTTGTATTAACCTAAAGGAAAGTGTTGGTATGTCAAAACTCGTAGATAAGCATTTTAAGAATAAGAAAAGAAAAAAAAAAGAAAGAATAAACGAATACATCAACACTCACCGAAAAAAATAGAAATATTGGACACTTCCGTGGACTTCTTCCTTGTGCTTCAGAGTATGCAGCATCCAGCCTCCTGTTGCCATTGGGTGTGCTGGACCACACATTATACTTGATACTCTTATGCACATCATCTTCACTGTAAGATTTGATGACAAAAAACTTGGCATCTGAATAATCAATAGGGAAGTCGTCCTTATTATATTGGTCAGGATGTATTATAATGTTTTTCACAGAACTGCTTGGCACTGCTTCGGTTTCAGTATCTTGACCCGCCGTGGTAGCCACTGATGCGACTTCTGGCTTATTTGTTCTTGGTCCAGTGTCCCCAGCACTCGCATCTGAAGTGACCTGGAAATTCTGGAAAAAAGAATCCAGCCTTCGATCAGATTTTCCATCCTTAGTGACAGTTTTGGGCACATAATGTGTTCTTTTACAGAAATATTACGGCAAATAACTCCTGGTGAGCACTTGGTTGATGATTCACGTGTAGTTACAAAAACAGCATTTAACAGCAAAAGAAATGGCACAGTAAACTATATGTAAGAACATAAGACAGCAAATGATTCTTGCATAAGATTAAATTTCTGAAAACCACACTAACTGTTACTGAACTACAACAAATCACACTTTTAAGAACAAAATTTCAAAGAACCATACTTACTCTTGCAAATTGTTTCAGGAACCCACACTTCCATCCATTTCCAGTTGTCCTGATAGATAGGGCTCACTATGCAGAGACATAATCCTTGCTAACCCCATTTGCCGATATGGAATCAGATACCACAATGACCTGGCCAATACACGGCCGAGTCATGGATCTCATCTCACATTAATAGCCCACCTCTGCTGTGCCATTAGTCTTCACCGTGAATAACAGCTGATATGTGGTACGTGGCATCTGTGCCCACGACAGAAAAACAAGGCTCGCAACGGTTATGTCTCTGTGTACCAGCCCCAACATATCAGGCCTATGGGAATAACTGGAACTGAGTTTTATCGAACCGTTTTGCAAGAGTGAGAGTGATTCTTTGAAAATATTTCTTAGAAATGTGATCCTGAGGTAGTATAGCAAGTGTTCATGTAGTTCACAGAAATCCACTCTATTCACAAAGTTCAAGAATGGAATAACCAATATGATTGGGTATAAAGAACTTTTCATTTCAGTAGTCAGTACTGCAGTACTTTTAATTAAGAAAACCACAACTCAGGAGAACAGATTCCTCTAAATTATGTGTGCACTGTGCACTATGACCATCAGCATATAGGTATACAATCTCATTCTCAGCACCAGCACCAGCGTTCTCGATCTAGAGGCACGTGTATGAAAAACTAAGAAGATGACATGCATATTTTCTCTTAGGTGGCATAAGGTGCAACTCTTGAACTGTAAATGTTCAAGTTTGGTTACAGTACCTTGTAAGCTGATGAAGCATCAACTGGAATTGCCAAATGTGAGGTTGAAGGATTGTCACGTCTCGTCACATTAACACTTGGAAGATCAGAAGGCTTATTGGTGCTTTGATTCTGGTAAGTGCGATGGGAGGGACCAATAGCTGGACTTCCAGAAGGGACAGTCTGCGAAGCAGTCTGAGAAACCGTTGTACTTCCAGACATTTGAGGTCTATCTTTCATCCTAATATTAGCAGGCCTACTAGCAACAGATGAGCCAGTACTGAATGTAGGAGGCTCCAAAGAAACAGTGGAGCTCATATCCGTTGTGGGCTGGATGAATACTGGGAAGTAACCAGATGGCGAGCCAGGAGGCTGATATGGATTAGTGAAATATTGTTGACTTCCTACAATTGTGCCATCAACTCCCATGACCATACCAGGCATATATGCGTACTGATCTTGGGAAGAATAGGGATATCCATAGCCAGGTGTGCAATATACATAAGGGAGATTGTCATTCTGCACAACCAGAAATATAAAATCGTCACAAGAATACACAAGAATATTATAATATATAAATATATACAATTATACATGTTCTAATTACAACATCAACCAAAGTGTTAGATATGCACTTACGGACTGCTGGACATATTGACCATCTAACCCCCAAACATTAGTGTTTTCACTCCATCCGACTGGTTGTTCAAATCCTATCCAAAATGAAACAGAAAAGTTATACACCATGCTCACCAAAATAAATAGGCATAAAAAGGAGTCAAAAGGGGCTAGAGGAACACATACCTGCATAGTAAGCATATCCGTTTGTAGCTGGATACGATAGACCCTGGTCATATATGTATTCCGCCGACAAACCATTACTTGTATTATACTCAACTCTAGCAGGGAGAGATGCAGAACCCATGGCAGCATTTGTACCAAAGCCAGGCATCTGAAACCATAAAAACACGGCCACTGAATAGAAGACTGCCAATCTCTAAATACTCAGAAGGTACAAGAATTTCAGTCAATTTACATGCAAGCAACTTGAATTGTCTTCTTTTTTGGTGGATAATACAAATATATCTGTAAACTGTATCAAAAGCCCAAACTAATCTGGATGAAACACAACAATTGCGAACTTACTGCAGATGGTAACAGCATGTAGCCTAAAATCACATACGTGCTCCAAAGGGCATATTCAAAATTACTACAGTCTGTTGTTAGCGCTAGAAGATTTACGCTGGAGAATATGATTACCATGGATGTCCCTAACTCAAACTTTTCCTTTTTGGATCAGAAGTACCGAGATTTTTCTCGACAGTAATGCCCCTGGCAAACCTGAAAAGGTAAAATAAAGGATGGACTTCTATTATATTGATTGAAATGAAAAAAAACTGAAATTAAACAAGCGCGCAAGAAAAGAGTTTCATGGTAAGGGAGGACAGGAGTGAGTCACGTCATTCAACATGCTCCAGCAAACTTATTCAAGGAAAAACTGAAGAACGCTGAAGCAAACTAGCAAAAGAAATCCCGTAGAATGTCCCCATGTCCCACACCCATGTAACAGGGCAAATACTTCATGCTCTTGAATCCTGAGTTTGAGAGATAAAGCGATCTAAACCAACAAACAGTATCGATTCTTGTACAAGAATCAAAGCAACAATAAAGACCTAAACCAACAACAGAGTTCGAGCATAAATTCTTTACCGCACAAATCCGCAACTTACAAGGTAATCCTAGAAAACAAATACTACAAAGCTGGAGACTATATTCCTCAAAAATAGCATCTTTCCGCATAACAGCCTCAAGCTTACATGTCACATGACAATTCTCAAGCACAGATTCTTTATGGAACTAATTCCATGCAATCAGGACCAATATACTAACGACGGGCCAAATTGAAAAGAAAAACTACAGATTCTAGCACCCATGTCGAAACGTGGATGCTTGAAGAAGGAAGAATATTGATAAATCGTGATATCACCACTTACCACCTTTCCCTACGCTTACAGCAAGCCTTGGGTTATTTGCAGAACAATTTAAGGGGCAATTTTCTTTTCGTATATGCGAACTTCAGCGAACATTGCAGCTGAGTGCAAATAGGTGACTTTGATCGCGACATCACGTGCTAACACACCTTAGGATGTAATCATGTAACCCAGCCAGTTGAGAAATAAATAAAAAAACCTACATGCACTTCAATCTACTGAAACTATCTGCAGAAGTTTGAAGTTTAATTTTTTTTTTTTGTGATACAATTTGGTTTCAAGTTCAAAGCTTAAAGGCTGGTCTGATATTCCATAGACTGACTAACCACTAAAAGAAATGGAAAATTTTAACAATTGGGTTGGACCTGATATACTGGCAAAAGCCCCCAAAAAATTCAGCAATCGGCACTGGCAGGCAAGTAGGCAAACGGTTTCGCCTGACAGCAACCTGGCACCATTCGGCACACCACATATCCACCCAAAATATTACCAAGCAGATTGCAACAAATCCGAAAGAATTGGTCTCCGGTAGCAAGAAAGCAGGAAGCAAACCTACACCTAACCTGGAGTTCGATCACAGATGCTTCTGGGGACAAATTCTATGCCCCTAAGAGGCAACAGGTACCTAAAATGCAGTTAACATCGAAAAACACCAGCAATTACCAATTCCAGTGAAACAAGACCCAATTCCGGCTCGACTGGCCAAAAGTGGGGGATGCGAGCCAACCACCACCATATCCACGCATGCCCCCCAAAAAACCCAGACCGTATCCATAGACACCTACCCAAGCGCGGTTTACGGAGATAAACCCCGAAAGGGCATGGCTTTCGCGCAGCAAAGGGACAGGGACGGAAGGAAGGAATACCTAGAAAAACCCGGAGAGAAGACGGCGGAGCCAATCAATCAATCAAGCGGCGAGCAGGCTCCAGGCGGCGGCGGCGGCGGCGGCGGCGGCGGCGGCGGCGGCGGCGGCGGCGGCCGAGACCCCGACCATGGCGGGGCCGAATTGCGGGGCGAGGAACCCAGGCCACCACGCAGCGACGCTAGCAGGCGGCGGTAGCGAGCATGTTGGCGCAGGGGTTGGGGAAGGAGGCGAGGCCGGCGAGGAAGAGGGGAGAAGAGGCGAAGGGGGAGAAGAAGTGGAGAGCGAAATGGCAAAAAGATCTCTTTTTTTTTTTCTGGTGAGATGGGAGATGGGGACGAGATGAGGTGGACGCGGGCAGCAGATGGGTGTCGCGGTGCACGGGGTTGCTGCGCTTTTCCTTGTGTGGCTTTGTGCGCTTCCTTTCTTGGTGCGAAAGAAAGAAGCAAAAGAAAGGCCATTTTCGGTTCACGGGCGCAGGGCAGTTGTGGTGTTTTACCAAGTCTATTCTTGTGTGGTACGAAAATGAAATCATCACTATTTTTTGGTTTTTTTTTGGTTGTTGACACTTTGGTTGTGAGTGTTAAAGTGTGCTTGTTTCGGAGTACGCGGCACTTCCGCTCCACCGGAATGAAATGATTCCACCGTCTTGTTTTGAGAGGGAATTATGTCGCATGGAATGGTCTAGTTTTGTGTTTCTGTTGTTTTGGAAGCCAATGTTGAAGTATTTTTTGTGGGGTTATCAGTGCATGGGTGTGATCATGTGATGTTGGTACAGGGCGAGAACCAGGTGATTCTACCAAATCAAAGACGTAAAATGGCTTCAAAAATTGGTGGCATATTTTGTGTGTGTGGTGGAACCAACCTCATTCCAATATATTTTGCTATATTTTTTCAGCCAAACACAAGAATAAGGAACCATTCTATTACATGCCACTTTGTTCCACCAACCAAACACATCCTAACGACGTCTTGTAGAACCTCATATCTCACGCCATACAATACATGTCGTATAGAATTTATGTGTAATCATTGCAGATACGATATTTATTTTGGTCTTTTCTGCATCAAAGTTGCCAACCTTAGTGCCCTAAATCTGACCTTCATATCGGCCGGAAAATGGAAGACAAGAAGAGTACCAAATTGTGACGCCACACAACAATAATGGTCAGAGATACAAATATAGAAGTATATAGATATATGACTGTAGATATGGATGGATATATTGGCATAAAATGCAGATTTGACCTTCACGTCGGCCGGAAAATGGAAGAAAAGAAGATTTCCATATTGTGACGCCACACAACAATAACAATTATAGATATAGAAGTACAAAAATATACTATGATTATATATGTATGGATAGAGATATAGACATAAATATAAATATTTGTGATGGCTAGGATCATATCGTGCTTTTTATACTAGATACAGGTGATCGATGTAGAAAAGCCCATATTTTTGAGTTAACGGTAAGTTTGGAAGCCAACGGGTTATTAGTACATGGGTGTGATCAAGTTATATTAGTAGAGGGCGAGAACCAGGTGATTATACCAAATCAAAGGCGTAAAGTGGATCCAAATATTGGTGGAATGTTTTTTGTGGTGGAACTAACCTCGTTCCAATACATTTTGCTATATATTTTCAGCCAAACACAAGAATCAGGAACCATTCTATTACATGCCACTTTGTTCCTCCAACCAAACACATTAATTCTAAGCAATGTCTCGTGAAAACCTAAAATCTCACGCCATACAATGCAGGTCATATAGAATTTATGTATAATTATCAATGTTAAGAAAATCGGTAATCGTTAACTGCTCGGTCGGTTTGGGAGTAGCGATTAATCGGAATTCGGATGATTAACTGATTTAATCGGTCGGCTATTAATCGGTGTAACCTACACAAATTATCACGTAAAATACTATTTATATAAGAAAAATAATAGTATATGAGCCTCTATATGTTTGGCCCTACTTTTTTAGAGCCTAAAATCCCAGAAAAACATGTATGCTTCTCCTCCGTGAACTAATCTTCAAGGTCACGAGGGAATCAGGATCCACTAGTCGAAGCCGTGTTTCTTCCTTCCACTTCTTATCCTCTCACCTCAGAAGTTTATTTTCTCCCACCACCTACCTATGGTACGACGCCTCTTACACCTCAACCACCTAACCTATCGAAGGCGCCCTTGAGCTCCTGCACGAGCTACTCAAGGTGGTCGAGCTCCTGTATCTAGGCAACTGAGAGTAACTGGTCTGGGAGGGCAAGGAACTAGTTGGCGACAGCGGAACTCAAGCTGTTGGAGGCTGCAATCAAGCGGGAGCTTTGCAAAACCTACTTTATTGAGGAGGGGTAGCACCTGTACTAGCTATATGCATTGAAAAGTTTATAACTGTTTTGACCAAGTGCAGTAGTTAATCGGGAACATACCTAGTAATCGGACTTTCTGTACGATTAATCGGCTAAAGGATTAACACAAGAGATTAATGGTAATCGACACGGTCATGCCCCTAGTAGCGATTAATCGGCCTAGTAATCGCTGAATCGGCCTAATTTTTGAACAGTGATAATTATTGCATATACAATGTTTATTTTGGTGTTTTCTACATCAAACTTCCCAAACTTTAGTGCTCTAAGTTTGACCCTCACATCGACCGGAAAATGGAAGAAAATAAGAGTACCAACTTGTGACGCCACACAACGATAATGGTCATAGACATAGATAAGAAGTATACAAATATATGACTATAGATATGGATGGATATATATACATGAATATAGATTTGACCTTCACATCGGCCGGCCGGAAAATGGAAGAAGAGAAGAGTACCCGATTGTGACCCCACTCAACAATAACGGCTGTAGGTTTAGATATAGAAGTATAGAAATATATGACTATAGATATGGACAGAGATATAGACATAAATATAGATACTGATGATGGCTAGGATCATCCTGATCCCGATCTAACTCGTACTTTTTATATTAGATATAGATGGAAAACTTCAAATGGAGGCCGAGCTACACGTATCCCTTTATTTTCAAACACTCAGAATTTAAATTTTAAAACTTTGAAAAAATTGAATTAAATTTTTTAAGATAACCAATGATGTATACTACAACGGTGTAAAATCCCAATACAAACTACTTTCTATTCTAGGCTACACAAAAATAAAAAATTCTAACAAATTTTATAGTGAATAGTACACATTTCAAAACTACTAATTTTGTCAGATTTTATCAATTTCGTGTAGCCTATAATACAAACCAGTTTGTATTAAGATTTTTCACCATTTGTAGCACATATCATTGACTATCTCTAGGATTTTGTTTTAGATTCTTTTAAAACTTTGAAACACAACTTTTGAGTCTTTGAAAATAAAGAGCTACATGTAGCTCGGCCTCCAAAACGTCACACTGATATATATGATATATGTAGAAGTATAGATTAAACCCATATAGTTTAGCTAACTGAGTTGAAACCTGTCAATCTTCTGAACATTTTGAAACAAAGACCATATAATATTGACTAGCAATCCTTGTTAACCACTGCTTGAGTTATTTTCTCTATGTAGAACATCTGCGGTGTTGTAGCCTTGTGTCAGCTGCACAAAGGCTTTCTTCTTCCCATCTGACCTAAATTCACACACACAAAAAGTACGTAACTTCAGAATCAATACAGGCTGAAGAGACAAAATCAAAGGACAGAATTATTTACCAACTTAGATGATTTGGTTAGCAGAACAGATGAGGGGATCACTAGCTAAGCAGATGCTGACCTTATCAGGGTGTTGACTTTCTTAACCTTGACGCCAAGAATTTCCTGAACAGCTGCCTTGATCTCACCCTTGTCTGCACGGACATCAACGATGATCACAAGCATGTTCTGCCTCTCGACATCCCTCACGGTGGCTTCAGTAAGAACTGGATATTTCAGAACTTCATGGGGACCTAGCCTTGGAGCGTGATGTGCGCTGATTCTGAATTGGCTGGCACTTCTCGCATGCCTCAGCGTGCTTATTTGGCAAGATGTCACAGAAGGTTGGATAGATGACTGGGTTCTTACAGGCCAAGCTTTCACAACTGGGAGAAAAACACAAGCAGAGACTGTAAATTGAAACGCCTCACAAAAGTATGTCCCAATTTAAAATCACTAATGGTTTAACCATCAAAACGAAATAGCATGTGCTTATGAACTTAGAACATCGCTAAGCCACTAGATTTGTGAGAACAGGCTTATGTAGTGTTTGTGGACAAAAAGTACAGCTAAGACAGTGGGTTGTATTCTTCTCTGAATTTGGTGTGTCTTTCTTAGATGAGGCGGACAGGGACTAAAGACATTTGTCCATATACACGATTTGTTGATGACGCAGTTGCCTGTTCCGGCAGTGCACAGCACGAAGCAATGCGCTGATACCCCTACAAATGCATACCAATGGTCCGCTGGATGCAGTGTAAATTTTATCACTGGTTACGGCAAGAAAAAATAACAATGATCCACTGCTAACATGATGATATTCAGTGCCGCAGATAGGAAGATATACCATTTCCGGCGAGGTTCATCGTGCTGGGCACCAGATGAGCTAGCTGCAGATATTGAAAGGGGCACACCATCATGTATAGCAAGTGGGGAACATATAATGAGAATCGAAAGTGTGAATTAACACCTAGTCCTAACAGGTGATAAATACTAGACAGTAAAAACAATCAAACATTTCACTAGATAGCAGAAATAGAAAATCAAATACTCCCTCCATCCCATAAACGATGTCTAAGATTTGTCTAAATTCAAAGCAATTGTCCCATAAAAGGGTGTACAGGGTTAGGTGCTTAAATCCGAAATCTGAGTTCTTGTGTTTCTAGAAGCTTCAGAATTAAAGCGGCGACTGGTCAAAGCAAAAAAGGCAAATCAAGAAGGAGAAGATGATAGGAACACCCTACCCAACTACTGCATAATGGAGGATGCCGGAACCGATCGGGCGAGAAATTCTTTGGGATCGCGATCTCCAGACTTGAACGGCGAAATGCCGATCTGCCTTACCAACAACGAAGCCAACCCTGATTCGTTTTAGGGAAGGAACCCTGTTTCAAAAAAAAAGAACGGCTGTAGAAGGTGTGAATGTGAGAAAGGGCCCAAAGCAAATGGGCTTTCTTTGTTGGCAGACTACGTTTAAGCTCTTCTTTCTCGAGTACTTGTTTTTCCACTACCAAGAGTCTTTTTTTCCGAGTTTTGGCTAGGCTGGAAAGAAGTACGGGGTAGATTCGAATGGCGTACAAAGACAAAAAAAACAAATTAATATATATTATATGAAAAATAAATTCAATAATAATATTCGACATCCAGATTACAATTTTGTATACATGCAGCAAGCGTGGACAATTTGCTGAACTTCGTTCCTCCCTTTGGTGTTAGAACTTTGCTGTTACCATTGAAGTTCCTCCGGTATGATGTGAATATGTCATAGGACTGTTATTCATCATCTCAAGAACCAAGCTACAGGTATGATCACTACCGAAGAACGCTGTTTGAGCTGAGAAAGAAGCTCTCTTCGCCTGCGATGGTCGAGGTGAGCCTTCCTGCTGCCCAACCGTTGTTGATTACCCTACTCCCCTCAATAACCTTGTCAAATGCTGGGAGGCCTTTCTCCTTGCGCTCCTTTCTCTTCCTTCTATCCTCGTCCCTCTCTTTCCTCAGCCAGCTCTCCACTGTTCTCTGAAATGCAAATGCACCAAAATTTGATGAACATCTGTACTGTGCTGTGCTAATTAAAACATGCTTCTTTTATATTTTTATTATAGCTTACCATGAGCGATAACTGGCTCGTTTCTTTCACCTTTTCTAAAGGCAGCACTAGTTGCAACTTCCCATGAGCAATGTAAACCTGAAACCGGATAGTGTCAATAGGTGCTAATAGTTGCATGAATTCCATTAGCATATAAAGCACATGCGAGGAAACTCACAATATCAGTTGGCCAATCATCCAGGCCATCGAAGATATGGGTGGCATAGATGATCGTTGCACCTCGTTCCACACATTCCTTCTTTAGATATGTTAATAGATTTGCTCTTGCCAACACATCAAGGTCAACTGTGATCTCATCAAGAAGAAGAACCTGCATTGCAGTTTTACTGTCTTATGAAAATCTTGTTGTGTGCAGTTTCAAAAAAAGAAAATCTTATTGTGTGCACACACAGCTCCACCCTTTTGGTGGCACAACAAGGCAAATTTCTCAAACCTTGAATGTCTTGAGAAGTCCCATACAAATCTGGACTCTTCTCCTCTGACCATCTGATGCCTTATGCATGCGCCAACCAAGGTCAATATCCAAAATCTGTGACATGACAAATGTTGGAAGTTCAGTAAAGTTGCGCCACTTAGACTAAACAAAGATTTGTCAGAAGCCAAGGTCGAATTATCAGCTAATCCTCACCTAATATTTGACATGCAACTGAGGTTGCCAAGATTATATTTTGGGGATTAACTTAGTTTACATTATTTGACCCGTCTATACTAAGCCAAACGAGGTAGGTCGTAATGTATGGATAATAAGCAAGGAAAACAAAGTCTTTAGAACAGTTCACCTTATGGACATGCATACCAAATGTTATGTTGCAATCGCTTACATAAGTGAAGTTGTATGTTTCAGTGGAAAGGGAATGAATGAGTTCTATATTTGGTTAAAATAATTTATAGATTAGGGAACAATTATGTTCTATTAATTATATATTTTTTCTGATGAATGTAGTACAAATACTTTGAACCTTTTATCTTTCATGTTGTTCTATTTTCAGATTTGAGTTCCTGCCTTACACTTTTACATCACAAAAAGCTCTTCCGAAAATTCATGTTACTCCTCAAAGGTATCCTTATATCCAACATAGTGCGAAGTTGCTTTGACTACTGAACATGCCTCAATTCGCTCGAAATGAGACAAAGAAAAAAGTTTAGAGACGACTCAATTTTTTTTGAAGGATTTAGCCTTTGAAGCGGATTTTTGAGAGATTCTTCATCGATATAGTGGCAGCTACATGTATTAAACTCGCTTCACTACACTCTTCTCTTACACTTCGCATAAACTAAATAAGCCACTCATCCCTAGATGCTTAGGTGTGAGGTGAAACACAACCAGGAGATCGTGAAAAGAAATCCAAGAGTGGTGATTTCAAAGTTGTTGCTAGAAAAATGGATTTTAATACGCGCATTCTCTGAATTGCATTGGAAGCATCAGCTTACCAACTGCCATCAGACAGGCATATTGTACTGTATTGAGCATGAGATGAATAGCTTTACTACACAATACTCTACTCTTTCTAGGATAACAGTAGTATGTGAGTTTGCAAGCACATGGTACATTCAGTAATAGACAGTTGATTTAAATAGTTCATTTTCCAGTTGGCTGTAATTGGTTAGAATATGCAAGTGTGTGACCATGGCGAATGGGAGATTTCTGGGAACCATTTGAATGTTGCAGAAGCACTAGGGTCTGTCACAACAGGATTTAAGTCCCATATATGAAACTGTTAGAGTACGTCATGGGCCTGGGCCCGTTAGTCTTATGGTTTGCTTAGGGGTCAAGTAAGCCTTGCTTGGGAGTCAAGTAAACCTCTCTATATATGGAGAGGAGATGTATCAATCTAAGCAAGCAAGAATTAAGAAGGAAATCCCTTCCCTCTTGCCCGGCCGTGGGCAAAAGGCCCCCGGCCGGCCTTCTCGCGCCATCGCAGCCCTCTCTCTCCCTCCCAAACCCTAGCAGCCACATAACACTTGGTATCAGTTTTCCCGGGTTCGATCATGTCCAGCCCTCCACCGAGTTCTTCCCACCCACCGCCGCTGCAATCCGACGTCCCCGCCGTTCTCTCCCCGGCGGAGATCACCGCAGCCCTCCGCGATCTCGCCACCGCGGTCCACGAGATCCACCTCTACTTGGCTGGCCCCTATGGGCCTCCGCCGCCGGCGACGCCGCCGTGGCAGCCGACGCACCGGCATCCGCCGCGATCGCGGGCTGCCGCAGCCGACGCCTGCCGCTGCCGCCGCCGCCACCCGACGCCGGCTGCTCCCGCTGCCGCGTCCACCATCTCCTCGGCGCCGGGGTCCCTCTTCTCCAGGCGCCGCCTTCTTCCCCACCGGACGCGCAAGCAGCAGCAGCCCGCCGCGCCACCAACGCCGCGCTGTTGTCCTCACCGCCGCTATCCATGCCGTTCGGTGGGCAGCCGCACAAGCAGCAGCTGCTGCCGTCGCCACCAACACCGCAGCGGCTGCTGCCGCCACCGACGCCGTCCCTGCCTTTCGGCGGTGTGGGAGCGACCTTGGCCCCGGGCTCTACATCGACACCGCCCGGGATGCCCTTCCACCATGTCCGTTTCTCCGTCGCCATCACCGCTTCCGACTTGGATCGCTATCCGCCACGTGTCGGCGGCGGTGAGGCTGCAGGCTGCTGCGCGCGGCCTCCTAGTGCGTCGGCGTGTGCGGGAGATGCGTGATCTGCAGCTGCAGCTCCTCCAAGTTGCGCTTCGTTGCGCAAGGGACCTCGATCTCGTCCGCTGTGTTGGGGATCTTGGGCGTGCGATTTCCCCCACGGGCGGCGAACATGTTGTTTTTCCCGCGGGCAGCGACCTCAAAGTCTGCGCCATCGACAGTCATCCAGCGGGGAGAAGGCATGGTGTCACCGACAGAGCGCACCGCGTAGCACCACTGCATTCCGCCGCCGCCGCCGCGCGGGCTCCTTTTGTCCCGCTGGTTTCCATGGGATCCAGGTGGTTGTACAGGTGCACGTCCGACGCGGATGGTGTCCACTTTATTTTCAGGGGTCAACAATAAAGCGTCCCAGTCTATTTCAGGTTGAGAGTAATAAAACAAGCCGAGATGTAAAAGGCTCGTTTTTAGGTATTAGGGTTTAGGTTGCAGCTCGAGGACGAGCTGCATGTCCAGGTGGGGTGTAGTGTTAGAGTACGTCATGGGCCTGGGCCCGTTAGTCTTATGGTTTGCTTAGGGGTCAAGTAAGCCTTGCTTGGGAGTCAAGTAAACCTCTCTATATATGGAGAGGAGATGTATCAATCTAAGCAAGAATTAAGAAGGAAATCCCTTCCCTCTTGCCCGGCCGTGGGCAAAAGGCCCCCGGCCGGCCTTCTCGCGCCATCGCAGCCCTCTCTCTCCCTCCCAAACCCTAGCAGCCACATAACATTTTCCAGTTGGCTGTAATTGGTTAGAATATGCAAGTGTGTGACCATGGCGAATGGGAGATTTCTGGGAACCATTTGAATGTTGCAGAAGCACTAGGGTCTGTCACAACAGGATTTAAGTCCCATATATGAAACACAACCAATTCTAGATACTGTGCATTAGAGAATAGGATGACAATCAGTATAGAATATTTGAAGCATGAAAAAAAAAGCTTAAATTCCTAACTTTCAGTTTTCCATGTAAAATCTGATAGACTAATGAACTTGTTAGTGCGGCCAATTCGGAATGAACTTGCCTTGATAAGTTCATCTCTCCTGTGAGGATCAACGTCAGTAACACCGAATATCATCTTCTCCGCGGAAATGTCCATCTGTATGTTGACCTGGTAGCCCGCAAAGGCAACGTCGCGCCTCCACTGCATCCATCAGACGAAGCTACTGAATTAGATTCATCATCCGAGGATGGTTGATTGCCCAGTTCGCGCGTCATTGATTGCAGATGTCTAGTGGTCTGACAATTGCGCGACAGAAGGTAAAGGGAGTTCGTAAATCGTCAGCTCACCTCGCCGCCGAGGTAGCAGAGGTCGCCGGAGGAGGTGAGCGCCGTGTCGTGGAAGGCCGACCTCCCAAAGACCCGCACCATGCTCGGATCCACCATGTGCTTCCCGCCTAGTATCTTGAGTATCGTCGTCTTGCCTGCCCCCGGCGCCCACCCCAAATCAAATCCCGCGGGAAGGAAGAACGAGACGAGACGAACCGGAGAGAGAGAGAGAGAGAGAGAGGGAGGGAGGGAGGGAGGGAAAGATTCCGGAGGGTGGGTGGTTACCTGCGCCGTTGGAGCCGACGAGGAGGCAGCGCTGACCGGCTTGGAGGGAGAAGCAGACGTCCTCGATGAGCGGCGGAGCTCCGGGCGGCGGCTTCCCGTCGATGCCCGGGTAGGTGAAGGTGAGGTTCCTGATCTCCACCGTTGGCGCCATGGTGCGTGGCTGGCTGCCCGCCGTGGCCGGAGACGGAGGCGGAGCTGGGGAGCTTCGAGTTATGGTTGGTGGACAGGGAGAAGAGAGGCGTAGCGGGCCAACGTGTAGAAAGCTTGCTAGGGTCCGGTGGGTGTGGTTGTTGGGCCGAGGTGGGTGGCTGGCCCTGTCGAAAGACTTCTTGATTTGGAAACCCGAGGACAGCACAGGGCCACGTCTCGGTATTGGAGCCCCAGATTTAAGGCACCGACGGAGCGGTCCTCTTCAGAATTCATGTTTTTTTACAAAAAAAATTGAGCATATTTCATTAATCGAAAGTGAAGCAACGCTCGAAACACGTGGAAACGAAAAGACAAAGCGAGATGAAATGATTATCATGAATTTACAGATAAAATTCTGAAAGATCGAGAAATACAAAAAGATTTTCAGGTTTTCTGCAATCATCGTAGCCGGCGGTAGCCGCCCAACTCCAGTAACGCCGAGAAGGATACCAGAATAGATGCCAAGCCACCACCATTGCAACATCCGGATTTGTGAGTGATGAACATGCCTGCTATGATATGGTATCATAGTTCGTTTATATTTAATGTTTTGTACAACCTTAACGTAAATTTGTGTATATGATGTATTTATCATTAAACTTTCTAGATTTACGTGCTATGATACGGTATCTACTTATTATGATATCACGCTTACCCTATTCTTTATTAATTATAGTGTCACATTAGATTTTTGCCAACATGATAGATATTTTCATTATCGCTAGTCTAAAATGCCGACCTTCTAGGGGAGGATGATCCTCCTGTGCATGTATCCTCCTAGGGGAGGATTTTGTTTAAAATATATTTTTTTGGTAGAGGGAGCATATGGACCTGGAAGCCGAATTGAATTTCCGAAATATAAGTCATTGAAAGAACCCGAGTATGGTTATGTACAAAACATGTGTAAGGGCACGAGTATAACGAAGGAAGAGTATAATTCAGTGAACGCACGAATACAGTTGCGTACAAATCACGAGTACAATTACGTACAAAGCACGTGTACAGTTACATAGAGCACGACAACATCGAAAAGTGAGTACAACTCAGTAAACATCTAAATATAGTACGAACCACGAGTACATTTAAATATAGAGTACGAGCACATCGAAGGACAAATACTTGAATACATTTATATACATAGCACATATGCATTTAGTACAACAAATGACAAGTACAACTCAGTCAAAAACACAACGACACTGAAGTACAAGTACACTCTTAAATGGAACCCCCCACTACAACTCATTCCAAACCCTAGTTGAGATCTTTCTCTCTAGTTAATTTTTAACTTCGGTCTTATAAATTTTGAAGTAGTCTAAAGCTTTATCTTTAGTTCACAACAAGTAAACTTAGCAAAATCTAGTCGCATCATCAATCAATGGCATGAAATATCTCTTTTCACATTTTCTGAACACAACATTCATCTCACATAGATTAGAATGAATGAGTTCTAGAGGTGTTAAGTTTCTTTCCTCAACCGTCTTGTGAGGTTTTCGAGGTTGCTTTGATTGCGTACAACAATGGAACTTAGAACCTTTGGCAATAGTGAAATTCAGAACTAAACTCATACCGGATAGCTGAGACATTAAACTAAAACTAATGTGACATAAATGAGAGTGACAAACACTTGTATCATCACTAACATCGCCACAAATATGGTTCACAGACTTATTATTGAAATCGGAAAGGGAAAAACGAAAGAAGCCTCCACACTCATAGTCTTTACCAAAAAATTATCCAAACTTCAAAACAACTAACTTATTTGGCTCTAAAACAATCTTGAACCCATCTTTGCATAGAAGGGATCCACTAACGAGATTCTTGTTCATAGTAGGGACATGTTGCGCGTTCCTCAGCTAAACGATATTCCCCAAAGTGTACTTTAGATCTACCGTGCCAACACCACGAATAGAAGTATGTGATTGATGCATGTAAAATGCATACATGAACTTTGTCCTTTATTAGCGTGAATTCCCACATATTTGCAACATATATGATGATAATACCATGTTTTACATTGACTTATGGGGATTTACCGATGACCCCTTTATTTGGGTTGTAACTTTGCAGAATATGAAAACATTGTTTTGTGTATTTTTCACTTATAGAGACCTATACGGAGTTAAATTGAGCTAGACTTTCGGGAACATAATTTTTTCACCGAAAGAAGGACCTGGAGCACTTGGACCTCATGTCAAAGTACTTATGGCTATACTCTGTTAATTCTTAATACAAGATTGCATGAAATTTTTCCTGTCTCGTGGAGTATAAGAGAGATCCGTTGCATCATCTCTATGTTAGGACGTGATGCCCATATGAATACGTATCTTAGACATGTTGAAGTTATTTTTCTCATATCTCATTGATAAAATGTTATTGTCCGCTACAACTTAAAAGAGATATTAAGTGAACCCATGAACCCTGGTGCAATTTTAATCACAAGAAACACCTTTCCATTGCTTTTATCTTACTTTTTATTTGCAGCATTATTTTAATCCGAAAATACAAAAATATTTATCTTTCTTATTTGCACACAAAACCCCAAAACAAACAAACCTTTACTGCTTTACTTAGTTTACTTTACTTGTTTTGTTTTGTTTACTCTAGTTGCTACTTTATTTTACTTTTACTTACACGAAACTTTGTGCTTGACAACCATACGGTGGAGTTGGGACACAAGACTTTATTTTATTTTGCAGGATTGCTAAAAGAAGACAGGGAGAGATAACTCATTACTCCATTCCCTGAGCGTTTGATATAACCCTCGAGTCACTCGTGGGAAAATACTCTGCTTACACAACACTCTGCACTTGGAGTCCCAACATCATCATTGATCCATTCCCCATCGGGGAGAAAGAATCATGGACGATCTGATAAGAAGTGTACATAGATATGTTAGCACACACATGAACAATAACACTTGTATTAATCCACCAACATGGAGATTGAAATGCCGAAAGAACAATAACGAGATTACCATACCCATCAGCACTGTTAGCGGCCATAGTGTTTACATTATTTGCCTTTTTCTTACAGTCTACATGTTCTGGGTAGTTTTTATAAAAGTGGCTAACCTCAGGTAAAGCAACTTAGATAAACTTTGTTGATCTTATTCTTCTTGAAGGTTGTAATCTTTACACGCTTATTGAAAGCGGGAGTGTTATTCCCTTTGTTCTTGTTGTAGGCTTTCTTCAACACGATGTCGGTGCTAGAGTGACCATCTCTTTTCTCAGTAGTATCCTTAGTATGGGTTTTCTCCTCAACATCAAGAGACGTTGATGTGGGTATTACCCTTCGGGTAACTAGCATTATGCTACCTCATACGGCCCAACCAGGGGCCCATGAAGATTGCCCAACAACCAAGATGGGCCAATACGTCGGTTCCAGAAAAGGAGATCCACCCGAAGAAGGATTCTTGACGGACAAGGCAAGAAGACGTTAAAGAAGGAAATATTAGAAGTAGAACTCTTTGTAACCTAGTCGTACCCCGGACAGAACTCTCGAGACCTGGCCTGCAATATAAGGGCCAGGAGAGGGTCTGCCGAGGGACACAACTACACCAGATAGATTCACCGCAAGTCTAGAGCTAGGTCCTTAGAATCTTGCCTCTCAACGAGATCACAACCATAGCCTTCGGCTACCCCATTGTAACCTGATATATTCGATAATCAAGATCAGACAAGTAGGAAGTAAGAGTTTTACCTCATCGAGGGCCTTGAACCTGGGTAAATCTCTCTCCCTCTCTGTTTGGTATCCGATGTCTCGTGCCAGCCTGCAGGATTCCGTCAACCCTAAGCCCCTAAAGGTGGGCATTGTCGGGGAGCACCCTCGTCAATTGGCGCCATCTGTGGGAAACCTGTCGGCGCAAGGCTCGTCATCGGCTGCTTTGATCATGCCGTCCACAACTCCATCAGCATTGCCGATGTTATCGTCGGCCCCTTCATCACCAAGCTCAGGAACTCGATTCGATTCGGGTCATTCGAGTTTACTCCACACAACAACTCATCTCTTTCGATCTTTTCGGGTCTACGAGGCGGGCTGAATATGGCGTTCGGGAGCGTCCACTACTGCGTCGACACCGAGGGCATCCTTCGGCTACCTGATCCGTTCGCCCCTAGCTCGTCAAGGACTCTATCTTCATCGGCAGCAGGATCGACCGCATCAACTCCGGTCTCGGTCGGTCTATTGTCTGCGCTATCGCCATCAACACCAATGTCTTCACCATCATCGACTCTATGCCGTTCAACATCATCTATGTTTGTTGGATCTGATTACTCTGCATCATCTGATCTAACATCATACTATTATCTCAACTGCGACACCAGGCACAAACTGGGTTCGGATGACACGCTTTTCGTCTGCAGCGCCAACTATTCTTTGGATGAGGAAAATATCGACAATATCGCCAGGGCAGCCACCTGGAGTGTGGCGCATCATCAAATCTACGCTATCCTCAACTCAGTCAATGGAGAAGGGATTTCTGAAGGAGAACACACCCCACACGCTAGTCGTGGGTGTCGCAACGTTGAGAATAACGCTAGTAATAATAATAGTGACTACACTATTACCGAGGAAGAGTGAGAAATTGCTCGTGCTGCTATAACCAATAATACTTGAATCCTTGGGGAGCTTCGACAGGGACCCTTAATGCATACCATACTATCTTAGAAAGGAATCGAGAGCGGTTGTCGAACGAGCAAGCAGGTCTCGATCGACGCCGACACGCAGCTGACCGGTCTAGCGAGCGACGTAGAGCATCACATTGAAGTGCATCCCATAGTAGTCAAGGTTCAGGAAGATATTGACCGCGAATGCCTCGACTTTCGGAAGATGATGCGAGGGAGATTACTTCAAACTTGTCCAACCCCTTTATGACCATGGACACCGCAGACATGCTCAGGCCAAAAATTGTCGAAGGGGTAATAGCTAACCTGCAGCCCATTTGATCAATCACCAGCCGACACCCAATGGGCCCATGGCACAAGCTCATCGAGGTGCGTTGGAGAGCCTCGCGATCCTTGGAGATAAGCTCGCCCCTAGAAAGGAGAAAATTACACATCAGGGCAGTGGATCCAAGCATCGTTCAAAATATGCTCGCGATGATATTACACAGAGCAGAATCGACAAAGCTCGCCGCGGCGTGCTGCAAGAGAAGGATATGATAGCGATGATTCCGAGGAAACCCAGGAATATAACGTCGAACTTCGAGGAGCCGTTTGCTTAAGTTACAAGATTCGGGGGAAGATGCTACCGAAGAGATCCAAGCCTACTCCTACTGATGCTACTAAATATGATGGGCAGTAGGAGCCAAGGTCTTGGAGAGATGATTACCTCCTACAAACTATGATCTTACAGAAGGGAAATCAAATAGCAGCGATGCAATGTCTGCAGCTTTACCTGAAATATTCGGCACGAGCATGGTTGAGAGGCCTGCTGAAAGGATCTATCAGATCCTGGGAAGATTTGGCCGATGCTTTCGTCAAGAATTTTCAGGACACTTACAAGAGGCCGGTCGGAATCGAAGAGCTACGTCACTATCAACAGAAGCCGAAGGAATCAATGCGCGCTTACATCGGGCGTTTTACTAAGCTCCTAAACGTTGCCGAAGATGTTTCCGTCTACATAGCGATTGACGCTTTCAGTGATGGCATCCAACGAGAATCCTATGTGGAAGAGCTTGGCCAAAAGAAGCCAAAAACCATTACTAAACTTATGGAGATTGCCAACAGTTGGGCTGATGGAGAAGATCACGTAAGAAAGCCTCGTCCGCGCAGTGATGATGAAGACGATGACCAACAGAGGCATGATTCAGGCCATCGGCGTGATCACCGTTAAAAGAGGAAACACTGTGGGTACGATGATACCAACATCGTGGCTGCTAGATATTCGGATTGGCGTGATGATCGGCGCGATGACCGGTATGATGATCAGCGTGGTGATAGGCGTGATGATTGTCGGGATAACAATCGTAGCGGCTTTGGGGGAAATCGCGGCAATTATAAGGAGCGACCTCCACGGGTCCCAGAGTTACCATTTGCTGAGAAATTAAACGCTTGTTGTTATATACATGCGTACATTGACCCCAAAGACAACACAAAGAAGTTGAGTCATTTGCTCAGAGACTGTCGACAGTTTATTGACATTCAGAAGTTCTACGAAACAGGCAGGGGATAGCCGCAGCCGCCAAACACGCCACCACCTCCACCTCAGCATCAAGTTCAGCAAGTTCAAACTCATCCTTCTAATGAATCTTTTCCCCCACCATGGGGATAGATGAGCATGATCCATAAAACTTTCGTTTCTAGGAGAGAGATGAAGAAGCTTACACAAGAAATCAACCTAGCGGAAAGCACCATGGCAAACATCCCGGAATATATCGATTGGTCGTCACAGAGCAATCTGTTTAGCAGGGCCGACCATCCAATGTCTATCCTAAGACCAGGTCATGCTACCCTGGTAGTCGAAGCACAAATAGGATGATTCAGTATGAGTAAAGTGTTCATGGACGAAGGAAGTGGATTTAATCTGATATTCACAAGCATAGTGTGGTGACCCGGCATACCACTGCATGGTGTAGTATGCAAGTCTGATATAACACCAATAAAACACCGTTCCACTAGTATTATATCGCTCAGAGTGGTACAACATAAACATATGCGGGTCCAAGGCATGTCTATAGAATTACACACAGACTCTGTTACATAAGATCATCACAGCCTCCTACTTTACAATGAGGTAAAACTGCAAATATACTCCAGAAGAACGACTCGTAGTCTAATCCTAACACGAACTCTATTTGTAGAGTATTTAGCTAGCCACAGAGGCTATGAATAGATTCTAACTAAATAGGAGCTAAGTTTAGGAAGCTAGTTCCCTTCTATTGCTAATCTAGGTTTTCTCCTTGTTGGATGTGGTGTTTGACTCCTCTGACAGGGTCTTGTCCCTTGAAGTAGTTATTGACTCCTCGGCCTTCGAGTTGCACTGTAGATCCTCCTCCGATGCCTCCATATCTAAGCAGGGGATTTAAGAGTGGGATGAGTACGAGCGTACTCAACAAGTTCATTATAGGAAAGAGGTGTTTAATGCACTAGCTATGGCATTAGACTAGAGAGTCTAAGTACCCCTTTGTTTGGGCTTAAATTCTTGATTCTTGGATTCTAGCTACTATGAAATTAGAATCTGAAACAAACAGGCCTCCATAATACCCAGATTGTCCAGAATTGATTCTAAAAAATACACATGGAGTACCACAATTTGAGAATGGAGGAAATAGGTGATTCCCGAGCTTCTTCTGGGCCGAAACGTTTTCTTCACGTCCGCAGCCTCGCTCGATCGCTCATTCACGATTTGCCGTCCCTGCTCGAGAGGCCGCCGCCGCTGGCTCGCGCCCGCACGCAGCCCTGCTCGGCCGGCCGCCGCCTCGAGCCCGGCCGTCGCCCGCTCCTCCCGGCCGCTGACCTGCGCATTCCGGTCACCGACCCGCGCCTGCTCGCCGCCCGCTGCTCCCGGCCGGCCGCCGACCCACTTCTCCCGGCCGCGCCCAGCAAGCCCCTTCCTCCGGCCACGCCCAGCAAGCCCCTCCATCCGGCCACGCACAGCAGCAGGTCCGCTCCAGCAGGTCCCTCCATCCGGCCACGCCCAGCAAGCCTCGATCAACCACGTCCAGTCCAGCTCCATCCTGCGCGTACAGTGAAGGTACGTACATGTACTTTTTTTTTCTAAACCATGTACTCTTGTTTGTTTATTTGCTGTTAGATATGAAGTGTTGTTAAGAAATTACGAATAGTACTGCAATGTTTGTTTAGAAAGTAATGTGAGTGTTGTTAGAAACTTTAAATACTATTGCTAGTTCTCGTTTGTGTAAATTTAATTTAATCGTACTGCAATGTTCCCTGTGACAAGCAAGCTTTGATCATTGTTGCTTGTATGACACTTCATAATTTTACCAGGGACAACCACTTGAGCGATAAAGAGTTTGATAGATATGACCGTGATGAGTACTACATGCCAGGGGATCTACTACCTCCACCGGGTATCTAATATTGTGCATGGTGATGATGTTCTCATGAAAGTAACCAAAGAGAGAATATCTGATGGATTATTGGCAGCTACAGGTGAAGTTTAGTTTTACGCACTACTTTCGGGTGATGGTTGATGTACGTTTTGGATGATGGTTGGTAATTAAACGTGCATTTTGGATGATGGTTTCAATTTCTTAAATATTTATATACATACTTATCATTTCGATGAAACCCCGACAATAATAACTAGAGCACGCACAAATGAAGCCATGACATACATTTTATATTAATTACGGTTCGTAAAGATATCCAAATAGCAAAGTAAACAAACAAACAGATTCTGATTCCCAGATCCCACAGCAGGCTAAACAAACATACTGCTTCTGATTCTCAGGAATCAAGAATCACAGCTGATTATCAGGAATCAGGATTGACAGCACAATCTCAGAATCCAAAGCCCAAACAAAGGGGGCCTAATACCAATGCAGGTTTTGATAATCATTTCTTCAAAAGGTTGCTTTTATTCAGAAGAACTATGTCCGTCAGTCTTCACCGGTTTACTAGAACTTCATGGAGTTCCTTTCCGGCAGCGTTCGCATTCCCTATCCCGAACAAGGAGTGACTGGTCACGATTCGTTACACTCTGCAGAGGTGTGTTGCTTTACCCATAAGAGATCTTAACCTTCGTGCCAACCGGGCAGCTTTCCCGTCCACACTTCCAATGGTGTGAGGCCCGGTATAAGGTCCTAGCCAATCATATTCCTCCGCTACCTCGCACACCCACCCTTTGTTGCAATTCTGACCTTGGGTCCTCGCCGGTTAGCGTATTCATAGAATACCATCCGACCTCGACTATTATCAGGTTACTCGACCCGATACCTTCGCCAGTCGTTGCAACCCATCATAGACCGCATTACCGTGGGGAATTAGAGTGGGATCCCCACCCTCCGGTTGTTCTCGCAAGACACAACTGCTACGGTAAGCGCATCTGTTGATGTACGAGAGGTGGAAATACAATTGACTACTCCATCCCATTCCAAATCTTATGGTTAACACGAGTATTACGGCACAAGAATCACTGGACGACATTTGTTGTTAATCCTAGATGGATATAAACCCTTGCAATGGAACCTCCACCATATCAACACATACCATGGTTCCATTGCCCACCACATAGTCATATTCATAGTTATGAAAATAATTATGTTGGTTTTTATGCAAGAGTGATAAGCATATTACTTTGCAAGTAATTTGGTAAAAATACTCAAATGACATGAGCAAGCGATGAACTTGCCTTTGTTGACTGCAAGATGGTGCAGACAAGGTCTTCGATACGCAATAACTCCAAATTCTGAAATAGCATCATCGTCCGGTAAGGACGATGTTTAAAAGATTGGCAAGGATGCATAAGTATGAGATGCAATCATTCTAAGCGTGACCTAACCCCGATGATTTAGGATTAATGACTTGTAATGATTAGTTTCGGGTGTGTTGCACTTTTAGTGTGATTCACAAACAAGGTTCTTATTAAGGTCTGATTACTTGGTATCATGTACAAGTTATGTAATAAAGCATAGTAATCAATTGAGCACACAAGGAATGATAATTGGCATAATGTTAACATGTAAAGAACAGTTGTCAGTTTTAGTACTATATGGCATGGTTAATTATTACTTGTGATATTCTTCAAAAGAATAACTTTTGAAGAACATGTTTTTAATGGAGAACAAGTATGATAACTGGTTTTGTGAGCTTCTATGGTTTCCTATGGTTCCAATTAGTTTTCGGAGTAAGTATTAGATGGATCACAACAATGTTGGATTCATCGACACCTAGGGCTTTTAAGGTTGAGTTAAGCCTAGGCATCCTAAGCAATTATTTATACATAGTTGTTGTCAAGGTTGGTTATATCTTACTGGTGATAGATGGCTATTGTCTATAGGTCCTAATAGGCAGGGTTGATGGCTTTTCCTTATTTACCTCAAAAGAATAACTTTTGAAGAACATACTTCTTAAATAATAAGAAGTGTTTCAATTAAGGTTGAGGTTGTCTAGGGTTTGCTATTGGATCCACTAAGTAAGGAATAATTGGCTCCTAAATAGGATGGTTCATAAATATGAAGTACTTGTAGGGTTTAGTGGACTATGATTATGTAATGATAAATATTGGGCATAGATGCTATTGGAGTTCATCACAATGGTGTGATGCTAATTAAAGTTAATTAAGGATGAGATCCTTGGTGATAGGGACTAGGTTTGATCCTACTTGATCATCTAAATTCTATTAGGATGAACACATGGAATACCATTTTATTAGTGATAGGTCTCTATTATTTTATGAAGACATGACAAGTATTTAGTTGCTACTATGGATCTATGAATGCAAAGTAAGTATCATGATCATATGTTCTAACCTAGCTTTAGGGTTAGAAGCAAATTAGGGTTCTCATGTAATAATAGAGCTAGGGTTCTAAATGAATTTAGGGTTTTAGGGTTTCACATGAAATGGTGAGGTTGTAATCTTTATTCAACCTGTAATTAAGGTTTCCTAATCTACCATATAATTCTTAGGTTAATAACTTCATTATAGTTGAAGTTATAAATAACTTTGAAATAAAATAATATTGGATTTGGCATTTTATTATTTTTAAAGAATTAATAATTAAGATAATTATTAATTAGGTTTTAAATCCTCCTAATAAGGATTTAATAAGTTATTAGTATAAGAAAATTAGTTTTAATGTTTTCCTTAATTGCTTACTGGTTTTTATTCATTTTAGAAAATTTTCCTAATTATTGAATTTTTAAATTCAATTAAGAATAAAAGAAAAGGCTTAATTATTAAGTTTAAAACAATTAAATTTTTATTAAAAATAAAAATTTCATATTATATTTTTATTGGATAGAATTTATTTTTATGATCATTTTGATATCACATTTGTATTTTTCAGAATTGAAATGAATTTGATTTATTTCTGTAATGTTGCAGCAAATTGTGAAATTTGAGTTAAAACAGAAAACTACTAAATCTACCCAGACTAGAGCTACCCACAGACACAGACAGGTGGGCCAGTGGTCCACGTCGGTTTTGACCAAGTCAAAAGCGATGACGTGGCCAGGAGCTCACTGTCGGCTAACCAGTCGTCGACGATGACGGCGCTGTGGTGCTCCCGCGGACGCGCGCGTGTGCTAGATCGACTCAGAGTGACACGTTGAGCCATAAGGTAGCGGCGCCCCCTCGAAAAGGTCACCAGAGGGGCTCCGGCGAGCTCCGACTGCGGCGGCGCACGGCGGTGAACGACGTGGGCATGCGACGGTGTATGTTGGGGCCAAATATGAGGCTCGGGAGAAGCAGGAGCTCACCCTTGTTGCGCAGAGATGCTCAGGCAAGGCTGAGATAGCCGGACGGCGATGATTCCGTCCATGGCCGTGGCGGTGGTAGTCGGAGAAGATGGCTAAATTTGCCATCACCAGGCCTTCCCAGCTTGCACGCGGCGACGAGGAGATCGAGGAGAAGATGGCGGTGATGGGAGTATCCTTGGCGAGGCACGGGGCTGTCTCAATTGCCGGCGGCGAGCGGAGGTCTGAGGCTAGGGTTTCGGAAATTCGAACGATGGAGACGAAAGGGAGTCGATCTGGGAGCTTCTATGCGTTTTATACAGTCTCCCAAGTGTGCTGGCAGTCAGCAACGGCGGCGGCGACCACGGGACATGGCCTCTCCATCGCGGTGGTGAGCTGCCGTGCGAGCAGTGGCGGAGACGAAGACGAAGACGTTCCTCTCGTCTTTATCCACGCGAAGGGGTAGGGCTGGTGTTGGGCTACGGTTTGGAGCTAGGCCTGGGCTGCTTGATGGGCTGTGTTGTTGGGCTCCTGCGGCCAGGTAAGCTTCTTTCCTTTATTTTGTTTTCTGTTTTCTTTGTTATTTTCTATTTTGAATTCTGCTTTTAAATTCAAATTTGAATCATGTTTATACCTTGCAGGTTTTATTACTATGTTAATTCCATTAAGATGAAGTGCAATGACTATTACCCCACTTTCCTATTTGAGGCAAGTATTTATATTAGATTAAATTGCATACATGTTGCTTATTCAAAATAGCAAATAGGCATGAGTTTATTTTCTCATTTTAGTTTCTTTTTTCTTGTGAATCAAATCTTTTGGAATGATTGGAGTTGATACTTTCAACTCAAAGTATTTCAGATGTTGTTATTAGGACTTGGCTTCATATTTGAGGAATTGGTCACTTGCACATGATTTTATGTGAACACCTATTTATTAGGGTCTTGTAGGGTTTAATTTAACCCTTTTTCAAGGTTAACATAAGTATTACCTTTTTAATAGCACCTTGCAATATATAAAGTAGATATTCTTCTCACCTTGGTTTGGTCTTGGTTTTAATGATGAGTGGTTAATCACCATATTTAGGTTTAAATTGTAGGGTTTAAACTAGGTTCATCTTATGCTCCATAATTAAGCATAGGATTTAACTAGAGTGCAATTCTAGGGTTCTAATTATGTTTACCTAATGGCACATGGTTTGGAACTTTATTGTGGCTTAGGTTTTAGTTGTGATCACCCAAATGATGCACCAACTAGGGTTTAGTCTCCCCTATCCATGATAAGGTGGTTACTTCCTTAATAGTTGATGTTCTTCTTTAGTTACTAAGGACTTGAGAATTGGTTTTATCTTATACCAATAGATTTCTATTATATCCTTAATCTATTGTTAAAGTAACTAAAGTGGCTATATTTCTTTTTATAGTTAACTTTGGTTATAGTGATGAATGGTTTCTCACCATATAAATTATAGGCTTTAACTCTAAGCTTTTCTTATGTGCTTATATCCTCTACTTCAAGTTCTTAGGGTTTATGATCACTACACAATTTATAATGATCAAGGTTTGGCTTCCTAAGTTATCTCTCAAGGATTAGGTTTCTCACTCCCAAGATTAAGTATTGTCTCGATCAACTAGATATAGTTTCTTTCTTATATTATCATGAATGGATATGGTTACCTCAATAATTTCTATCCCAGGAGAATGCCTGAGATAATAACTTATAGTTCTACTTAAGGAATGATGATTTAATCATCAGGACATATGGATAGTTCTCTCCCTTAAATTTAAGTGTTGTCTCAACTATCTTGAGTATAACACCATAGGTTGAGCTCTTTCATATAGGAATAGTGATTCTAGGGTTTATGTTGTACTGCTAATATTTCTTTAGGTATCTCAGCTAAGGATTCAATTGTCTAGCTTAATTGAATTAATCTTATCCTTATTTCTTTAACTCGGGGACATGGTCTTATTCCATTTGGTATTTGGTTATCTCACCCCTTTGAGATGAAATGGTTTACCTCCTAATACTTTAGTTCAATGGTGGTAATTTATTCCTAAGTAATTAAAGCTAGGATTGATATGGATGGTCTCTCTCATTTGGAAAGGATTGTATTACTATCCTATGGTTAGGCTCCATAGAGATTGGTATGATCACCATTATCTATGTTTCACATAAATGGTTTCTCTCTCTAAGGAATGTCTTGAATAATACTCTAGGGTTCCTCTTGAAGATAATGTTGTGATCATATGGATATTTATATCCAAGGTTTGCCTCAAGGTTTGTCATTGCTTCCCTAAATAAAATAGGACTCTCACCTCTTTAGGTTTGATGTAAAACTATTTGGAATAGAGAAGAATATATACTTCTTGAGTGGATCTCCTTGTTATAATTCCAATGTTGAAGTGGAATGAATACCATGAGGTTTCATGGTAGGATCATGGATTAGTTTTAAGACATGGAAAATATAAGTGAAAAATGGTTTCTTCATTTTATTGTTACTTGATTTACCATTGAATATATGTTCATATGTTATGGCAAATATTACCATATTATGATCTTTAATAAGATCAAGTGATTGATCCTTGATTAATATGTTATTGTGTTGGTTTTAGTTCCATTTGATCTAACCCTTTAGATCAAATCATCTCTACCCAAAACAAGGTTTTAAACAAAGTCACATTGAGGTTTATAGCGCTTGACTTGATGAGCTACTTCAATTCCACCAAGGTCAAGTGAAACTTCAGTTACTGTGACTGTTTTAAGCGCGAAAATTCCCCGGATTTTCTATGCATGAATGCAATGCACACATCTGTTTCCTCTATTTTTGTAACCCCATTTCCTGGGATATTACACATAGTAAAAAAAATATGGGCATCGCAACCAATATGTTGCAGGAATCTGATACATGTTTCCATGGCATTGTCCCTACTTTGCCAGCGAATCCTCTTGGCAGAATTTCCTTGACTGTCGTCTTCGGAGAACCCGACAATTTCAGGAAAGAAAGGATCGAGTTTGAGGTAGTGAATTGGGAATCGCAGTACCACGCTATACTCAGGAGGCCAGCTTATGCCAAGTTTATGGCCGTGCCGCATTATGCATATCTAAAGCTCAAAATGCCAGGAAACAATGGAACCAATATCACGGTTCATGAAAGTTTCTCTCGGTCGGAAAATTGCGATCACGAGTTTCAGAAGATTGCTGCCAAGTTTGGACTAAAACAGGAAACTATCGACTTCCCCTCTAAGCAGCTAGCTTCTCGTCACAAAGATCCCAAGCTTAAGGAGGATGACAGCGTTAAGAAGACGAAGAAGAAACCATATGATTCTGTAATGGCGGTTCCAGCTATTGCATCTTCGGCAGTTGATGAGAAAGTCTCAGTCGAAGGTGCTAATACTCTGGCGATAATCACAAGTACTCCTAAGGAAGCCATCGGCACCACACCGGGAATCGTCGGCACTTCGAGAGCTATCGGCTCCTCAAGTGTGGATCAAGAGAAGAAGGACCCTCCACTTACTTAAGAAGACGAGCGGTGGCATACATATTTATTTTCATAGAATTTTACTTTCAATAAGGCTTTCTTAGCCATAGCAGTATTAGCTTATCTTATCGTCATAGACTTATTAATAAAGATTCAAGTTTCGTTTACTCGAGTATTGAATTGATTCGGGACACCTGAACAATTTTTTCAAGATTATTTCGCATAATACCACGAACATCGACTTCAAAATATAAGTACAGAAAGTGAACTCGATAAAAAAGATCGAGGGTTGCTTGTACTGGTTATACCCGAAATTATCATATAAAGCCAGAAAAATACGAGCGCTGCAATGGATGATAATCAAAGGGACTTACAAAATAACATCATACGATTATCCTTTGCGAAAGCCTCAGGGAATATGCGAGTGCTGCTGATGGCAAGGATAAAACTACTTATGGAAGGACCATGCCGGTACATCGAACAAGGAGGTACTAAGAGCGATGGAGTCGATAGCGGGCATACTTTCCTCGATTTACTCGGGGGCTACCACCAAAACATACATCATCGGTTGTAGCAAAGTTGCAATTACTACGGGTTCGTTGAACCCGCAACATGAGCTGATCACTCAAAGAATTTGCCACCGATACCTTTCATAAAAGGTCATCACAATACCGATGCCTAAAAAAGACTAAGAGCATCAAGAATTGCATCTTAGTCAACAAATACATCAGAAAATCTGCCACCGGCATTTGAAGATAAAGTTGTGAGGTACGGATATTTTGTCAAAAGTGGCAAATATTTAATCTCCAACAAATTAAGCAAAGTTACATCATACACATGAATAAACTTGTACCTAGTGCATCCGAATATTCGGGTGCAAGAAATTGTCGAAAACATAAATTATAATTACAACAGAAGTATAGCGACATCGAAACTATTCTTGTGGAATTCCTACTGGGTCATCTACTTCCGTACTGTCTTCCACCCTATCAATTACAATAGAGGCAGGACTTTTACGGCAGGGTAAAATTGGCTTATGTCGCCATCAGCATTTGCAATTGCCATCAAATCTAATGAAGGATGTTGCGACAGCACAAAAGTAAAGGCGGATTCGGCTCCTGCAAGAAGTTGATTGCGAACCAATTCACACACCTTTTTAGCATCCTTGAAGTTTACTATCAAGACCAAAAATGATGGAGGAACTCGATTGAGGGGAAACATGGTTTTCTAGATCATCTTCATACATGCATGGCACTTGTCGAAGAATCGATGCACTTCTTGTACTCGATCTTGAAACTTGGCAACAGCAGCAGCCTTCGATTTGTTTATCTAGAAAACTATGACTATGCATGGCACTTGTGAAATTGTGAAAGATTGGTCAAAGCTTCTACACGTTCATGTACTCGCTTGTTTTCTTCCGATAAATTCAAAGCTATGACTGGCAAAGGCAATAATGCAAAAGTCAAAGGAATTAGCATAGTAATCGAAGGAAAACAAAGGGTGGAAGGCACTTACAGTTCAAGCTTTCTGTAGCTTTTTGCATTTCGTTTAGCGCATAACACTCTGCATCAATTTCAAGCTCACCCTTCTTCTTTATGATAGCGGCCATGGCGTGGAATTCACACATATCTTTCTCCATTTGAGTAATTCGGGTCTTCATATGTTGAAGCCGATCACTTGTGGAATCATCAGCCGAAGAACCTTCGGCAAAGGAACGTACATGAGCTACCTGCAAAAATACACCATCGAGTGTGTCAAGGAATATACACAGTATCAATTGGCACATTGTTTGAGCCAAATGATAAGATTACAATTTGGTAAAAGAAAAATTCAGGGGGCTTGGGTATGCGTCGATAAACTTGGGCCAGCTCCTCCGACAGTTGATTTATTAGCCTATACCAATTCAAGAAACTGCAGTGCGCATTTGCGCGCTGACACTTTGAAAAGGCTGAGGTCGATGGCTTGCCCATCCTGATCTTTCGGCAGCTCTTTCGTCAGCAGCTCCATCTCGGCTTTGAAGCCGTGCCCCAACAGAAGTTGGAAAGCAAGGAGAGCGTCGTAGGTACGTGAGGTACGTTTTAATACATCAATAGTGCCTTTGGTGTTGACGAAGAAAGTATCCGTCAGCTGCCCTAGTGTCTTCTCTTGATCTGCTTTTGGGAGGATCATGGCATGAAGCCTCGACATGACCACCTTGTTCTTCTAAAGAAGAGCTCCGATGAGGTCGCCGGACTCGATCGCCAAAGAAATAGCATCGACAGCTTCAGAAAATAAGAAGCGGAAGTTGAAAACCAATGAAGTTAAGTAAAGTTGATTCAAGGATAAAACAACAAAAACTTACCAAGCAGCGCCAAGGTGGATTTGTGAAGAAGATCCTCCCTTTCCTTCCTTTGGGCTTGGGCTTCGGCTTTTTCCTTCTCCTCCTGCTTCAACTTTTTCTTCAGTTAATCAAGTTCCCTTTTCAAGGAATCTGCATTCTGACGAGCAGTAGCAGCCATTGTTACTGCTTGATCAAGTTTCGAAGAAGTAGATTGCACCTCCTCTTGAAGCTGAGCCTTATCGGCTTGGAGTGAAGAGAATTGGGAGGCGAAACCCTTCAAAATAGTTATGGCAGTTTGAATACCCTATAAAGAAAAAAGAAGACAAAGTCATGCAGTATTACGATAAAAAGAGCAAGCACCTTTTGAGTCCACACTCGATTGCAAGCATTCGAATGTAGACTTGGGGGCTAGAAGAGGAGAAAGCCACTATCAAAGAAAAGAAAAAAATCGAAATACTCACAGGTTCCTCACGGGGAGAAGGGTACATGGCAGCTGCCAAAGGAACTTCTTTTCCCTTTGAGAGAGAAGAAGCAGTCGAAGGTTGAGCAGCTGCAGCTACTGGCAGAGAAGAAGCCTCGGAGGCTGCGGGAGTTGGCCTGTTAGGGCTAGTCTTCGCCTTCTTCGAAGGAGGCTCTATAAAGCCCTCATCACTACAGGCATATAAATCGCTAAGAATAAGCAGAAGAGTTCAAAGTAACTTTGGGAATAATAAAAGAAACTTACAAGTCGAGCAGGTCTCGTCCTCATCCGCAAAGCCGCCAGAAGGTCTCTTTGGTGGCTGCGCGCTGGCTTTCTCTGGAACTGCATGGACAAAGGGAGCACGATCTGCATCATTGTCATGATTCAACTCCGCTGTATCGCTTAGGTCATCGGCAAAGGATCTATGATCTGCAGAAAAAGCTTCGGGATTGGCAAGATCATTGTCCTCTCCTTCGAGGTTTTCATTATCTTCAGCACAGGATTCTATGTTGGCAGTAGAACCACCTTCTTTAGGATTTTCTTCAGACACAATTGAAAAATATTTGGCAGTTGATGGAACCTATCGGATCAAGCAAAGATTTAATAAAGAGCAACAAAGTGTATCGAATGCAAATATAAGCATGAACAGGAAAGAGATTCACCTCAGTTGGTTGATGGTCAAACTCATAAGGTTCTTGAAGGGCCAGAAGTGGAATCGAGTCCTCTTGGCTAAAATGAGTCAAACGCCTAACTTCATCTAGTAGTTCCTTATCAAACAGTTCTGCAACGTTGCCCTAGTTTCATCCTTAGGACCGGAATATAACCACATTTGGTGAGCTCTGTACATAACTGGCTGGATGCGACGTTTCTGGAACACATCTACAATTTTAGTGCCCATCATAGTTTAGCCGTCAGACTCCTTAATTTGAAGAGCTCTATCGAACAATTTGTCGGCTACAAGCTTCTCTTAGGATGTCAATGTGTTCTTCCAAGACTTCTTTGGCACAGCTTCAAGGACATCAACAAACTTCGGCAGACACATGTTAGCTGTCGATGAATCTTTGAGATAGAACCACTTCAATCTCCATCCCTGGACTAACTCTCTCATTGGGAAATTGAAGTAGTTCGTCTCTTTACAGACGACAAAGCCAACTCCGCCGGTGATGACCCACAAGTATAGGGGGTGTATCGTAGTACTTTCGATAAATAAGAGTGTCGAACCCAACGAGGAGCAGAAGTGTGATACAGTTTCGATGAAGGATTCACTGTAAATGCTCACAGACAAATATTCAGGGGGTTTTGACATAGCAAATAAATAAAATACAAGTAAGTAAAATGCGAGAGTAATAATTGCAGCGAGTGGCCCAATCCTTTTTAGCACAAAGGACAAGCCGGTTTGTTTACTTATGATGACCAAATGTTCTTGAAGGACACACGGGAATTTAGTCTAGTGCTTTCGCTTCATATAGTTGATTAATCTTCATTGTTTTGATAAGTGTTGTGTGGGTGAACCTATGCTAATGCACCGCCCTTCCTAGGACTAATACATACTTGTGATTAAACCCCTTGCAAGCATCCGCAAATACAAGAAAGTAATTAAGATAAATCTAACCACAGCCTTAAACTCGAGATCCTGCTATCCCTCATGCATCGATATACCAACGGGGGCTGTCACTCCGGCAACCCCACAATTAGCAAACGAATACAAGATGCATTCCCCTAGGACCATAAAGGTGAAGTATCATGTAGTCGACGTTCACATGACACCACTAGAAGAATAACACCATGATGCGTGCAGTTAACACACGTCCGTTGGGAACCCCAAGAGGAAGGTGTGATGCGTACAGAAGCAAGTTTTCCCTCAGTAAGAAACCAAGGTTATCGAACCAGAGGAGTCAAGGAACACGTGAAGGTTGTTGGTGACGGAGTGTAGTGCGGCGCAACACCAGGGATTCCGGCGCCAACGTGGAACCTACACAACACAATCAAAGTACTTTGCCCCAACGTAACAGTGAGGTTGTCAATCTCACCGGCTTGCTGAAAACAAAGGATTAACCGTATAGTGTGGAAGATGATGTTTGTTTGCGAAGAACAGGAAAGAACAAGTATTGAAGTAGATTGTATTTCAGATGTAAAGAATGGACCGGGGTCCACAGTTCACTAGTGGTGTCTCTCCCATAAGATAAATAGCATGTTGGGTGAACAAATTACAGTTGGGCAATTGACAAATAAAGAAAGCATAACAATGCACATACATATATCATGATGAGTACTATGAGATTTAATCAGGGCATTATGACAAAGTACATAGACCGTTATCCAGCATGCATCTATGCCTAAAAGTCCACTTTCAGGTTATCATCCGAACCCCTTCCAATATTAAGTTGCAAACAAGAGACAATTGCATTAAGTATGGTGCGTAATGTAATCAACACAAATATCCTTAGACAAAGCATCGATGTTTATCCCTAGTGGCAACAGCACATCCACAACCTTAGAACTTTCGTCACTGTCCCACATTCAATGGAGGCATGAACCCACTATTGAGCATAAATACTCCCTCTTGGAGTTACAAGTATCAACTTGGCCGAGCCTCTACTAGCAACGGAGAGCATGCAAGAACATAAACAACATATATGATAGATTGATAATCAACTTGACATAGTATTCAATATTCATCGGATCCCAACAAACACAACATGTAGCATTACAAATAGATGATCTTGATCATGATAGGCAGCTCACAAGATCTAACATGATAGCACAATGAGGAGAAGACAACCATCTAGCTATGCTATGGACCCATAGTCCAGGGGTGAACTACTCACACATAGATCCGGAGGCGATCATGGCGATGAAGAGCCCTCCGGGAGATGATTCCCTCTCCGGCAGGGTGTCGGAGGCGATCTCCCGAATCCCCGAGATGGGATTGGCGGCTGCCTCTGGAAGGTTTTCCGTATCGTGGCTCTCACCGGGGTTTCGCGACGAAGGCTTTAAGTAGGCGGAAGGGTAGGTTTAGGGCGACACGAGGGCCCCACACAACAGCGGCGCGGCCAGCCCTGGCGCGCGGCTGGTGTGGCGGGCTCGTCGCCCCACTTCGTAATCCTTTCGGTCTTCCGGAAGCTTCGTGGAAAAATAAGACCCCGGGCGTTGATTTCGTCCAATTCCGAGAATATTTCCTTTGTAGGATTTCTGAAACCAAAAACAGCAAAAACAAGAACTGGCTCTTCGGCATCTCGTCAATAGGTTAGTGCCGGAAAATGCATAATAATGACATATAATGTGTATAAAACATGTGAGTATCATCATAAAAGTAGCATGGAACATAAGAAATTATGGATACGTTTGAGACGTATCAAGCATCCCCAAGCTTAGTTCCCTCGAGTAGGTAAACGATAACAAGGATAATTTCGAAGTGACATGCTATCATAATCTGGATCAATACTATTGTAAAGCGCATGAGATGAATGCAGCGATTCGAAGCAATGGTAAAGACAATGAGTAAACAACTGAATCATATAGCAAAGACTTTTCATGAATAGTACTTTCAAGACAAGCATCAATAAGACTTGCCTAACAGTTAACTCATAAGCAATAAATTCTTAGTAGAAAGCTTTGAAACAACACAAAGGAAGATATAAGTTTCAGCAGTTGATTTCAACTTCAACATGTTTATCTCATGGATAATTGTCAACATAAAGCAATATAACAAGTGCAATAGGTAGATATGTAAGAATCAATGCACACAGTTGACACAAGTGTTTGCTTCTAAGATAGAAAGAAGTAGGTAAACTGACTCAACATAAAGTAAAAGAATGGCCCTTCGCAGAGGGAAGCATGGATTACTATTTTTGTGCTAGAGCTTTTCATTTTGAAAACATAGAAACAATTTTGTCAACGGTAGTAATAAATCATATGTGTTATGTATAAGACATCCTATAAGTTGCAAGCCTCATGCATAGAATACTAATAGTGCTCGCACCTTGTTCTAATTAGCTTGGATTAACACGGATTATCATTGCATAACATATGTTTCAACCAAGTGTCACAAAGGGGTACCTCTATGCCGCCTGTACAGAGGTCTAAGGAGAAAGTTAGCATTGGATTTCTCGCTTTTGATTATTCTCAACTTAGACATCCATACCGGGACAACATAGACAACAGATAATGGACTCCTCTTTTAATGCTTAAGCATTTAACAACAGATAATATTCTCATAAGAGATTGAGGATTTGTGTCCAAACTGAAACTTCCACCATGATTCATGGCTTTAGTTAGCGGCCAAGTAATGTACTTTGGAATGGCAGAGAAATACCATGTAGTAGGTAGGTATGGTGGACACAAATGGCATGGATTTTGGCTCAAGGATTTGGATGCACGAGAAGAATTCCCTCTCAATACAAGGCTTAGGCTAGCAAGGTTGTTTGAAGCAAACTCAAGTATAAAACGGTGCAGCAAGACTTACATATGAACATATTGTAAGCATTATAAGACTCTACACTGTCTCCTTGTTGTTCAAACACCTCAACCAGAAAATATCTAGACTTAGAGAGACCAATCATGCAAACCAAATTTTAAGAAGCTCTATGTAGTTCTTCATTAAAAGGTGCAAAGTACATGATGCAAGAGCTTAAACATGATCTATATGAGCACAACAATTGTCAAGTATCAAATTATTCAAGACATTATACCAATTACCACATGAAGCATTTTCCGTTTCCAACCATATAACAATGAACGAAGTAGTTCAACCTTCGCCATGAACATTAAGAATAAAGCTAAGAACATATGTGTTCATACGAAACAGCGGAGCGTGTCTCTCCCAAACAAAGAATGCTAGGATCCGATTTTATTCAAACAAAAACAAAAATAAAGACAAACAGACGCTCCAAGTAAAGCACATAAGATGTGACTGAATAAAAATATAGTTTCACTAGAGGTGACCTGATAAGTTGTTGATGTCTACGCACGCTTCTATTCCTGTAGACAGTGTTGGGCCTCCAAGAGCAGAGGTTTGTAGAACAGCAGCAAGTTTCCCTTAAGTGAATCACCCAAGGTTTATCGAACTCAGGGAGGTAGAGTCAGAGATATCCCTCTCAAGCAACCCTACAATTACAATACAAGAAGTCGCTTGTGTCCCCAACACACCCAATACACTTGTCAGATGTATAGGTGCACTAGTTCGGCGAAGAGATAGTGAGATGCAAGTGATATGGATGAATATGAGTGGTAATAGCAATCTGAAATAAATATGGCAACAAGTAAACATGTAGCAGAACTTGTTGGAAACGGTGCAATAGCTTTTGCTGGCGTGGGAGGCAATTCTCTGTGGTGTAACTTTTCTATTCGGAAACAAGGCCTAGGGATCATACTTTCACTAGTGGACACTCTCAACATTGATCACATAACTGAATAAACAAATACTACTTTCTCTACACTCTCTTGTTGGATGACAAACACCATTCATTGTGTAGGGCTACAAGAGCTCCCTCAAGCCGGAGTTAACAAGCGCCACAACATTCGGTGTTCATATTTAAGTAACCTTAGAGTGCATAATAGACCATTGCAATTATACCGAGTACTAACATAGCATGCACACTGTCACCGTCAGGCTATGAAAGGAGGAATAGATCGCATCAATACTATCATAGTAATAGTTAACTTCATAATCTACAAGAGATCACAATCATAGCTTATACCAAGTACTACATGATGCACACACTGTCACCATTACATCATGAAGGAGGAATAGACTACTTTAATAACATCACTAGAGTAGCACATAGATGATATTCAACTAGATCACAAAGCTCATGATCACATAAAGATCACATGGGAGAGAGATGAACCACATAGCTACCGGTACAGCCCTTAGCCTCGAGGGAGAACTACTCCCTCCTCATCATGGGAGACAGCGTGGCGATGAAGATGGTGATGTCGATGGAGATTCCTTCCGGGGCACTTCCCCGTCCCACGGGCGTGGAATAGAGACTGTCCGAATCTTGGCTTCGATGGTGGCGGCTGCGTAACTTTTCTCGTCCCGTGGCTTATTGGTTTAGGGTTTTCGCGACGGAGGCTTTATATAGGCGAAGAGGCGGAGTCGGAAGGGGTCTGGGGGTCCCACACACCAGGGGGCGCGCCCCCCCTCTGGCCGCGCCACCATACTGTGTGGGGGCCCTGGGCCTCCCATCTGGTCCCTCTCCGGTGTTCTGGAAACTTCATGGAAATATAAGATCGTGGGCCTTGATTTCGTCCAATTCCGAGAATATTTCCTGTAAGATTCTAACCAAAAACAGCAGAAAACAGGAACGGCACTTCGGCATCTCGTCAATAGGTTAGTTCCGAAAATGCATATAAATGATGTAAAGTGTGTATAAAACATATGTGTATCATCATAAAAGTAGTATGGAACATAAGAAATTATAGATACGTTGGAGACGTATCAGCATCCCAAGCTTAGTTCCTACTCGCCCTCGAGTAGGTAAACGATAACAAAGATAATTTCTTAAGTGACATGCTATCATAATCTTGATCATACTATTGTAAAGCATATGAGATGAATGAAGTGATTCAAAGCAATGGTAAAGACAATGAGTAAACAACTGAACCATATAACAAAGACTTTTCATGAATAGTACTTTCAAGACAAGCATCAATAAGTCTTGCATAAGAGTTAACTCATAAAGCAATAGATTCTTAGTAGAAGGTTTTGAAGCAACACAAAGGATGATTAAGTTTTAGCAATTGCTTTCAACTTGTAACATGTATATCTCATGGATAGTTGTCAACATAAAGCAATATAACAAGTGCAATAGGTAAACATGTAAGAATCAATGCACACAGTTGACACAAGTGTTTGCTTCTAAGATAGAAAGAAGTAGGTAAACTGACTCAACATAAAGTAAAAGAATGGCCCTTCGCAGAGGGAAGCATGGATTACTATTTTTGTGCTTGAGCTTTTCATTTTGAAAACATAGAAACAATTTTGTCAACGGTAGTAATAATTCATATGTGTTATGCATAATACATCTTATAAGTTGCAAGCCTCATGCATAGAATACCAATAGTGCTCGCACCTTGTCCTAATTAGCTTGGATTAACACGGATTATCATTGCATAACATATGTTTCAACCAAGTGTCACAAAGGGGTACCTCTATGCCGCCTGTACAAAGGTCTAAGGAGAAAGTTCACATTGGATTTCTCGCTTTTGATTATTCTCAACTTAGACATCCACACCGGGACAACATAGACAACAGATAATGGACTCCTCTTTAATGCATAAGCATTCAACAACAGATAAAATTCTCATAAGAGATTGAGGATTAATTGTCCAAACTGAAACTTCCACCATGGATCATGGCTTTAGTTAGCGGCCCAATGTTCTTCTCTAACAATATGCATACTCAAACCATTTGATCATGAAAATCGCCCTTACTTCAGACAAGACGAACATGCATAGCAACTCACATGATATCCAACAAAGGTGTAATAGTTGATGGCGTCCCCAGAAACATGGTTACCGCTCAACAAGCAACTTATAAGAAATAAGATACATAGCAACATATTCAATACCACAATAGTTTTTAAGGCTATTTTCCCATGAGCTATGTATTGTAAAGGCAAAGAATAGAATTTTAAAGGTAGCACTCAAGTAATGTACTTTGGAATGGCAAAGAAATACCATGTAGTAGGTAGGTATGGTGGACACAAATGGCATAGTTTTTGGCTCAAGGATTTGGATGCACGAGAAGAGTTCCCTCTCAGTACAAAGCTTAGGCTAGCAAGGTTGTTTGAAGCAAACTCAAGTATAAACCGGTACAGCAAAACTTACATAAGAACATATTGCAAGCATTATAAGACTCTGCTGTCTTCCTTGTTGTTCAAACACCTTAACCAGAAAATATCTAGACTTAGAGAGACCAATCATGCAAACCAAATTTTAACAAGCTCTATGTAGTTCTTCATTAATAGGTGCAAAGTACATGATGCAAGAGCTTAAACATGATCTATATGAGCACAACAATTGCCAAGTATCAAATTATTCAAGACATTATACCAATTACCACATGAAGTATTTTCCGTTTCCAACCATATAACAATGAACGAAGCAGTTTCAACCTTCGCCATGAACATTAAAAGTAGCACTAAGAACACATGTGTTCATATGCAACAGCGGAGCGTGTCTCTCCCATACAAAGAATGCTAGGATCCGATTTTATTCAAATAAAAATAAAAACAAAAGCAAACAGACGCTCCAAGTAAAGCACATAAGATGTGACTGAATAAAAATATAGTTTCACTAGAGGTGACCTGATAAGTTGTCAATGAAGAAGGGGATGCCTTGGGCATCCCCAAGCTTAAATGCTTGAGTCTTCTTGAAATATGCAGGGATGAACCACGGGGCATCCCCAAGCTTAGACTTTTCACTCTTCTTGATCATAGTATATCATCCTCCTCTCTTGACCCTTGAAAACTTCCTTCACGCCAAACTTCTCATAAACTTCATTAGAGGGGATAGTACTCAAAAAACTTTAATCCACTTTAGTCCTGTAGTGACACATTGCAAGAACTCAATAAAACATTAGGTACAGCTCTCCACGTCTAGAAAGCCTTACTTAAAGTCCACAAGAGACAATGCAAAAAACAGAGACAGAATCTGTCAAAACAGAACAGCTAGTAAACACGAATTTTAAGAGGGACTTCCGTTGCTCAAATCAGAAAACTCAAAACTAATGAAAGTTGCGTACATATCTGAGGAACACGCATGTAAATTGGCAGATTTTTCTGAGTTTCCAACAGAGAGACCTACTCAAATTCGTGACAGATAGAAATCTGTTTCTGCGCAGAAATCCAAATCTAGCATCAACTTTCTATTAGAGACTTTAATTGGCACAACAATGCAATAAAATAAAGATAAGGAGAGGTTGCTACAGTAGTAACAACTTCCAAGACACAACAAAACAGTAGCAAAATAAAAACATGGGTTATCTCCCAAGAAGTGCTTTCTTTATAGCCATTAAGATGGGCTCAGCAATTTTAATGATGCTCTCGCAAGAAATAAGAGTTGAAGCAAAAGAGAGCATCAAGAAGCAAACTTAAAACACATTTAAGCCTAACCCACTTCCTATGAAAAGGAATCGTGTAAATAAACAAGTCATGTAAGCATAATGCAACAAGCATAGGAAGGCAACACAAGCGCAACTTCAAAATTCTCAACATAAAGAGGGGAAACCTAATATTATTAAGATGCATATAACCATGTTTCCCTCTCTCATAATAACTTTCAGTAGTATCATGAACAAATTCAACAATATAACTATCACATGAGACATTCTTATCATGAGCTACATGCATAAAATTATTACTCTCCACATAAGCATAATCATTACTATTAATTGTAGTGGGAGCAAATTCAATAAGATAGCCTTCATTATTATTCTCATCACCATAATCATCATATATAGGAGGCATATTGTAATCATAATTAATTTTCTCCTCAATAGTAGGTGGACTGAAAATATCATATTCATAAATTGCAGGCATGGTATAATCATAATAAACTTTATCCTCCATAGTAGGTGGCACCAAAATACCACTATCATTATAATCATCATAAATAGGAGGTAAAGTATCATCAAAGTAAATTTTGTCCTCAAAACTTGGGGGACTAAAAATATCATGCTCATCAAAACCAGCTTCCCCAAGCTTAGAATTTTCCATAGCATTAGCAACAATGGTGTTCAAAGCATTCATACTAATAACATTCCCATTAGCATGCATATAAAGTTCCATGGGTTTTTAATTCTCTCTTCAAACACATCATGTCCTAATTCAAGATAAAGTTCATAAAGATCTCTCATTTTGTTGTTGTTTTCCATTAAGCCTTACTAGTGAAAACAAGAAACAAAAAGATATAATTGCAGGATGTAAAGGAAATACCTTCGAGCACTCACACACCGGCAACAGCGCTAGGAAATAGCTTAGTAGTCGGAGGATGTGAATACCTTTTACCTTACCTCCTCGGCAACGGCGCCAGAAAATAGCTTAGTTGCCGGGGTCCGGAGTGTGAGTGCCTTTTACCTTACCTCCCGCCAACGGCGCCAGAAAATAGCTTGATGTCTACGCACGCTTCTATTCCTGTAGAGTGTTGGGCCTCCAAGAGCAGGTTTGTAGAACAGCAGCAAGTTTCCCTTAAGTGAATCACCCAAGATTTATTGAACTCAGGGAGGTAGAGGTCAGAGATATCCTCTCAAGCAACCCTGCAATTACGATACAAGAAGTCTCTGTGTCCCCAACACACCCAATACACTTGTCAGATGTATAGGTGCACTAGTTCGGCGAAGAGATAGTGAGATGCAAGTGATATGGATGAATATGAGTGGTAATAGCAATCTGAAATAAATATGGCAGCAAGTAAACATGTTGCAGAACTTGTTGGAAACGGTGCCAAAAAATAGCTTGCTGGCGTGGGAGGCAATTCTCTGTGGTGTAACTTTTCTATTCGGAAACAAGGCCTAGGGATCATACTTTCACTAGTGGACACTCTCAACATTGATCACATAACTGAATAAACAAATACTACTTTCTCTACACTTTCTTGTTGGATGACAAACACCATTCATTGTGTAGGGCTACAAGAGCTCCCTCAAGCCGGAGTTAACAAGCGCCACAACATTCGGTGTTCATATTTAAGTAACCTTAGAGTGCATAATAGACCATTGCAATTATACCGAGTACTAACATAGCATGCACACTGTCACCAGGAGGAATAGATCGCATCAATACTATCATAGTAATAGTTAACTTCATAATCTACAAGAGATCACAATCATAGCTTATACCAAGTACTACATGATGCACACACTGTCACCATTACATCATGAAGGAGGAATAGACTACTTTAATAACATCACTAGAGTAGCACATAGATGATATTCAACTAGATCACAAAGCTCATGATCACATAAAGATCACATGGGAGAGAGAGATGAACCACATAGCTACCGGTACAGCCCTTAGCCTCGAGGGAGAACTACTCCCTCCTCATCATGGGAGACAGCAGCGGCGATGAAGATGTCAGTGATGTCGATGGAGATTCCTTCCGGGGGCACTTCCCCGTCCCGGCGGCGTGCCGGAATAGAGACTTCTGTCCCTCGAATCTTGGCTTCGCGATGGTGGCGGCTGCGTAACTTTTCTCGTCCCGTGGCTTATTGGTTTAGGGTTTTCGCGACGGAGGCTTTATATAGGCGAAGAGGCGGAGTCGGAAGGGGTCTGGGGGTCCCACACACCAGGGGGGCGCGCTCCCCCTCTGGCCGCACCGCCATACTGTGTGGGGGCCCTGGGCCTCCCTCTGGTCCCTCTCCGGTGTTCTGGAAGCTTCATGGAAATATAAGATCGTGGGCCTTGATTTCGTCCAATTCCGAGAGTATTTCATGTGTAAGATTTCTGAAACCAAAAACAGCAAAAAACAGGAACTGACACTTCGGCATCTCGTCAATAGGTTAGTTCCGGAAAATGCATATAAATGATGTAAAGTGTGTATAAAACATATGTGTATCATCATAAAAGTAGCATGGAACACAAGAAATTATAGATACGTTGGAGACGTATCAGTTGTCGATGAAGAAGGGGATGCCTTGGGCATCCCCAAGCTTAGATGCTTGAGTCTTCTCGAAATATGGAGGGATGAACCACGGGGGCATCCCCAAGCTTAGACTTTTCACTCTTCTTGACCATATTGTATCATCCTCCTCTCTTGACCCTTGAAAACTTCCTCCACACCAAACTCAAAACAAACTCATTAGAGGGTTAGTGCATAATTGAAAATTCATATATTCAGAGGTGACATAATCACTCTTAACACTTCTGGACATTGCACAAAGCTACTGAAAGTTAATGGAACAAAGAAATCCATCAAACATAGCAAAACAGCAATGCGAAATAGAAGGCAGAATCGGTCAAAACAGAACAGTCCGTAAAGACGAATTTTTCTGGGGCACTTAACTTGCTCAGATGAAAAAGCTCAAATTGAATGAAAGTTGCGTACATATCTGAGGATCACGCACGTAAATTGGCAGATTTTTCTAAATTTCCTACAGAAGGGGCTGCTCAATTTTGTGACAGTAAGAAATCTGTTTCTGCGCAGTAATCCAAATCTAGTATCAACATTACTATCAAAGACTTTACTTGGCACAACAATGCAATAAAATAAAGATAAGTAGAGGTTGCTACAGTAGTAACAACTTCCAAGACTCAAATATAAAACAAAAGTGCAGAAGTAAAATAATGGGTTGTCTCCCATAAGCGCTTTTCTTTAACGCCTTTCAGCTAGGCGCAGAAAGTGTGAATCAAGTATTGTCAAGAGATGAAGCATAAACATCATAATTTTCCTTACAAACACAACTTGTTGCAGAGGGTACCTTAGATGCTCCATTATCTAAATTTCCCATAGTGGTACTAAGGGTTTTATCAGCTTTAGGCTTATAATAATTCTTTGGCTTAGGCACCTTAGAGACATACATGAATTTTTGCTCCTTGCCCACATAAGCTTTCTCCTTAAATTTAAGAGAAGAAAAAGTTGAACCCAATGTTCCCATAGCTTCTTCAAGTTTACCAATCCTATGGGTTTGATTATCATGGATAGCACAAGTTTCTAAAATAGCAATTCTTTCATTAATTCCTCCTAGGGATTTATCAAGTTTATCGGTATTATCAAGTAATATTCCCAGTTTAGTATCAACACTTGGAAGATTTTTCTCTATGGCTTCCAACTTTTTCATGACATCCTCAAGATAGATTTCAATTTTAGTTTCATTAATAGGTGGTATTCCAACTAGGCTCTCAATGATGCAACTAGCTTCTAAAGCAGGAGTACCTAGGAAATTACCCCCCGAAAGAGTATCAAGAACATACCTATTCCAGCTAGATATACCAACATAAAAGTTCCTAAGTAGGATAATAGTGGAGTGTTTCTTAGTGCACCTATGATGAGCATCACTAATTCTATACCAAGCATCTTTAAAGCTTTCTCCACCTTGTTGCTTAAACGAACGAACTTCAACTTCAGGATTACTCATTTTAGTAGTAGTAAATAAAGCAAACTAAATAAAGTAAATGCAAGTAACTATTTTTTTGTGTTTTTAATATGGAGAACGCAAACAAGACAGTAAATAAAGTAAAGCTAGCAACTAATTTTTTTGGGTTTTCGATATAGGAGCAAACAAAGCAGCAAATAAAATAAAGTAAAGCAAGACAAAAACAAAGTAAAGAGATTGGATGGGAGACTCTGCAGGTGTCTTGATCTCCCGGCAATGGCGCTAGAAAAAGAGCTTGATGCGTGCGTTAACACACGTCCGTTGGGAACCCCAAGAGGAAGGTGATGTGCAGCAAGTTTCCCTCAGAAGAAACCAAGGTTATCGAACCAGTAGGAGTCAAGGAACACGTGAAGGTTGTTGGTGACGGAGTGTAGTGCGGCGCAACACCAGGGATTCCGCGCTAACGTGGAACCTGCACAACACAATCAAAGTACTTTGCCCCAACGTAACTGAGGTTGTCAATCTCACCGCTTGCTGAAAACAAAGGATTAACCGTATAGTGTGGAAGATGATGTTTGTTTGCGAAGAACAAGAAAGAACAAGTATTGCAGTAGATTGTATTTTAGATGTAACGAATGGACCGGGGTCCACGTTCACTAGTGGTGTCTCTCCCATAAGATAAATAGCATGTTGGGTGAACAAATTACAGTTGGGCAATTGACAAATAAAGAAGGCATAACAATGCACATACATATATCATGATGAGTACTATGAGATTTAATCGGGGCATTACGACAAAGTACATAGACCGCTATCCAAGCATGCATCTATGCCTAAAAAGTCCACTTTCAAGTTATCATCCGAACCCTTCCAGTATTAAGTTGCAAACAACAGACAATTGCATTAAGTATGGTGCGTAATGTAATCAACACAAATATCCTTAGACAAAGCATCGATGTTTTATCCCTAGTGGCAACAAGACATCCACAACCTTAGAACTTTTTGTCACTGTCCCAGATTCAATGGAGGCATGAACCCACTATCGAGCATAAATACTACCTCTTGGAGTTACAAGTATCAACTTGGCCAGAGCCTCTACTAGCAACGGAGAGCATGCAAGAACATAAACAACATATATGATAGATTGATAATCAACTTGACATAGTATTCAATATTTATCGGATCCCAACAAACACAACATGTAGCATTACAAATAGATGATCTTGATCATGATAGGCAGCTCACAAGATCTAACATGATAGCACAATGAGGAGAAGACAACCATCTAGCTACTGCTATGGACCCATAGTACAGGGGTGAACTACTCACACATCGATCCGGAGGCGATCATGGCGATGAAGAGCCCTCCGGGAGACGATTCCCCTCTCCGGCAGGGTGCCAGAGGCGATCTCCTGAATCCCCGAGATGGGATTGGCGGCGGCTGCGTCTCTGGAAGGTTTTCCGTATCGTGGCTCTCGGTACCGGGGGTTTCGCGACGAAGGCTTTAAGTAGGCGGAAGGGTAGGTTTAGGGGCGACACGAGGGCCCCACACAACAGGCAGCACGGGCCCAGCCTGGCCGCGCGGCCCTGGTGTGGTGGCGCCTCGTCGCCCCACTTCGTAATCCTTTCGGTCTTCTGGTAGCTTCGTGGAAAAATAAGACCCTGGGCGTTGATTTCGTCCAATTCCGAGAATATTTCCTTTGTAGGATTTCAAACCAAAAACACAGAAATAGCAACGGCTCTTCGGCATCTCGTCAATAGGTTAGTGCCAGAAAATGCATAATAATGACATATAATGTGTATAAAACATGTGAGTATCATCATAAAAGTAGCATGGAACATAAGAAATTATGGATACGTTTGAGACGTATCACACCACAACTTAAATATCAAACCATTAAATATTACTCAACATAGTTCACTACTAACATTTAGACTTCACCCATGTCCTCAAGAACTAAACGAACTACTCACAAGACATCATATGGAACATGATCAGAGGTGATATGATGATGAATAACAATCTGAACATAAACCTTGGTTCAATGGTTTCACTCAATAGCATCAATAACAAGGAGTAATCAATACCGGGAGAGTTTCCCCTATGAAATAATCAAGATTCAACCCTAGATGTTACAGCGGAGACGACGTGCAGCGGTGGAGATGATGGTGTCGGCGGTGGAGATGATGATGATGATGATCCCAATGAAGTCCAGCTCGATGACGGTGACGATGGCGACGATTTCCCCCTCCGGGAGGGAATTTCCCGGCAGATTTCAGCCTGCCGGAGAGCTCTTTTCTCTCTGGTGTTTTTCCGCCCCGCAGAGGCGGCTGTGTCTCTCCTCGATGTCTCTGTACACCTTAGGGTTTTCGGGAGATGAAGTACGCGAAGGAGAGATGGCCGAGGGGGGTTGTGGGCCCCCTCCCCACATGGCGGCGCGGCCAGGGTGGAGCCCGCGCCTGCCTATGGGGGCCCATGGCGGCCCTCCTCGGCTCCTCCTTTTGGCTCTTCTGGAATAATAAGAGCTTCGGTATATTTTCCGTCAATTGTTGATCTTCAAAAATATTGTATCCTGACGGTGCTTTTTCCAGCAGAATCCTGACTCCGGTGAGTAATTATCCAATAATCATGAAACATGCAAAATAGGTGAAATAACATAAGTATCATCTCTAAATATGAAATATATCAAGGAATAATAGTAAATTATGATACAAAATATTGATGCAAAATGGACGTATCAACTCCCCCCAAGCTTAGACCTTGCTTGTCCCCAAGCGAAACTGAACTCGGTAAACAAGACCACATGTTTATGGAGTGAAGAGTCAATAAATGAAATACGGACAAGAAGCATCACATTAATTCACACAAGACATTCTAGTGAACAACTTCCTCAAATAACTCAACTTGAAACAAGTAAAGGGAAATCTCAAATAAAGGTACATAGGAAATCATAATTGGTGATGGCAAACTTCATTCTTGGTCAAAGAACAATTAACAGATTGTACTTATTTTTCTCGAGCAGAGAACCTTCAAAGTCATATTCATTCAGATAAAATTTTGTACTAAACAAGGAAGAATAAAGGACATGATTAAATAGATCACAATATAAATGGTTGGATCACAACAACTCAATTCCTTGCTTGAGATAGAGGGAAATAGGTTTACTGACTCAACATAAAAGTAAAAGATAGGCCCTTCGCAGAGGGAAGCAGGGATTGAATCATGTGCTAGAGCTTTTTAAGTTTTGAAATCATGTAGAGAGCATAAAAGTAGAGTTTTGAGAGGTGTTTGTTGTTGTCAACGAATGGTAGTGGGCACTCTAACCCCCTTGCCAAACAGACTTTCAAAGAGCGGCTCTCATGAAGGACGTTATCTCTACCAGCAAGGTAGATCATCCCTCTTCTCTTTTGTTTACAAATGTACTTTAGTTTTAATTATGGATGACACTCCTCCCAACCTTTGCTATCACAAGCCATGGCTAACCGAATCCTCGGGTGCCTTCCAACATTTCACATACCATGGAGGAGTGTATATTTGCAAAATTAAGTTGCTTACTGATGAATCAGGGCAAAACATGTGAAGAGAGTTATTAATGAAAGTTAATTAATTGGGGCTGGGAACCCCGTTGCCAGCTCTTTTGCAAAATTATTGGATAAGCGGATATGCCACTAGATTGAAAGATAAAACACCACATACTTCCTCATGAGCTATAAAACATTGACACAAATAAGAGATAATAACTTTTGAATTGTTTAAAGGTAGCACATTGATACGTCCTAAACGTATCTATAATTTCTTATGTTCCATGCTACTTTTATGATGATACTCACATGTTTTATACACACTTTATGTCATTATTATGCATTTTCCGGCACTAACCTATTGACGAGATGCCGAAGAGCCAGTTGTTGTTTTCTGCTGTTTTTGGTTTCAGAAATCCTAGTAAGGAAATATTCTCGGAATTGGACGAAATCAACGCCGGGGGCTTATTTTTCCACGAAGCAGAAGTCCAAAGGGAAATGAAGTGGGGCGACGAGGCGGCCACACATAGGGCGGCGCGGCCCGGCCCCGGCCGCGCGGCCCTAGCGTGTGGGGCCTCGTGGCGCCCTTGACCTACCTCTTCGCCTACTTAAAGTCTTCGTCGCGAAACCCCCGGGACCGAGAGCCACGATACGGAAAACCTTCCCAGAGACGCAGCCGCCGCCAATCCCATCTCGGGGATTCGGAGATCGCCCGGCACCGGAGAGGGGAATCATCTCCGGAGGACTCTTCATCGCCATGATCGCCTCCGGATCGATGTGTGAGTAGTTCACCCTAGACTATGGGTCCATAGCAGTAGCTAGATGGTCGTCTTCTCCTAATTGTGCTATCATGTTCGATCTTGTGAGCTGCCTATCATGATCAAGATCATCTATTTGTAATCCTACATGTTGTGTTTGTTGGGATCCGATGGATATTGAATACTATGTCAAGTTGATTATCAATCTATCATATATGAGTTGTTTATGTTCTTGCATGCTCTCCGTTGCTAGTAGAGGCTCTGGCCAAGTTGATACTTGTGACTCCAAGAGGGAGTATTTATGCTCGATAGTGGGTTCATGCCTCCATTAAATCTGGGACAGTGACAGAAAGTTCTAAGGTTGTGGATGTGCTGTGCCACTAGGGATAAAACATTGATGCTTTGTCTAAGGATATTTGTGTTGATTACATTACGCACCATAGTTAATGCAATTGTCTGTTGCTTGCAACTTAATACCGGAAGGGGTTCAGATGATAACCTGAAAGTGGACTATTTAGGCATAGATGCATGTTGATGGCGGTCTATGTACTTTGTCGTAATGCCCCGATTAAATCTCATAGTACTCATCATGATATATGTATGTGCATTGTTATGCCTTCTTTATTTGTCAATTGCCCAACTGTAATTCGTTCACCCAACATGCTATTTATCTTATGGGAGAGACACCACTAGTGAACTGTGGACCCCGGTCCTATTCTTTACATCTGAAATACAATCTACTGCAATTGTTCCTTACTGTTATTCGCAAAGAATCATCATCTTCCACACAATACGTTTAATCCTTTGTTCACAGCACGCCGGTGAGATTGACAACCTCACTGTTACGTTGGGGCAAAGTACTTTGATTGTGTTGTGCAGGTTCCACGTTGGCGTCGGAATCCCTGGTGTTGCGCCGCACTACACTTCGCCGCCATCAACCTTCAACGTGCTTCTTGGCTCCTCCTGGTTCGATAAACCTTGGTTTCTTTCTGAGGGAAAACTTGCTTCTATACGCATCACACCTTCCTCTTGGGGTTCCCAATGGACGTGTGTTAATTGCACGCATCAAGCATATTTTCTGGCGCCGTTGCCGGGGAGATCAAGACACGCTGCAAGGGGAGTCTCCACTTCCAATCTCTTTACTTTGTTTTTGTCTTGCTTTATTTTATTTACTACTTTGTTTGCTGCACTAAAACAAAACACAAAAAAATTAGTTGCTAGCTTTACTTTATTTACTGTCTTGTTCTCTATATCAAAAACACAAAAAAATTAGTTACTTGCATTTACTTTATCTAGTTTGCTTTATTTACTACTGCTAAAATGAATACTCCTGAAAACACTAAGTTGTGTGACTTCACAAACACTAATAATAATGATTTCCTATGCACACCTATTGCTCCACCTGCTACTACAGCAGAATTCTTTGAAATTAAACCTGCTTTACTGAATCTTGTTATGAGAGAGCAATTTTCTGGTGTTAGTTCTGATGATGCTGCTGCCCATCTTAATAATTTTGTTGAACTATGTGAAATGCAAAAGTATAAGGATGTAGATGGTGATATTATAAAATTAAAATTGTTTCCTTTCTCCTTAAGAGGAAGAGCTAAAGATTGGTTGCTATCTTTGCCTAAGAATAGTATTGATTCATGGACTAAATGTAAGGATGCTTTTATTGGTAGATATTATCCTCCCGCTAAAATTATATCTTTGAGAAGTAGCATAATGAATTTTAAGCAATTAGATAATGAACATGTTGCTCAAGCATGGGAGAGAATGAAATCTTTGGTAAAGAATTGCCCAACCCATGGACTGACTACTTGGATGATCATCCAAACCTTTTATGCAGGACTGAATTTTTCTTCACGGAACCTATTGGATTCAGCTGCTGGAGGTACCTTTATGTCCATTACTTTGGGGGCGGCTACAAAGCTTCTTGATGATATGATGATAAATTACTCTGAATGGCACACGGAAAGGGCTCCACAAGGTAAGAAGGTAAATTCTGTTGAAGAAACCTCCTCCTTGAGTGATAAGATTGATGTGATTATGTCTATGCTTGTGAATGGTAGATCTAATGTTGATCCTATTAATGTTCCTTTAGCTTCATTGGTTGCTCAAGAAGAGAATGTTGATGTGAATTTCATTAAAAATAATAATTTCAACAACAATGCTTATAGGAATAATTCTGGTAACAACTATAGGCCATATCCTTCTGCTAATGGTAATGGCTATGGTAATTCTTATGGGAATTCTTACAACAATAATAGGAGTGTACCCCCTGGTCTTGAAGTCATGCTTAAAGAATTTATTAGTACACAAACTGCTTTTAACAAATCTGTTGAGGAAAAGCTTGATAAAATTGATATTCTTGCTTCTAAGGTTGACAGACTTGCTTCTGATGTTGATCTTTTAAAATTGAAAGTTATGCCTAATAAGGATATTGATAATAAGATTGTTACTACAGCAAATTCCATCCAAGTTAGAATTAATGAGAATATAAGATTGATGGCTGAATTGCATGCTAGGTGGGATAGAGAAGAAAATGAAAAACTTGCTAAAGAGAATAATGTAGCTAAAGTTTGGACTATTACCACCACTAGTAATGTTGATGCCTCACATGTTGCTAAACCCCCTACTATCAATGGTAAAATAATTGGTGTTGGCAATGTTTCTACTCCTAGTACAAAGCGTGCAAAATTACCCTAAACTGCTAAAACTAACTTGTGATAAAACTGCTGAAATTTTTCAAACTATTGGGGACAATGATCCCATTGCTGTAGATCATAATGGTTTAGATTTTGATGATTGTAACATCTCTGAAGTTATAAAGTTCCTACAAAAACTTGCTAGAAGTCCCAATGCTAGTGCTACAAATTTGGCCTTTGCAAAACATATTACAAATGCTCTCATAAAAGCTAGAGAAGAGAAACTAAAACTTGAAACTTCTATTCCTAGGAAGTTAGAAGATGGTTGGGAGCCTATCATTAAGATGAGGGTCAATGATTTTGATTGTAATGCTTTATGTGATCTTGGTGCAAGTATTTTTGTTATGCCTAAGAAAATCTATGATATGCTTGACTTGCCACCATTGAAAAATTGTTATTTGGATGTTAATCTTGCTGATAATGCTATAAAGAAACCTTTGGGGAGGATTGATAATGTTCGTATTATGGTTAACAATAACCTTGACCCCGTTGATTTTGTTGTCTTGGATATTGAATGCAATGCATCTTGTCCCATTATATTGGGAAGACCTTTTCTTCGAACTGTTGGTGCTATTATTGATATGAAGAAAGGTAATATTAAATATCAATTTCCTCTCAAGAAAGGTATGGAACACTTCCCTAGAAAGAGGATGAAGTAACTTATGATTCTATTATTAGAACAAATTATGATGTCGATGCTTCATCTCTTGATAACACTTGATTCACACTTTCTGCGCCTAGCTGAAAGGCGTTAAAGAAAAGCGCTTATGGGAGACAACCCATGATTTTACTACAGTACTTTTGTTTTATATTTGAGTCTTGGAAGTTGTTACTACTGTAGCAACCTCTCCTTATCTTTATTTTATTGCATTGTTGTGCCAAGTAAAGTCTTTGATAGTAAAGTCAATACTAGATTTGGATTACCGCACGAAACAGATTTCTTTCTGTCACGAATCTGGGCATGGTTCTCTGTAGGTAACTCAGAAAAATCTGCAAATTTACGTGCGTGATCCTCAGATATGTACGCAACTTTCATTCAATTTGAGCATTTTCATCTGAGCAAGTTAAGTGCCCCTGGAAAATTCGTCTTTACGGACTGTTCTGTTTTGACAGATTCTGCCTTTTATTTCGCATTGCCTGTTTTGCTATGTTTGATGGATTTCTTTGTTCCATTAACTTTCAGTAGCTTTGTGAAATGTCCAGAAGTGTTAAGAATGATTATGTCACCTCTGAATGTATGAGTTTTCAATTATGCACTAACCCTCTAATGAGTTTGTTTCGAGTTTGGTGTGGAGGAAGTTTTCAAGGGTCAAGAGAGGAGGATGATACAATATGATCAAGAAGAGTGAAAAGTCTAAGCTTGGGGATGCCCCCTGGTTCATCCCTGCATATTTTAAGAAGACTCAAGCATCTAAGCTTGGGGATGCCCAAGGCATCCCCTTCTTCATCGACAACATTATCGGGTTCCTCTAGTGAAACTATATTTTTATTCCATCACATCTTATGTGCTTTACTTGGAGCGTCTGTTTGTTTGTTTTCGTTTTTGTTTGAATAAACTCGGATCGTAGCATTCTTTGTGTGGAGAGAGACACGCTCCGCTGTTTCGTATGAACACATATGTTCTTAGCTTTATTTTTAATGTTCATTGAGAAGGTTGAACTACCTCGTTCATTGATATATGGTTGGAAACGGAAAATGCCGCATGTGGTAATTGGTATAATGTCTTGAATAATTTGATACTTGGCAATTGTTGTGCTCACATAGATCATGTTTAAGCTCTTGCATCATGTACCTTGCACCTATTAATGAAGAACTACATAGAGCTTGTTGAAATTTGGTTTGCATGATTGGTCTCTCTAAGGTCTAGATATTTTCTGGTTAAGGTGTTTGAACAACAAGGAAGACAGTATAGAGTCTTATAATGCTTGCAATATGTTATTATGTAAGTTTTGCTGTACCGGTTCATACTTGTGTTTGCTTCAAATAACCTTGCTAGCCAAAGCCTTGTACTGAGAGGGAATACTTCTCGTGCATCCAAACCCTTGAGCCAACACCTATGCCATTTGTGTCCACCATACCTACCTACTACATGGTATTTTCTGCCATTCCAAGTAAATACTTCATGTGCTACCTTTAAACAATTCAAAATTTATTACCTCTTATTTGTGTCAATGTTTTATAGCTCATGAGGAAGTATGTGGTGTTTTATCTTTCGATCTTGTCATTTACTTTTGACAGACTTTCACCAATGGACTAGTGGCTCATCCGCTTATCCAATAATTTTGCAAAAAGAGCTGGCAATGGGGTTCCCAGCCCCGATTAATTAACTTGCATTAATAATTCTCTTCACATGCTTTGCCCTGATCAATCAGTGAGCAACTTAATTTTGCAAAAGAAAAAAAGAAAAGAAAAATATAGACACTCCTCCATGGTATGAGATTGTTGGAAGGCACCGAGGATTCGGTTAGCCATGGCTTGAGAAAGGAAAGGTGGGAGGAGTGTCATCCATAAATAATAAATGCATGTGTAAACAAAAGAGAAGAGGGATGATCTACCATGGTGGTAGAAATAACGTCCTTAATGGGAGCCGCTCTTGAAAGTCTGGTTGATAAGGTAGTTAGAGTACCCACTACCATTCGTTGAAAACAACAAACACCTCTCAAAACTTTACTTTTATGCTCTCTATATGATTTCAAAACTTGAAAAGCTCTAGCACATGATTTAATCCATGCTTCCCTCTGCGAAGGGCCATTCTTTTACTTTATTGTTGAGTCAGTTTACCCATTTCCTTCCATCTTAGAAGCAAACACTTGTGTTAACTGTGTGCATTGATTCCTACATATTTGCTTATTTGCATTCATCATATTACTTTGTGTTGACAATTATCCATGAGATATACATGTTGAAGTTGAAAGCAACTGCTGAAACTTATATCTTCCTTTGTGTTGCTTCAAAACTCTCTACTAAGAATTTATTGCCTTATGAGTTAACTCCTATGCAAGTCTTATCGATGCTTGTCTTGAAAAAGTACTATTCATGAAAAGTCTTTGCTATATGATTCAGTTGTTTAATCATTGTCTTACCATTGCTTCGAATCACTTCATTCACCTCATATGCTTTACAATAGTATTGATCAAGATTATGATAGCATGTCACTTCAGAAATTATCCTTGTTATCGTTTACCTACTCGAGGGCGAGTAGGAACTAAGCTTGGGGATGCTTGATACGTCCCAAACGTATCTATAATTTCTTATGTTCCATGCTACTTTTATGATGATACTCACATGTTTTATACACACTTTATGTCATTATTATGCATTTTCCGGCACTAACCTATTGACGACATGCCGAAGAGCCAGTTGTTTTTGTTGTTTTTGGTTTAGAAATCCTAGTAAGGAAATATTCTCGAATTGGACGAAATCAACGCCCAGGGCTTATTTTCCACGAAGCTTCCAGAAGTCCGAAAGGGAAACGAAGTGGGCGACGAGGCGGCCACACAACAGGGCGGCGCGGCCCAGGCCCTGGCCGCGCGGCCCTAGCGTGTGGGCCCCTCATGACGCCCCTTGACCTACCTCTTCGCCTACTTAAAGTCTTCGTCGCGAAACCCCCAGGACCGAGAGCCACGATACGGAAAACCTTCCAGAGACGCAGCCGCCGCCAATCCCATCTCGGGGGATTCAGGAGATCGCCTCCGGCACCCTACCGGAGAGGGGAATCATCTCCCGGAGGACTCTTCATCGCCATGATCGCCCCGATGTGTGAGTAGTTCACCCCTGGACTATGGGTCCATAGCAGTAGCTAGATGGTCGTCTTCTCCTAATTGTGCTATCATGTTCGATCTTGTGAGCTGCCTATCATGATCAAGATCGTCTATTTGTAATCCTACATGTTGTGTTTGTTGGGATCCGATGGATATTGAATACTATGTCAAGTTGATTATCAATCTATCATATATGAGTTGTTTATGTTCTTGCATGCTCTCCGTTGCTAGTAGAGGCTCTGGCCAAGTTGATACTTGTGACTCCAAGAGGGAGTATTTATGCTCGATAGTGGGTTCATGCCTCCATTAAATCTGGGACAGTGACAGAAAGTTCTAAGGTTGTGGATGTGCTATTGCCACTAGGGATAAAACATCGATGCTTTGTCTAAGGATATTTGTGTTGATTACATTACGCACCATACTTAATGCAATTGTCTGTTGCTTGCAACTTAATACCGGAAGGGTTCGGATGATAACCTGAAAGTGGACTATTTAGGCATAGATGCATGCTGGATGGCGGTCTATGTACTTTGTCGTAATGCCCTGATTAAATCTCATAGTACTCATCATGATATATGTATGTGCATTGTTATGCCTTCTTTATTTGTCAATTGCCCAACTGTAATTCGTTCACCCAACATGCTATTTATCTTATGGGAGAGACACCACTAGTGAACTGTGGACCCCGGTCCTATTCTTTACATCTGAAATACAATCTACTGCAATTGTTCTTTACTGTTCTTCGCAAATAATCATCATCTTCCACACAATACGTTTAATCCTTTGTTCACAGCAAGCCGGTGAGATTGACAACCTCATTGTTACGTTGGGGCAAAGTACTTTGATTGTGTTGTGCAGGTTTCACGTTAGCGCCGGAATCCCTGGTGTTGCGCCGCACTACACTTCGCCGCCATCAACCTTCAACATGCTTCTTGGCTCCTCCTGGTTCGATAAACCTTGGTTTCTTTCTGAGGGAAAACTTGCTTCTATACGCATCGCACCTTCCTCTTGGGGTTCCCAACGGACGTGTGTTAATTGCACGCATCACACATTAAATATTTACTTGGAGTGGCGCAAAATACCACATAGTAGGTAGTTATGGTGGACACACATGGCATAGGTTTGGTTTAAGGTTTTGGATGCACGAGAAGCATTCCCTCTCAGTACAGTTCTTTGGCTAGCAAGGTTGGTTAGCAAGCATAAGAGTCGAGGGAGACGAACAAATATACATGTGATAGAAACAATCATGCATCTTACTTGTAAGCACAAACAATTTTAACTTCAGAATACTAAGCTCATTAGCTAACAAGAAAGATAGATACTGAAATAATATATCTACATGTACTTCCCTCTTTTCTACTTAAGCCTCAAAGTATTTTTTCTATTGACCAATGCTAAGTTTGCCAAAACCAAATAGATTTACTTGATGCCCCCAAAGTGATACCAATACTAACAACAAGATCAATCATATAGCAGAAATTGCAAACTAAAATAAGGTGTGCAAAATGTAAATGATAAAACTTCTCATTAATATTTCATAGCGATAACTCACACCAAGGGATACATAGATAACCAACTAAAAGAGAGATACTTCCACACTGCAAACTATCTTATATGATAACTTCCCTACTCATGATATGACACTACTTGACAATAAAAGGTAAAAGATAGTGATGATGTGATACCGCGGCACTCCCCCAAGCTTGGAACAAACCAAGGGGATGCCAATACCAATGATGAATTACTCCTTCGGTGGTGATGGTGGAACGACCCTGATGGGAGTGAGGAACCGCTCTAGCATTCTGCGAAGTCGGTTGTTCTCCTCCTGAAGTCTCCACTTCCCTTCTCAGAACACGGTATTGATCACAAAACTCATCAGTAACCCGTAATGCTTCCTCCACAGCAGGGAAAGAGTTGAGGCTAGGAGCAGGTGGTAAAGGTCCCTGCAAGTTATGAGAACAAGAAAATCCAGTGTTAACCGATCCCACCAAGATTGGCTTACTCCTCATAGTTTGCCGCTCTCTTTTTATTGATGAAATCTCCTTCACTTCCTCCTTGACTTCTTTTTTCAGCTCGGGATCTTGAATATCTTCCTCCGAAAGCCCCTTGCCCTTGTTGTTGGAGACCATGGTGCTTCTAGATCAAAAACAGATCTGGAAAAACAGCTCGAAACAAAACACGACGAGAAGACGATATACGGACCTCTGGGGATCCGGGGGATTAGATAGCAAGAATTTTCACGACAAAAGGAAAGTACCAGGTCGAACCCGAGTAGGAGAGGGGCTCCGAGGAGCCGTCACCATATGGCGGCGCGGCCAGGGTGGGGCCCGCGCCACCACGTGGGGACGTGCCCTCATGCACCTCCTCCACTCCGATTCGATCTCGTAATTTTTCATATTTTTAAATAGCAGAAATATTGTTCGGAAAGTTAAACGCGGACTTTTTACTACCAGAACTGTTACCTATTCGAAGTCAAACTCTGCAGAACTATCAATTTGATGTTTGATGAAAGTTTTCGGAGTCACCACTCGAATAACATCAACATCTTCATTATAAGAATCTCCAGAAATATAATGCTTGAGTCTTTGTCCATTCACCACTTGTGTGGCATCACCTTTCAGAGAACCAATTTTTATTGCCCCTGAACGATACACCTCCACAACGACATATGGTCCTTCCCATTTTGAGAGTAATTTCCCTGCAAAAAATCTGAGATGAGACCGATACAATAGGACTTTATCTCCAATATTAAATTCTCTTTTAATAATTCTTCTATCATGCCATTTCTTAACTTTCTCCTTAAAAAGTTTAGCATTTTCATAAGCTTCACTTCTCCACTCATCTAGAGAACTCAATTGTAGCAACCTTTTCTTACCGGCAAGTTTAAAATCTTTATTAAGTTCTCTTACAGCCCAATAAGCTTTGTGCTCTAGTTCTAAAGGTAAATGACAAGCCTTTCCATAAACCATTTTATAAGGAGACATACCCATAGGATTTTTATAAGCAGTTCTATAAGCCCACAACGCTTCCTTCAACTTACTAGCCCAATTTTTCCTAGATTTATTAACAGTCTTTTGCAAGATAGATTTAATTTCTCTATTTGATAATTCTACTTGCCCACTAGTTTGAGGATGATAAGCGGAAGCAATCCTATGATTAATACCATATTTAGCAAGAGTTTTTCTAAAACCACCATGAATAAAATGAGAACCTCCATCAGTCATAAGATATCTAGGTACTCCAAACCTAGGAAAAATAACATCTAAAAGCATTTTTAAAGAAGTCTCACCATCAGCACTTTTTGTGGGTATAGATTCCACCCATTTAGTAACATAATCAACAGCAACAAGTATATGAGTATTACCTTCTGAAGAAGGGAAAGGACCCATGAAGTCAAATCCCCAACAATCAAATGGTTCAATAACAAGAGTATAATTCATAGGCATTTCATTGCGCCTAGAGATATTACCAACTCTTTGACATTCATCACAAGATAAAATAAACTTCCTTGCATCTTTAAAGAGAGTTGGCCAATAAAAACCTGACTGTAGAACCTTTTGTGCGGTTCTATCTCCGGCGTGATGTCCTCTATAAACACTACCATGACACTTACTCAATATCTCTTGTTTTTCATATTCGGGGACACATCTTCACATAATGCCATCCACTCCTTCTTTATATAAGTGTGGGTCATCCCACAAATAATGCCTCAAGTCATAAAAGAATTTCCTACTTTGCTGCGCTGAAAAGGTTGGAGGCAAGTACTTGGAAACAATAAAGTTAGCATAATCAGCATACCAAGGACTATCTCGCGAGCTCACCTTTATTACAGCCAATTGTTCATTTGGAAAACTATCATTAACAGGAACAGGATCATAAGCAATATTTTCCAATCTAGACAAATTATCAGCAACAGGATTATCAGCACCTTTCCTATCTACAATATGTAAATCAAATTCTTGCAAAAGAAGCACCCATCTAATAAGCCTTGGCTTAGCATCTTTCTTCCATAAGGTACCTAATTGCAACATGATCAGTATGAATTGTGACTTTTGAATCAACAATATAAGGTCTAAACTTGTCACAAGCAAAAACTACAGCTAATAATTCTTTTTCAGTTGTAGCATAATTTCTTTGAGGAGCATCAAGAGTCTTACTAGCATAATGAATAACATTCAATTTTTTATCTACTCGCTGTCCAAGAACAGCACCAACAGCAAAATCACTAGCATCACACATAATTTCAAAAGGTAAATTCCAATCAGGAGGTTCAACTATAGGAGCAGTTGTTAAGGCTTTCTTTAGAGTTTCAAAAGCTTCCTTACAATCATCATCAAAAACAAAAGGTACATCTTTTGGAAGAAGATTAGTAAGAGGCTTTGAAATTTTAGAGAAATCTTTAATAAATCTCCTATAAAACCCAGCATGACCAAGAACACTACGAATACCTTTAACATCCCTCGGATAGGGCATCTTCTCAATCGCTTCAACCTTAGCTCTATCAACTTCAATACCTCTTTCAGAAATTTTATGTCCCAATACAATTCCTTCATTAACCATAAAGTGGCATTTCTCCCAATTAAGGACAAGGTTAGTTTCTTCACATCTCTGCAAAACTTTATCAAGGTTTCGCAAACAATTATCAAAAGAATTCCCATAGACTGAAAAATCATCCATGAATACCTCCACAATCTTTTCACAAAAGCCATGAAAAATAGCAGACATGCATCTTTGAAAAGTAGCAGGAGCATTACATAAACCAAAAGGCATACGCCTATAAGCATAAGTTCCATAGGGACAAGTGAAAGTGGTTTTCTCTTGATCTTTAGTTCTAACATCAATTTGTGAAAACCCAGAATAACCATCAAGAAAGCAGAAATGAGTATTTTTAGATAACCTTTCTAGCATTTGATCAATAAAAGGTAAAGGGTAATGATCCTTCTTAGTAACTTTATTAACTTTTCGATAATCAATGCACATTCTATACCCTACAACTACTCTTTGAGGGATAAGCTCATCACTATCATTAGGTACAACAGTTATTCCTCCTTTCTTAGGAACACAATGCACAGGACTAACCCATCTACTACCAGCAATAGGATATATAATACCAGCTTCAAGAAGTTTTAATACCTCATTCCTTACCACATCCTTCATCTTAGGAATTAAACGACGCTGATGTTCAACAACAGGCTTTGCATCATCTTCCATGTTGATGGCATGTTGGCAAATAGCGGGAGAAATCCCCTTCAAGTCATCAAGAGTGTAGCCAATAGCTCCTCGGTGTTTCTTCAATATTTCCAATAATCTTTCTTCCTCAAAATCTGAAAGCTTAGCACTAATAATTGATGCGTGCAGTTGACACACGTCCGTTGGGAACCCCAAGAGAAAGGTGTGATGCGTACAGTAGCAAGTTTTCCCTCAGTAAGAAACCAAGGTTATCGAATCCAGTAGGAGTCAAGGAACACGTGAAGGTTGTTGGTGACGGAGTGTAGTGCGGCGCAACAGGGATCCGGCGCCAACGTGGAACCCGCACAACACAATCAAAGTACTTTGCTCCAACATAACAGTGAGGTTGTCAATCTCACCGGCTTGCTGTAAACAAAGGATTAACCGTATAGTGTGGAAGATGATGTTTGTTTGCGAAGAAAGTAAAGAACAAGTATTGCAGTAGATTGTATTTCAGATGTAAAGAATGGACCGGGGTCCACAGTTCACTAGTGGTGTCTCTCCCATAAGATAAATAGCATGTTGGGTGAACAAATTACAGTTGGGCAATTGACAAATAGAGAGGGCATAACAATGCACATACATATCATGATGACTACTATGAGATTTAATCGGGCATTACGACAAAGTACATAGACCGCTATCCAACATGCATCTATGCCTAAAAAGTCCACCTTCAGGTTAGCATCTGCACCCCTTCCAGTATTAAGTTGCAAACAACAGACAATTGCATTAAGTATGGTGCGTAATGTAATCAACCTTAGAACTTTCTGTCACTGTCCCAGATTCAATGGAGGCATGAACCCACTATGGAGCATAAATATTCCCTCTTGTAGTTACAAGTATCAACTTGGCCAGAGCCTCTACTAGCAACGGAGAGCATGCAAGAACATAAACAACACATATATGATAGATCAATTAATCAACTTGACATAGTATTCCATATTCATCGGATCCCAACAAACACAATATGTAGCATTACAAATAGATGATCTTGATCATGATAGGCAGCTCACAAGATCTAACATGATAGCACAATGAGGAGAAGACAACCATCTAGCTACTGCTATGGACCCATAGTCCAGGGGTGGACTACTCACACATCAATCCGGAGGCGATCATGGCGATGAAGAGTCCTCCGGAGATGATTCCCCTCTCCGGCAGGGTGCCGGAGGCGATCTCCCGAATCCCCCGAGATGCGATTGGCGGCGGCTGCGTCTCTGGAAGGTTTTCCGTATCGTGGCTCTCGGTACAGGGGGTTTCGCGACGAAGACTTTAAGTAGGCGGAAGGGTAGGGTTGGAGGCGGCGCGAGGGACCCACACCATAGGGCGGCGCGGGCCCCCCTCTGGCCGCGCCGGCCTATGGTCTGGCCACCTCGTGGCCCCACTTCGTATCCCCTCCGGTCTTCTGGAAGCTTCGTGGAAAAATAAGACCCTGGGCGTTGATTTCGTCCAATTCCGAGAATATTTCCTTTGTAGGATTTCTGAAACCAAAAATAGCAACTGGCTCTTCGGCATCTCGTCAATAGGTTAGTGCCGGAAAATGCATAATAATGACATAAAGTGTGTATAAAACATGTGAGTATCATCATAAAAGTAGCATGGAACATAAGAAATTATGGATACGTTTGAGACGTATCAAGCATCCCAAGCTTAGTTCCTACTCGCCTCGAGTAGGTAAACGATAACAAGGATAATTTCAAGTGACATGCTATCATAATCTTGATCAATACTATTGTAGAGCATATGAGATGAATGCAGCGATTCGAAGCAATGTTAAAGACCATGATTAAACAACTGAATCATATAGCAAAGACTTTTCATGAATAGTACTTTCAAGACAAGCATCAATAAGACTTGCATAAGAGTTAACTCATAAAGCAATAGATTCTTAGTAGAAAGCTTTGAAGCAACACAAAGGAAGATATAAGTTTCAGCGGTTGCTTTCAACTTCAACATGTATATCTCATGGATAATTGTCAACATAAAGCAATATAACAAGTGCAATAGGTAAACATGTAAGAATCAATGCACACAGTTGACACAAGTGTTTGCCTCTAAGATAGAAGGAAGTAGGTAAACTGACTCAACATAAAGTAAAAGAATGGCCCTTCGCAGAGGGAAGCATGGATTACTATTTTTGTGCTAGAGCTTTTATTTTGAAAACATAGAAACAATTTTGTCAACGGTAGTAATAATTCATATGTGTTATGCATAATACATCTTATAAGTTGCAAGCCTCATGCATAGAATACTAATAGTGCCTGCACCTTGTCCTAATTAGCTTGGATTAACACGGATTATCATTGCATAACATATGTTTCAACCAAGTGTCACAAAGGGGTACCTCTATGCCGCCTGTACAAAGGTCTAAGGAGAAAGTTCGCATTGGATTTCTCGCTTTTGATTATTCTCAACTTAGACATCCATACCGGGACAACATAGAAAACAGATAATGGACTCCTCTTTTAATGCTTAAGCATTCAACAACAGATAATATTCTCATAAGAGATTGAGGATTTGTGTCCAAACTGAAACTTCCACCATGATTCATGGCTTTAGTTAGCGGCCCAATGTTCTTCTCTAACAATATGCATACTCAAACCATTTGATCATGAAAATCGCCCTTACTTCAGACAAGACGAACATGCATAGCAACTCACATGATATTCAACAAAGGTGTAATAGTTGATGGCGTCCCTAAACATGGTTACCGCTCAACAAGCAACTTATAAGAAATAAGATACATAGCAGCATATTCAATATCACAATAGTTTTTAAGGCTATTTTCCCATGAGCTATATATTGCAAAGATAAAGAATAGAACAAGTAATGTACTTTGGAATGGCAGAGAAATACCATGTAGTAGGTAGGTATGGTGGACACAAACGGCATAGTTTTTGGCTCAAGGATTTGGATGCACGAGAAGTAATCCCTCTCAATACAAGGCTTAGGCTAGAAAGGTTGTTTGAAGCAAACTCAAGTATAAACCGGTACAACAAAACTTACATAAGAACATATTGCAAGAATTATAAGACTCTACACTGTCTTCCTTGTTGTTCAAACACCTTAACCAGAAAATATCTAGACTTAGAGAGACCAATCATGCAAACCAAATTTTAACAAGCTCTATGTAGTTCTTCATTAATAGGTGCAAAGTACATGATGCAAGAGCTTAAACATGATCTATATGAGCACAACAATTGCCAAGTATCAAATTATTCAAGACATTATACCAATTACCACATGAAGCATTTTCCGTTTCCAACCATATAACAATGAACGAAGCAGTTTTCAACCTTCGCCATGAACATTAAAAGTAGCACTAAGAACACATGTGTTCATAAGCAACAGCGGAGCGTGTCGCTCTCCCATACAAAGAATGCTAGGATCCTATTTTATTCAAACAAAAACAAAAACAAAAGCAAACAGACGCTCCAAGTAAAGCACATAAGATGTGACTGAATAAAAATATAGTTTCACTAGAGGTGACCTGATAAGTTGTCGATGAAGAAGGGGATGCCTTGGGCATCCCCAAGCTTAGATGCTTGAGTCTTCTTGAAATATGCAGGGATGAACCACGGGGCATCCCCAAGCTTAGACTTTTCACTCTTCTTGATCATATTGTATCATCCTCCTCTCTTGACCCTTGAAAACTTCCTCCACACCAAACTCGAAACAAACTCATTAGAGGGTTAGTGCATAATTGAAAATTCATATATTCAGAGGTGACATAATCATTCTTAACACTTCTGGACATTGCACAAAGCTACCGAAAGTTAATGGAACAAAGAAATCCATCAAGCATAGCAAAAAGTGCAATGCGAAATAAAAGGCAATCTGTCAAACAATAACCAGTAAAGACGAATTTTTTTCGGGGCACTTAACTTGCTCGATGAAAAAGCTCAAATTGAATGAAAGTTGCATACATATCTGAGAATCACGCACGTAAATTGGCAGAATTTTATGAGTTTCTGCACGGGCTGCTCAATTTCGTGACAGTAAGAAATCTGTTTCTACGCAGTAATCCAAATCTAGTATCAACATTACTATCAAAGACTTTACTTGTGTTGCGGTCAGAAACCCACCGGCGAGCAACGACGGGCAACACGGTAGAGAGGCTCCCAGACGCGGCCGGCCCTGGTCCCTCCGAGCGACGGCCCGCAAAGGCTCGGCACGCACGTCCGATGCTGGTGCATGCCACCCGACCTATACCTGGTCGAAGGTGATGGATGTGCCTCGCTTAGTTTCCTGCATGGCATACACGTAAACATTAAATACGAGCCTCGATCGGCTCTCAGGTTGTCCTGTGAATCGGCTCAAAGAGCCGATCCACCCATGATCCGTACGGGGTGTACGAATATATGGTGGTCCTGCTTGATCAAAATAAAGCTAAAACGACCTACTACGATTTAGGGTTTTCACCGCATAATCGGAACATCCTACTCGTGATTGAGCCTGGCGGCCACGCACGGTGATCGTAAACCGACCCTAGACAAGGCCTAAAAATCAACACGAGGTTGATCCCCGGAACATCCTGTCTAGGGCTAGCAAACTACACCCTACGCGCCACTGGATCCTTCAACCCGTTTGTAAGGCCTAACTATGCAGATATTAAACTAATCCTTGGAGAACAAGGAGCAACCATAACGGATCGGATCTACTAAATAATGATCAAGCGGGGTGCCGCCCTTACACCTAAGATAGGTGTAAGGGCGGCTAGACGTCTAAGGGTTGCACGACGACAGCATATGATACGATGAACAATGCTAACCCTAATACATCTAAGATAACTACGTTGCTCGCCATCAAAAAGGCTTCAGCACGAGCAACGCATGAACGGCGAATAAACATGTACTGCCTAGATCGCAAGATGCGATCTAGGCAGCATGATGCTTACCCGGAAGAAACCCTCGAGACAAGGGAGTTGGCGATGCGCCTAGATTGGTTTGTGGTGAACGTGATTGTTGTTTATTCCATAAACCCTAGATACATATTTATAGTCCGTAGACTTTCTAACGTGGGAATAATCCCAACCGGGCACGAGCCAAACTCTATCTAATCGACACGTATCCTACTATATTACAGATACACGGGCAAACTAGCCCAAACTTTGCATATCAGGCCAATTCATGTATTCCTTCCATGTATATTCTTCAAGCCCATCTCCAATCGCGGCCCACCTCTGATCCGGTCAAATTCTGGTGATAACACATGCCCCCTGGTTTTGGAATTGATAATTCCAAAATCACTCCGCTTTTTCTTCGTCGGGCCATGTCGTGGCATAACCGTCGCGCAGTATCCTTCATCATGATGCCTTGCCTTCTCAACTTCTCCGCGTGACTTGGCAGTTTTTTTTCTTTGGGCACCACCTCCTCGGAAACTGCTGTGGCATTGAATCTCCACTATATCCCCTTTATTTAACCGTTCTGAACCGTTTCGCCACTTCATCCCCTTGCTCTGTTCTCATCGGCACCCAGAAAACCCCCAATCTCGAGCAATGTCTTCCTCCTCTTCCTCCTCCGCCTCATCGGACCTCTCCTCCCAGTCCTACTCCTCCTCATCCTCCTCCTCCCGCGAGCCCACACCAGAATGGGATCCGGTGGCAGCTCAGATGGCGGCGTACAACGAGCGCGCCCCAGAGGAGTGGGACCAGGAGGACCCGCCTCCTCCGTCTGGTCCGAGGACGACAAGTCCTTGACCAGCGGAGATGAAGATCTCCAGTTCCTCGCTGATGGGGAACTGGAGCCAGGGAGCGAGGATGACTCGTTCTCCTGGGACGATTACACCTCCTCCGAAGCCGAGGAGGAGGAAGACGACGACGATGACTCCCTCGAGGATTACCCGCCGGCGAAGCGATTCCGCGCCGGGTCAGACGACGACGACGACGACGACGATGATGAAGATGAGGAGGCCCCCACTGGGGGCCGCTGGAGCAGCGACGAGGAGCCCGCCGGCAGCAGCGCCGACGAGAGCTCCGACGACGACGAGGGCAGCAACGGCCCATAGACTAGGACCTAGTAGCATAGGCCTAGTAGTAGTAGTAGATCGGCCAGTAGGCCTTTCTTTTGTTCTTCCTTTCTTGAGCAATCGGCTCTTTCTTTGTAAGAAATCCTTTATCGATTTTGCCGATTGTCAAACGAAGTTGATGTACAAAGAGCCGATGGCAGGGCATCGGCTTATGCCATAAACATGCTTTAAGGCCATAACAGTTGCCTATTCATACGGTCAACAGATCCAATTCGTGTCCACACCATCCTCCGATCTCAAACGCACAGATACAGCAAATCTAATAAGAGAATTATCTCAGATGCCGTGAACTCTGGTATGAAACCGATCTGTTAACCTGCTCCATTGAGCTTTGTTCCTCTAGAGTCGATGGCTACGCATCGGCTTTTTCATTATTCTAAAGTCGATGTCCGTGCATCGGCTGTATACCATGAGATTTTTTTTTACTGGCCGATTTTTCTATCGGCCCCCAATATTTCACTGCACATGTATCGCACATGTTCATCTGATTAGGTGCCCCCCGAGCCGAATCTGTCAGGTAACTGCGGATATCGGCTCTGTAGTTAGCCAAGGCACTATATTTGAACGTCGGCTCCGTTAGGACTAATGTTGACTCTCATCAGCCGACGTAAAACCGCTGCCCATTAGATCGACGTTGAACACAGGCAGAATGTGTGGTGAGGATAATTTTGGCCGATTGCTGGAATCGGCCTCCATGTTGATTGAATCGCTCAATGAAGGTTTTGCAATGTTCCTCCATAGATCTTTGGGGCCGATCCCAAGGATCGGCATCGCCACGTTTGTCCATAGGTTTGTTCTTGTTATACGGTCAGGCCGGTGGATAAGACCAGCCTAACCCCATCCTTTGTCACGTCGATGCGCTCGCAGTCGTCCAAATTGATGCCTGAGAGTGGCTCTTGGCCTGTTGTCTCCCAAGCGTTCATGCCGTTGAAATCTCGGCTGAGTCATCTGCATGGACGACCTCTACCTCATCTCCATCCCACTGTATTACGCATTGGTGCATCGTGGATGGAATGCAACAGTTGGCGTGGATCCAATCTCTTCCTAGCAGGACAACATAGGTGCTCTTGCTATCGACAATAAAGAACGTCGTAGGGATGGTTTTCCTTCCTACGGTCAGATCCACGTTCAGAACACCTTGTGCGTCAGACGCTTGGCCGTTGAAATCGCTCAATGTCACGTTGGTCTTGATCAGATCCGAGCTAGAGCGTCCCAACCGACGTAGCATGGAGTATGGCATAATGTTGACTGCCGCTCCGGTGTCCACCAACATCTTGTTGACAGGCTGCCCATCAATATAACCTCGCAAGTACAGGGCCTTCAGATGTCTGTAGCTTCTTTCTCGTGGCTTCTCAAAGATAACCGGCCGTGGGCCGCAGTCAAGTTGTGCCACAGGTGCTTCGTCTAATCCTGGAGCACTAAACTCCATCGGAAGGATGAACACCATGTTTGTGCCAACCGATGTTTCATCATCGGCTTTCTTTTGTCTGGGGCGCCACACTTTCCTTTGTGGCCGACCTTCTTCTCCAGGGTTCGCTGAATTTTAGCGGCCAGATTAGGCCGCGCCTTCCTCAAACGTGTGCAGGTATAACCTTTCGCCCTCCAAACCACGTAGTCGCTGAACCCTACGCTTTTGGGAACGACTGAGTCCATCAGGGCACCACCTTGGCCGGTGGTACTTATCTTCTTCTTCTTCATCATCGTCTTCCAAATCCTCGAGATCTTCCACCCGAGGGGACTCAGCGTGCTTGTTCCGAGGCGGGAGAGGCCCTAGATGTTTGAACACGGACATGTTAGCTGCATCCTTCTTCTTCTGTCTACATTCTGGGCAGGTGCCGATTGTAGGCAATCGGCTCATTCCTGAATCCCAGCAGTGTCTGAAGAAGGGACAGTCCCAGTGCCTATCCTCGTCGTCTTGCTCTCTTGACTTTTCCTTGGCGTGGCGCTCATATCTCTCCTCGTCACGATCATGCCGACGATGTCTCCTGGCGTCCCTAGCCAGACGATCTCTTTCATCATCGTTGTTGGGTCGTCGGCGTTGGTCATATTGACTCACATACTTGTTGAGGAGGTGATCAGAGAGAGGTCGCTGATATCTCACATTCCTCACTTCTCCCTCTGTGATGTAGCGCTTGCCATCGTGACGGAGCCGATCGCGTGGAACGGCTTCCTCTGTGTCCTTGCCATGAGAGCAGCTGCCCTCGTCTCCGTCCTTACCAGAGTGATGTCCAGGTCCTACCATGTTGATGTTGAACGAGAATCCTGGCTGGCACCCTCCAGGGTAAGTGCACTCCACCATGTTAACGGCGGGGAAGGGGTGTGTGTCGACTTTCATGGCATACTGGCTGAAAATTAGACGCCCTTGTTCTATCGCCATTTGGACCTGCTGCCGCCACACCCTGCAGTCGTTGGTGGCATGGGTGAACGTGTTATGCCACTTGCAGTATGGCTTTCCGTTCAGCTCCTACGCCGTGGGGATCTTGTGGCCTTCGGGTACCTTTAGCTGCTTCTCCTTAAGTAAGAGGTCGAAAATCTGCTCAGCTTTGGTAACGTCGAAGTCAAACCCTCTTGGAGGACCTTGTGGCTTAACCCACTTGCAGGACACGGGCTTGCCCCCGAGTCCATTCAGCCATCACACCTCTGATCTCCCGCAGAGCCTTTGTCTTCATCTCGCTCAACCAAGACCACCGCACGCTTAAATTTATCCTGGCATACATCCGGGTGGCGCTGTTCATATACCGATGCCTTCTCGCACCATGTGCGCTGAAGGGTAGTCTGCTTGGGAGGCCACGTCTTGATCGGTGATGCGAGACCCACCACCGCCAACTCGACTGCTTCTTCAGTCACACGAGCCGAATAGCATCGGTTCCTAACGGTCCCGAAGCGCTGGACGTATTCGACACCGTCTCCGCGCTCGCGCATTTGTGCACCAATGCCAGCCTGAAGCCTCTGAGTGATACCGCATGTGGAAATCGTTTCTCCCAACCGCTTCCAAGTCCGGATTGAGTCTGGTGGCAGATGTGTACCACCCGAAAGCCGATCCTGTGAGGGACTGTGCGAAGAACCTCACACGCAGCTCATCTGATGCTGACCAGCTGTGCCAAATATTGGCTCACATGCTCGATGGAGCTGGAACCATCTGATCCATTAAACTTGGAGAAATCAGGGAGCCGATATTTGGGTGGTAGCGGGATCAACTCGCACCGTTGGGGTACGGCTTGAATAGCCGATTGTCCTCCTTTCGGCACCATACCGAACGGTCTCTCAGATGGTACGATCTGATCCGCGGTGCGGCTGCGGGGTCGAACTCGAAGATCGCGGTGGCATACTTAGCCAGCCATGCTTGCTTTTCCAGCTCGAGCCAACTGCAGGAGCTGAGCTCTGGAGGTTTGTCGGAGTGGCATACTTAGCTAGCCACGTCGCTTCTCAAGATCTCGTTGCCAGTTCCTCCCGCTGTTCCAAGTCCCTGCTGTTGCTCTGGTTTGTGAGTGCCCGCATCGCACTGGCACGATGTGCACGTGTATCCGTGAGGGATCTCCTTAGCGCCTCATGCAAGAACTGGTAGTCACTAGGGTCACCACCGATCTTGCAGACGACGATGCCGGTGAATTCGGCACTTCTGGTGCTGCCAACGCGAATGGCAGCGGTGGACGAGTGGCATCTCTCCCCGGTGAGTCCCTAGAGCTGGTCCTGACGGAGAGTACCGATGCCTCATGATCTCCTCGGATCACCCGAAGAGCGACACGCTCCAAAGTGTTCACCTGCTCTCGAGTGGCGGTGTAGCGAATGAGCTACCATGAAGTTGATCTCCTGACGCAGAGACCTGGTGCGTTCTTCTGACGGGGCGGACAGGTCCACTCCATCGAGCGCTCCTTCAGGTGAGAATCCTTTCCACCTGATGCCATGTGAGCGGGTTCTGTGAAAGAGCCGATGAGGTCGGCTTCGAGGATTGCTTTGACCTCGTCATACTTCTTTCTTGAGCTCCTCGGTCAGATCCTCGTACGTGATCGGAGTGCCTTCCGCCATCTCGATGTAGATGGCGTGCGCGTTGATGTCGAAGATGGTCCCACCGGGCGTGCCATAATGTGTTGCGCTGAAACCCACCGGCGAGCAACGACGGGCAACACGGTAGAGCCGGGAGGTAGGGCTGCGGCTGGCCCTGGTCCCTCCGAGCGACGGCCCGCAAAGGCTCGGCACGCACGTCCGATGCTGGTGCAGGCGTGCCACCTGACCTATACCTGGTCGAAGGTGATGGATGTGCCTCGCTAGTTTCCCTCGCATGGCATACACGTAAACATTAAATATGAGCCCGATCGGCTCTCAGGTCCTGTGAATCGGCTCAAAGAGCCGATCCACCCATGATCCGTACGGGGTGTACGAATATATGGTGGTCCGCTTGATCAAAATAAAGCTAAAACGACCTACTACGATTTAGGGTTTTTACCGCATAATCGACATCCTACTCGTGATTGAGCCGGGCGGCCACGCACGGTGATCGTAAACCGACCCTAGACAAGGCCTAAAAATCAACACGAGGTTGATCCCGGAACATCCTGTCTAGGGCTAGCAACTACACCCTACGCGCCACCGGATCCTTCAACCCGCTTGTAAGGCCTAACTATGCAGATATTAAACTAATCCTTGGAGAACAAGGAGCAACCATAACGGATCGGATCTACTAAATAATGATCAGGTGCCGCCCTTACACCTAAGATAGGTGTAAGGGCGGCTAGACGTCTAAGGGTTGCACGACGACAGATATGATACGATGAACAATGCTAACCCTAATACATCTAAGATAACTACGTTGCCCGCCATCAAAAAGGCTTCAGCACGAGCAACGCATGAACGGCGAATAAACATGTACTGCCTAGATCGCAAGATGCGATCTAGGCAGCATGATGCTTACCCGGAAGAAACCCTCGAGACAAGGGAGTTGGCGATGCGCCTAGATTGGTTTGTGGTGAACGTGATTGTTGTTTATTCCATAAACCCTAGATACATATTTATAGTCCGTAGACTTTCTAACGTGGGAATAATCCCAACTCTATCTAATCGACACGTATCCTACTATATTACAGATACACGGGCAAACTAGCCCAAACTTTGCATATCAGGCCGATTCATGTATTCCTTCCATGTATATTCTTCAAGCCCATCTCCAATCGCGGCCCACCTCTGATCCGGTCAAATTCTGGTGATAACAACTTGGCACAACAATGCAATAAAATAAAGATAAGGAGAGGTTGCTACAGTAGTAACAACTTCCAAGACTCAAATATAGAATAAAAGTGCTGTAGTAAAACAATGGGTTATCTCCCATAAGCGCTTTTCTTTAACGCCTTTCAGCTAGGCGCAGAAAGTGTGAATCAAGTAACATCAAGGGATGAATCATTAGCATTCTTACCAGGGGCCTTGCACCTATTCTTCTTACTCTTATTCTTACTCTTTGGTTTAGGGAATATATGACCACATCCGGGCGTAGAGGTAAAATTTAGAGTGCCTTTCCCCACATCTATGATTGCTCCCACGAGTTTCAGCAGGGACCTTCCAAGTGTGATTTGTCCTGTCCCTACACATTCAACAACGAGATAATCAGTGGATACCGTTCTTCCAAGAAAGGTTGTGAACACCCCTTCAGCTATACCCATAGGAATTATAACAGAGTTATCACTAAGAGTTATTCCTTCTCCTCCTTCAGTAAGTTCCCATAGTGTCAAAGATTCATAAATTCTTTTAGGCATAAGGCAAAACTCAGACATAATATCACAACGGGCATGAAAAGTTTCACCACAAATAGCAACTTTAATAGTAGGCACCCACATTGACGGTTCAAAACTTACTGGAACATAATCATAATATTCGCGAATCTGGTTGTACCCTTCTTTTAAACAAGATATATTTGTCTCGAGGGTATTTAATCTATTATGAATGCTAGCAAGAGATGAATCAAAATTATTAGTGGAGCTAGATGATGTAACCACTTTTCTTATGGCATTAAAAGCTTGATCCCCATCACAGTGAAGAAAATCTCCTCCCACTACAGCATCTAAGGCATATCTATAGCGAAGAATAAGCCCAAAATAAAAGTTACTAAGAAGCAAACTTAGAGTCATTTTAGGTTCAATTTTACTATAAGAATCAAAAATTCTAGACCAAGCTTCTTTAAAACTCTCTTCACCACCTTGTTTAAAAGTAAAGATCGATTCCTCAGGTGATAGAGTAACAACTACAGGACTAGTCATGATAACAGAATAAAGTAAATGCAAGTAACTAATTTTTTTGTGTTTTTAATATAGAGAACGCAAACAAGACAGTAAATAAAGTAAAACTAGCAACTAATTTTTTTTGTATTTTTGATATAGAGAACAAATAAAGCAGTAAATAAAGTAAAGTAAAGAAAGACAAAAACAAAGTAAAGAGATTGGATGTGGGAGACTCAGCCGTGTCTTGATCTCCGCAACGGCGCCTAAAAGAGCTTGATGCTGCAGTTGACACACGTCCATTGGGAACCCCAAGAGGAAGGTGTGATGCGTAGAGTAGCAAGTTTTCCCTCAGTAAGAAACCAAGGTTATCGAACCAGTAGGAGTCAAGGAACACGTGAAGGTTGTTGGTGACGGAGTGTAGTGCGGCGCAACACCAGGGATTCCGGCGCCAACGTGGAACCTGCACAACACAATCAAAGTACTTTGCCCCAACGTAACACTGAGGTTGTCAATCTCACCGCTTGCTGAAACAAAGGATTAACCGTATAGTGGGAAGATGATGTTTGTTTGCGAAGAACAGTAAAAGAACAAGCATATAGATTGTATTTCAGATGTAAAGAATGGACCGGGGTCCACAGTTCACTAGTGGTGTATCTCCCATAAGATAAATAGCATGTTGGGTGAACAAATTAAAGTTGGGCAATTGACAAATAGAGAGGGCATAACAATGCACATACATATCATGATGATTACTATGAGATTTAATCAGGGCATTACGACAAAGTACATAGACCGCTATCCAGCATGCATCTATGCCTAAAAAGTCCACCTTCGGGTTAGCATCCGCACCCCTTCCAGTATTAAGTTGCAAACAACAGACAATTGCATTAAGTATGGTGCGTAATGTAATCAACACAAATATCCTTAGACAAATCATTGATGTTTTATCCCTAGTGGCAACAAAACATCCACAACCTTAGAACTTTCTGTCACTGTCCCAGATTCAATGGAGGCATGAACCCACTATCGAGCATAAATACTCCCTCTTGTAGTTACAAGTATCAACTTGGCCAGAGCCTCTACTAGCAACGGAGAGCATGCAAGAACATAAACAACACATATATGATAGATCAATCAATCAACTTGACATAGTATTCCATATTCATCGGATCCCAACAAACACAACATGTAGCATTACAAATAGATGATCTTGATCATGATAGGCAGCTCACAAGATCTAACATGATAGCACAATGAGGAGAAGACAACCATCTAGCTACTGCTATGGACCCATAGTCCAGGGGTGCACTACTCACACATCAATCCGGAGCGATCATGGTGATGAAGAGTCCTCCGGGAGATGATTCCCCTCTAGGGTGCGGAGCGATCTCCGAATCCCCGAGATGGGATTGGCGGCGGCGGCGTCGGAAGGTTTTCCGTATCGTGGCTCTCGGTACTGGGGTTTCGCGACGAAGACTTTAAGTAGGCGGAAGGGTAGGGTTGGAGGCGGCGCGAGGGACCCACACCATAGGCGGCGCGGGCCCCTCCGCGGCGCCGACCTATGGTCCTGGCCACCTCGTGGCCCACTTCGTATCCCTCCGGTCTTGGAAGCTTCGTGGAAAAATAAGACCCGGGCGTTGATTTCGTCCAATTCCGAGAATATTTCCTTTGTAGGATTTTGAAACCAAAAACAGAAAAACAAACTGCTCTTCGGCATCTCATCAATAGGTTAGTGCCAGAAAATGCATAATAATGACATAAAGTGTGTATAAAACATGTGAGTATCATCATAAAAGTAGCATGGAACATAAGAAATTATGGATACGTTTGAGACGTATCAATAATAACATGATATGTTTTCTTGTCATCAATATAAGCATACTTAAGATTATCAGGCAACGGTTTCAAATCAAAAACAGGATCTTCCTTTGGTGGTGGTGTTCTACCTAGATCTTCAACCGGTAATTTATGTTTAAGAATAGGTTGACGAAGGAAAATTTCATCAAGCTCATTCCTTTCTTCCCTAAAGACTTCACTCTCATGATCCTCCAAATGTTGCTGCAAAGGATTACTAGGAGCAAGAGCAATAGATGCAAGCTGTTCAACTCTAAAATCATTATTAGGAAATTCAGCTTTATAAGGAACTTTGGCAAATTTAGAGAAATTAAACTCATAAGATTCACCAGCAAATTTAGTCACAATTTTCTCTTTCTTGCAATCTATAATAGCTCCACAAGTATTTAGAAAAGGTCTACCAAAAATGATAGGACAAGTCTTACTAGCAGCAGAACCAAGTACCAAAAAGTCAGCAGGATATTTAATCTTACCACATAGAACTTCCACATCTCGAACAATACCAATAGGAGAGATAGTTTCTCTATTAGCTAGCCGAATAACCACATCAATATCTTCAAGTTCACAAGAACCAATTTCATGCATGATTTCCTTGTAAAGCTCATAAGGAATGGCACTAATACTAGCACCAATATCGCATAAACCATAATAACAGTGATCACCAATTCTAACAGAGAGCATAGGAACACTAGCTTTCCTAGACTTACTAGGATGTGAAACAATATTAGAAGCATCTTCACAGAAAATGATGTGACCATCTTCTACATTTTCAGTCACAAGATCTTTAACTATTGCAATAGCAGGTTCAACATTTATTTGCTCCTCAGGTTCTATAGGTTTCTTTGCACTTTTATTAACCACACTAGTTATAACAGAATACTCCTTCATTTTAGCAGGGAAAGGAGTTTTTTCAATATAAGCTTCAGGAAGAATATGATCAACAGTTTTAATTTCAACACATTTACCTATAGGTGAATCAGTTTTATCTTTATAAGGTTCATGATACTTATTAAAGTTCTTCCTAGGAAATTCAAAATGAGAGGCAAAAGATTTATAAAAATTTGCAACAACTTGAGAGTCAAGACCATAAGTAGCACTCATATTACGAAATTTATCAGTATCCATAAAAGTTTCAATGCATTCGTAATCATAATTTATACCTGACTCTCTACCTTTGTCGTTCTCCCATCCTTCAGTATTCTCTTGGATCCGATCAAGAAGGTCCCATTTAAACTCTTCTTTGTTGCGTGTGAATGATCCAGAACAAAGTATCCAGCAAGGTTTTATCTTGAAAAGAAAGTCTTGCATAGAAATTATCAATGATGATATTACCAGGAAGCTCATGAATGGGGCATTTGAGCATTAAAGACTTCAACCTCCCCCATGCTTGGGCAATACTCTCTCCATCATGAGGCCAGAAATTATATATGCGGTTTCGGTCTTTGTGAATTTCACTTGGAGGATAAAATTTAGAATAAAATAGAGGCACAATATCCTTACAATCAAGAGAATTCCCATTCTTCAGCAATTTATACCAATGCGCCGCTTTACCGGACAGCGATATAGAGAATAGTTTCTTCCTAACTTCATCCATATAAATACCTGCACACTTGAATAACCCGCATAATTCATGTAAAAACAGTAAATGATCTCCATGATGGACAGTTCCATCCCCTTCATAGCGGTTATCCACAACACGTTCAATAATTTTCATAGGTATTTTATACGGAACCTCTTTCTCACCTGGCGCCTCATCCACTACCGTTGCAGTAGTAGTAGATTTTCCAAATAGGAATTCAAGAGAAGATCTCTCCATAATGAATTATAGCAGCAGGCAGAAATAAAAACAGCACGTACAGTAAAAGTTTTCCTTACCAATTCCACTTACCAATAGCGCTTCACTCCCCGGCAACGGCGCCAGAAAATAGTCTTGATGACCCACAAGTATAGGGGTGTATCATAGTACTTTCGATAAATAAGAGTGTCGAACCCAACGAGGAGCAGAAGGTGTTGACAAGCAGTTTCGATGAAGGATTCACTGTAAATGCTCACAGACAAATATTCAGGGGGTTTTGATATAGCAAATAAATAAAATACAAGTAAGTAAAATGCGAGAGTAATAATTGCAGCAAGTGGCCCAATCCTTTTTAGCACAAAGGACAAGCCGGTTTGTTTACTTATGATGACCAAACGTTCTTGAGGACACACGGAATTTAGTCTAGTGCTTTCGCTTCATATAGTTGATTAATCTTCATTGTTTTGATAAGTGTTGTGTGGGTGAACCTATGCTAATGCACCGCCCTTCCTAGGACTAATACATACTTTTGATTAAACCCCTTGCAAGCATCCGCAAATACAAGAAAGTAATTAAGATAAATCTAACCACAGCCTTAAACTGAGATCCTGCTATCCCTCATGCATCGATATACCAATGGGGGTTCAGGTTCTGTCACTCCGGCAACCCCACAATTAGCAAACGAATACAAGATGCATTCCCCTAGGCCCATAAAGGTGAAGTATCATGTAGTCGACGTTCACATGACACCACTAGAAGAATAACACCACAACTTAAATATCAAATCATTAAATATTACTCAACATAGTTCACTACTAACATTTAGACTTCACCCATATCCTCAAGAACTAAACGAACTACTCACAAGACATCATATGGAACATGATCAGAGGTGATATGATGATGAATAACAATCTAAACATAAACCTTGGTTCAATGGTTTCACTCAATAGCATCAATAACAAGGAGTAATCAATGGGAGAGTTTCCCCTATGAAATAATCAAGATTCAACCCTAGATGTTACAACGGAGATGAGGTGCAGCGGTGGAGATGATGGTGTCGGCGGTGGAGATGATGATGATGGTGATCCCAATGAAGTCCAGCTCGATGACGGTGACGATGGCGACGATTTCCCCCTCCGGAAGGGAATTTCCCCGGCAGATTTCAGCCTGCCGGAGAGCTCTTTTCTCTCTAGTGTTTTTCCGCCCCGCGAGGCGGCTGTCTCTCCTCGATGTCTGTACACCTTAGGGTTTTCGGGAGATGAAGTACGCGAAGGAGAGATGGCCGAGGGGGTCATGGGCCCTCCCCACATGGTGGCGCGGCCAGGGTGGAGCCCGCGGCCTATGGGGGCCCATGGCGGCCCTCCTTGGCCTCCCCTTTTGGCTGTGTCCGTCTTCTGGAATAATAAGAGCTTCGGTATATTTTCCGTCAATTGTTGATCTTCAAAAATATTGTATCCTGACGGTGCTTTTTCCAGCAGAATCCTGACTCCGGTGAGTAATTCTCCAATAATCATGAAACATGCAAAATAGGTGAAATAACATAAGTATCATCTCCAAATATGAAATATATCAAGGAATAACAGTAAATTATGATACAAAATGGACGTATCAGCCGGTGACAAAGGATCCACTGCTACTGTTGTAGCGTTTGACAAAGAAGATCTTCTTCCACATACCCCAGTGAGGATCAATGCCAAGGAAAGCCACACAAAGGGTGATAAAAATCGCGAGATGAAGAATGAAATTGGGAGTTAGCTACCATAACTGGATCCCGTGCGTATGCAGAAGACGCCGGAGAAACTCATGGGCAGGCAAAGACAATCCTCGATACAAGAACGATACAAACATCACGGTAAAACCGGCAGGAGGATTGGGGCGTGAGGCCAAACCTGGTAAGATGACATTCCCTTCTTTAGGAGGGATCAGGCCAAGGCTGTGTGCCTTCTTCTCGTCACGCTTCGACATTGTCGAAGCAGGCCAGTCGTCGGGGGCATCCCGGTCACTGCAGCGGAAACCTCAGGCGCAGTCCTCTTCGTAGCATCAGCGGTTGCCTTGGCGATGGTGCTTCTCGAAGTAACTCCGCCGGTGGCGGAAGAGGCCTTCTTCTTCACCATCTTGGGAGATGATTGGGAGCTAAGTGGAGGATTGAAGTACGGCGGTGGTGGCGGCGCAGTAGTTGCAAGAAGGAAGAACAAAGGAGGAAGAAAGCAGTGAGAGGAGAATGGAGGGCGTAAAATCTGCGTTTTCCTTTATAAAAGGGGGAGTTACCAAGGGATTGAGCCAAGGGACCTGCGATTAGGTCACCACGTGTCATCAAAGTCGCCATGCCAAAGGACATTTACCCCCACTGCGCACGGAAATCGAGGAGGCGCCTCGGTCAACGTGCAAGGATAAGTCATTTCCTAACTGACCGCTCAAAAGTAGAGTGGGCCCGTTAAGTCACGTCCTATCAATAGAGCCATCGCAGAGACCACATCACTGATGATGTCACCAAAAGTATCGACTCCTCATAAGAGCATCCGAAGGAATCTGTAATATCGAGTTGCTTGACTTGAGTCTACGCACGGTTGCAAGCATCCGTCCCTAGACTCGGGGGCTACTCCCATCGGGAGCGCTGGACGCGCATGCTGTGCGCAGATTGCCGTGGGAGTTGGAAATCTCTGTGGTGTAACTTTACTTCAGATCCCCGGCAACGGCGCTAGAAAATCTTGATGGTGCTCCGGTGATGGCGCCAGACAATCTTGTTGGTTGTTGTTGTGCAAGCAGCTGGGAAACCCCAAGAGGAAGGTGTGATGAGCACAACAACAAATTTGCCCTCAGTATGAAACCAATGTTTAATAGACCAGTAGGAGAAAGCGTGACTTCTAAAGGTGTTGCTGGCTGACTAGTAGCAGCACTACCGGCGTCAGCAACAACGTGGAACCTGCACACAACACAACCAAAGTACTTTGCCCCAACTTGCAGTGAGGTGTCAATCTCACCGGTTTGTGAACACAAAGTATTAGATGTATCTAATGGAAGGAGATGTTTGCAGAAAGTAAACAGAACATGATTGCAGTTGAATTTATCAGTAAATGAAATAGGATCGGGGTCCACAGGTCACTAGAGGTGTCTCTCCATAAAGAAATAGCATGTTGGGTGAACAAATTACAGCTGGGCAATTGAGAGAATATCGACCATACATGACAAGATGATTACTATGATATTTGGTATTGGGCATTACAACATAATACATAGACCGTAATCCAACTGTGTCTATGACTAATAATCCACCTTCAGGTTAGCGTCCGCACCCCTTGCAGTATAAAGTTGCAAGCAACAGACTATCGTATTAAGCTATATGTGTAAAGTAAACAATATAATTACCCTTAGATAAAACATCGTTGTTTTCTCCCTAGTAGAAACAACACATCTACAACCTTAGAAGTTATATAGTCACTCTCCCAGGAAACTAGAGGCATGAACCTACTATCGAGCATAAATACCCCCTCTTGGAGTCACAAGTGTCCACTTGGCCAGAGTTTCTACTAGCAATGGAGAGCATGCAAGATCAAAAATAACATATGACATGAATATATAATCAATATCAACATAGTATTCAACATTCATCGGATCCTAGCAAACTAAACATATAGGATTACATAAAGATGATCTTGATCATGTAGGGCAGCTCACAAGATCGATACATGAAGCACAAAGTGGAGAAGACAACCATCTAGCTACTGCTATGGACCCATAGTCCAGGATGAACTACTCACGCATCACTTCGGAGGCGGGCATGGCGATGTAGATGCCTCCGGCGATGATTTCCCCTCGAGCGGGGCCAGGAAGAGCTTCAGAACCCGCCGAGATGGGTTCTGCGATGGTGGCCGCGACGGAATTTTTCGTGGATGGAGGCTCGGGTATCCAGAGTTTTCCCGAGAAGATGTATAAATAGGCGAAGGATTGAGGTCAATTGGGCGCCTGGGGGGCCCACACCATGCCTTGGCGCGGGCCTAGGCTTGGCCGCGCCAAGGGCAGGTGTGGGTGCCTAGGTGCTCCTCTTTGTCCCCCTTCGGACTTCGTCTTCGTTTCGGTAAAATATTGACTTCGGCTTTCGTTTCGTCCAATTCCGAGAATATTTCATGTACAACTTTTCTGAAATACAAAAACAACAGAAAACAGGGAACTGGCACTGTGGCATCTAGTTAATAGGTTAGTGCCAGAAATCATGTAAAAATGCAATGAAGTGTAAACAAAACACATATGAATTGGTGTAAAACAAGCATGAAGCATCAAAAATTATAGATATGTTTGAGACGTATCAGCATCCCCAAGCTTAACTCCTGCTCGTCCTCGAGTAGGTAAGTGACAACAAAATAATTTTTGAGGTGACATGAAGCCAACACAATATTGATAAAGCATGTAAAGTATTGTGAGCTGGGATCTAAGTACTCTAACATAGGCATGATAGATATAATTCAATAGAACTTAGCAACTATGTTATAACATGAAGAGTAACTCAAACAAAAGATCATGAATAATAGTGCATTGAAAGCAACTGTGTGTTTATGATCATAGAGTAAATATAATAAAGTGGTACTCAAAATATCCTTATGGAATAGCAAAACATAAATGCAAGGACACCTTCAAAGTCCAGAGAGTGACTAGATACAAATAATTTAAGAACAAGCAATAGCACAATCATGAATCAATCATAATAATTTTGGGACTATGCACATTGCTCTAAGAATGACAACTATGCTCTCTTAATCAGTGCATAAGGTAGAAGGTGGAGACTTAACATAAAAGTAAAAGAAAGGCCCTTCACAGAGGGAAGCAGGGATCACCCATGTGCTAGAGCTTTTTATTTTGAAAGCAATAAAAGTGTTGAAAATATTCATTTTGACAGGTGCTACTTATGTCAACGGTAGTGATAAATATTATGGCTTATGCATAATTACTTCCTATAAGTTTGCTTGCCTCATGCATAATATACTAATAGTGCTCACACCTTGTCCTAATTAGCTTGGACTTCCATGGATTTTCATCACATACATATGTTTTAACCAAGTGTCACAAAGGGGTACCTCCTTGCCTCCTGTACAAAGGTCCTTAGGAGATGAATCTCATTTGATTTCTCAATTTTGATGAATCTCAATTTTTTTGGACATCCATACCGGGAAAACAATGACAACATATATTTGGACTTTTGCCCAGCTGAAACTTCCACCATGTGAACATGGCTTTAGTTGGTGGCCCAATGTTCCTCTCTAACAATATGCATACTCCAATCTTTGCAACTCATGGTAAATCTCCCTTACTTCAAACAAGATGAGCATGCATAGTAATTCTTATGATATTCAACAAAATAATATTGATGGTGTTCCCCATGACAACATGGTTATCACACAACAAACAAGTTATAAGAACTAAAAATGCATAGGACATAATACCTACCATAATAGTTTTTAGACTACTTTCCCATGAGCACAAAATAGGTGATTATTTTTGAAGGTTTAAAGGTGGCACACAAGCAATTTACTTTGGAGTGGCGGTGAAATACCACATATAGGTAGATATGGTAGACACAATTGGCAACTTTGGTTTTTTGGTGGTTGGATGCACGAGTAAAGCTCATACTCAGTACAGGTGAAGGCTAGGAAAAAGACTGAAAGCGACCAACTAAGAGAGCAATAATGGCCATAATCATGCATAGCAACAAAACATTATCAATCAAAGCATAAAGTGATATTACAAATCAAAAACTAAATGAGCATAGAGACTTTAGTTTACTGGTTATAGTCATAACATGTTATAAGCATGCACCAAGTCAACCCAATAGAGCATCAAAAGAGAATACCACAATACTATGCTTTTATGATAGAAACAACACATGATTCTTTAAATGACATATTATGCACTCTAAATTACTTGAAACAAGTCATGCTAAAAAAATACTAAGCATATGACAAGAATAACATCCAACATGACATGCCAAAGTCTATGCCACTGTCTAGACAAGCTTCCATTTGCATCACTATAATCATGAAATATTTTACTCGTATCCATTACCAATCAACTTATTTGAAATAACTCTCAGAGATGAAATACATTATGGACCAGAGAGGTAATCATACACAAATAAAGAATACTAACGTGCTCTGAACAAAATTCAAGTGAAAGAACAAGAGCTAAACGCAGTACCAGAAAACTAGAACACTCGCAAAACAATAAAAGCGAAAACTAGAGCGTTCTATGCAATTGAAAAGGAGCGGGTCTTTCTCAAAAACAAATGTGCCAGGGTCCAACATATGCTACAACAAAAAAAAAAACAAAAAAACAAAACAAAATAAAGACGCACCAAGAACAACACATAGCATATGAAGCAATAAAAATATAGCATAGGATCAAGCCCGGGGACTTGATTCTGAGTAGGGTAACGTTGTTTGCCATCAGCAGTTAACCAGGATCGATTTATCGAGTAAAGCTGGGCACGTTACGCCAATCCCTTACGTACTATCATTTTACATGACTTCACTCGAAGTTTTGAAGGACCCGATATAGAAAAATATCGGATGATTACGACAACTTGAAGAAAACATCGGCAACAGAATCTTCGAGTAGTACAACTTGAATGTACACACGGTTGCAAGCATCCGTGCCTAGAATCGGGGGTTACTCCCATCGGGAGTGCAAGATGCGCACCCAATAAAAATGTGCTTTCAAATTCAAAATGGTAAAAAAGGATAAAGTCTTTTCAGCAAACTGTGGACATTCGACAGAAGAAATTTTAGTCCATGCCCGAAGTTTTACTTTGGCCATTCACTCAGGGACTACTGATATGGGTATTACCCTTCGGGTAACCAGCATTATGCTACCTCCTACAGCCCAACCAGGGACCCCTGAAATTGCCCAACAACCAAGGTGGACCAATACGTCGGTTCCAAAAAAGGAGATCCACCCGAAGAAGGATTCTTGACGAACAAGGCAAGAAGATGTTAAAGAAGGAAAGATTAGAAGTATAACTCTTTGTAACCTAGTCGTACCTGGATAGAACTCTCGAGACCTGGCCTGCAATATAAGGGCCAGGAGAGGGTCTGCCGAGGGACACAACTACAACAGATAGATTTCACCGCAAGTCTAGAGCTAGGTCCTTCGAATCTTAGCCTCTCGACGAGATCACAACCATAGAATTCGGCTAATGCATTGTAGGCCGATATATTCAATAATAAAGATCAGAAAAACATGAAGTAAGAGTTTTACCTCATAGAGGGCCCCGAACCTGGGTAAATCTCTCTCCCTGTCTATTTGGTATCCGATGTCTCATGTCAGCCTGCAGGATTCCGTCAACCCTAAGCCCCTAAAGGTGGGCATTGCCGGGAAGCACCTTCTTCAGACGCTATCAGATTTTCAACCGGTATCTCATGTCTCTTGTGTTTGAAAGTTATCGCAAAGTTCCTCCATGAAGGGGCAACTTCGTAATAATGCATTCAGCCACAAACTTTTCAAGTAAGACACACTTAAGGAGTTCGAGCTCTTTCGCAATGCAGTGTATCTAATGAGATTGTTTAACTATAGAATGGTTGTTCACCATCCTGAAGTCATGAAGGTTTCCATGATGTACATTTCACTGCATGCATCAGCTACACCAAAATTAGCATTCTGACGATCAACAAAAACACTCAGAACACATCCAACTAGTTAAAACTTTTCTAATCTTCATCAGATATAGTTCCTCCGGGTTTCCCTTTACTAACTTTGAACACTTTCAGATGAGTAAGCCAGAGTGTGGCCTTAATCACCCACCTCTTAAAGTGCACACCGGCAAACTTATCTGGCATTGGTGATCAGCAAAACCAGACATAGTTAACTCAAAAATTCCTACAATTAGGTTTTTGGATTGTTGGATAATTATGCACAATTCCCATGATTAATTCCAAAATATGAAACATAACTACAAAAACTACTAACATATGAAAGTCGAACATACTAGACGTATTAAGCAACAAGAAAAGCAGCGGTGCATACGGTACGACAACCATCACTCAACAGATTGGATCGCATGAAAAGTGTCGATCTGGTGGAGGTGTAACAGTCATCGACGCGACAATAATGTTGTTGAGGAAAAAGTTAGTGAAGACAGGTCGAAGTAGACAACGTTGAAGACGAAGGTAGGTCACACCGCCCGACTTGTCTAGTAGGCGACCCGTGATGAATAGCTTGAGCAGTCACGCAGAGCGCTTCTGAAAAACCTTAATCGCCCTCTCTGGTACATCATCGCAAAGGCAAGCGGTCTCGGAGACCTTCTCTCCCGTTCGTCGGTGCACACCGGCGGGCGGGATGGAGCATGCTATGGTGGCGGAACAAGAATAGAGGAGTGACAAAACCCTAACTCGTGTATCAAATTTGTTTTGAAGTCGGCCGAGCATGAGACTATATAGGCTCAGGAAAAACCCTATGCAAGGTGGGCTACTCCCACGTCGCGCATTTTGAGTCGGTTACAGATAACCCACAATCTGGGAGCGGTTTCAACTGACTAACTACGATGCATTCGTCTAGGACTATGTTGGTTTTCGTGAACAACAAAAAGAAAGTCTTGGCTCAATCCACTCAACACGACCGCGGCGCGTGATGTGTCGAGATGAGTGAGGAGGAGGAGGGGCGCGCGTGTACCACTTCTCTTCTCACTCACTTACTAGTGGTGGAACAACCCACCTTATAAGGTGGTCTAACTTCCTCCCAACTTTTCATGTGGGACTAAACTTTTCTCCCACTCCGCTGTGAGCTGCCACCATCTTGGGCTCAAACTCATATGGGTTTTGCCACATATGTGGGTTTTAGATTTAGCAAAAATCTAAAATACTACATGGGCCAAATTGTTTTAGTCCATTATTTCAACAATTCTTTCAGTGGAAGAAGATGTTCCCATCGATAACGAGGCGCATGTGGTGACTTCATCAATCTCAAGACACCCATGATCAGTTTCTTTAACTCGGTCTCTCGGGGGTGGTCATATGGGTAGGGTGTGCGTGCATTCCTAAAAATAAGTGTATGTGTGAGCATATATGATGGTACCGTGTTGCGGAAAAAATGCAACACAGGGAGGAGGAGGAGCACAACACAAGAGACTACTCTTCCATTGCCTCGCCACCGATCGCTTACACAGATGACAGATGGGGAATTGAGATGCACCGATGCAGATACACCCGACTAGTTCGGCATGTGGCCATGCCAAGGTTGTCAGTATCGAGATACTAGGTAGTATTGTTTTCTTGTCAGCAGAATCGTATCATAGTATCACGATACAATTTATTTTATTTTATTTAAAATTATGTATATGTATTAATAATATACCTCAAGTAATATTACATTTAATCTTGAATTTGAATTTTGAGGATATTCTATATTAGAGTCTCAACGTGCAAATGATGTATTTATATATAAATATGGTGCATCATCCAAATATAACTAGTAGCGAATCCACTAAACAGAAGAATGTGTATGCTCAAACAGTAGGAACAAATGGTAGGTTACTGCTTTCTTCCAGATACAAACTCCTTTCTAAACCCATCTCATTTCCCCCTCCCCCTCTCTCAGTCCTCTACAGTTCCTTGAGAGTCCCCCGTGGTCGGCCGGGCCGATCCAGGGCCCTCTCCGCCGGAATAGCCGGCCGGAGTAGGACTTGAAGAGGTGCCAGAGTAGTTAGGTTTAGGTCTAGGTCTAGGTCTAGTGTTACTCTTGTAGATCTTACCCCTGTGGAGTTTGGCGTCATGCCATCAGGGGTTTGGTCACAGCGGAGATCGAGCGGCTCCCGGTGGCTAGTGGTGGCGTGGATGATGGCCGTGGTGCTCCAATGGGTGGAGCCGGAGGCAGACGGCGGAAGCGCTTCATCGTCCCCTTCAATAAAGCTCTCTCTCTCTCCCTGGATCTGGGCGGCGCTGCCCTGCTTCTTCCTCCTCCAAGCCACCACGGTGGTGGGCAAGATGAGGAGAGGCTGGAAGGTGCGGTCGTTGTTGATTCCATGGAGGGGCAATCTGGAGCTGTTGTCCTTCCTTGCGCGTATTACATGACGAACAGGTTCGTCGTCGTGATCCTCGGTCACAAGGGTGACCCTTCTTCAACCTCCAGTCCGGAGGCCCTCGAGTTCATCTGCCGGAGCTCGACGCCATTAGAAGGCCAAGTGGTTCGTCCCTGGCCCTCTTCTGGTTGCCAGCAGCTGGATCTACACGCCGGAGAAGAGCTTTCAAGCATTCCGCTCTCGGAGCTCGGCGGAGACGCCTGGAGCTCGCCGGCGGCTGGTGGCAGAGGCATTTTCCTTGATTGCGTTTTCCTCTGTACTTTAAGGTGTTTTAGATAAAGTGTGAGGCCTTATCTTCAAATAGTTGGTTTATTAGGGCAAGTGATGATAAAGGCCTTACTGCAAATTGTACCTACCACGCGTGCTTTAATGAAAAAGCTTCTCTGGGGTCGTAGACCCCGCCTTGTGTGCAAAAAAAAAACCCCATCTCATCCAAATTTATCAAAATTATATTGTTTAAATACTTAGTTAGCCTTGAGACTAGAAAATAACTTTTAATCTTCAACTTGCCATACCACCGTGTCTATATTTTTTAGCATAGGCATGGGATCGTGCGGTATCGCTTTTGTATCATACGCCAAAGATATCACGATACGTATCGGGTTACAACTAATACACTAACAGATTAAGATTTATGATACATATTGTTTGGTCACAGTAGTATTGTAAATTCGTAAGATAGTACGATACGTGTCGGGATCCAACAACCATGGCCAAGACCAATTACTATCCGGTGACGCCTCGCCAGTTCTTGAACGGCCGCCGACCACTGAACCTGCCCTCGCGTATCCGCACTCCGCCTGTCGCCGTTTCCGAATCGGGGTGATGGCGGCACCATATCCACCACACAAGCTTGGTGTGGTCAAACGACATGTGCCGATTTCTCCCGCGAATTGAGAGCCAAAGAGGTCACGAAATGTCTATTTTGATCCCCGTCACGGTCACGGCACATTCAATTGTCAACGAAATAACTGCGTTTAATTCAAGGTGGCTACGCCAGCGGCCACTGTTTCCTTCGATCGAGCCACCTGCTCACCCCCACATGTTCATGGCATTGGTGCCCATCCACACGTAGGTGTGCCCGGAACGTGAAAATGACTAGATCGATGATTTATCTTAATTAAAAACGGCAATGCGTAGGATATAACAGGTAGAGCAATATCATACCTATACCGTACAATTAGCAGGGATAATTTTTTACCCATACTCGTACTCACAAGTATAAAATTTTACCTATACCTGTCGGGTACTCGTACACATTGGATACCCGGCGGGTAGATCAAATAGAACACAAAAATATGAATTGTCACAACTCAATAACGAGTAGTTGAGTACATAATAATCATCGAAACATAGAAATTACAATCCCATATTCTAAGTCATAAGTCATAAGTTAATAACAGTAGATATATCACATAAAAAATGATAATAAACAGCCCGTAGGTACAAGGTTATACATGTGCCCTACTCATGACTTAACGGGAGGGTACTATGGATACTATCCATGAGAATTAAAGTGTGCCTATATTCTGCCTACCCGTGAGTAAAATTGACATCCTTAATCTTAATTATGTAGGACGCGGTGAAAGCATGCGAAGCCCTGAGGGCTCCATTTCTAAGGTGTCAATTTATACTAAAAAAAATGCACTAAAAGTGGGATTTAAATGAGATCCCACTTGACACCTACCCATTTCGACCACAAAGTGTCTGGTTTAGTCCATTTATGGTGGGTGCGTGGACATAATTGGACCGTTATACATTTAAGGTGGTCTGCGCTCACATCGGTGATTCCCATTTTAAATTTTCGAAAAAAAACGGTTCAATTTTTTTGATTTTTTTGCATAAAAGGTACACTATACTGGGCAAAAGTAATTATAATTTAAGTGCATAAAAATGATAAAATTGTACAAAATTAAGATTTGTGGGCCACATCCCATAGGCATTAAATGGTCTGTAAATATTTGTGAGGCCGGAAGCACAAACTCTATCCGCCCAGACGTAAACTGGGCCTAAATTTGCTCTCGAAATACGGTTTTGCGGACCAGAAAATAGATAGTTGCCCCCGTTGAGGCTTGGATTTAAACAACACGGATACCAATAGAGATATTCGTATGTGGTCCTTCGTTGAAAATGGAATAAGAGCATCTCCAGCCGTTTGGGCTCTTCATGCCCAAATTCGGCGCTATTTAGCGCTGGATGAATGTAAAGTTTGGTTTGGGGCCCCCGCAAAAAAAAAAGTTTGGTTTGGGGAGGTCCATTTTTCCAGCGGCCAGGATGGATGAATTTTTTTGACAAATAACGGTGAATTGAAACAAAATAGGACGAAATTCGTTCAAACACAGATAAAATTTAAAGATATTTAACATATATAGTCGAGTTCGTACATATAGGCCGCATTCGTAATATATTTGAATTCGGCCACAGGGAAACAAAAACTAAAATTAATAACCGCGATCTACATGCCGAAATGGCGGTAGAAGGCCGTGTAGTCCGTCGTCGTCGTCGTCGCTCGAGTTGCCGACATCCTCGGCCGGCGGCGCCTCGTACCAACGGCTTGAACCCTGATCAGGGTCGCCGCGTGGGGGCGTAGGACGATAGAGCTCGTCATCGCTGCTCTCCTCGAGCTTGATGAGCGGCACGGGCACGGGCGCAACGGTCGGTACGGTGGTCGGTGCGGTGGCGCAGAAGGCACGTTGCCGCGCGGCAGCCAAGTCCAGCAGGCGCCTCTGCTCGCCTCCTGCCGCTCCCAGTCCCGCCTGGACCAGTCGAGCGCGGCGTCCATGGGGAGCGCGTTGTCGGCGGGGACGAGGTCGTTGAGCGACCTGGCGATCGCCTCCGCCACCGCGGCGTCCTCGGCACGCTTGGCCTCCTCCTCGGCGAGCTGGGACGCGGCGGCGGACGCTGCGGCCTCCTTCTTCGAGGTCTTCCTCTTGCGGCCGCGCGAGGGAGACGACGGCTGGTCGCGGATGACGAGGGCGCCGCTGCGGCGCCCTCTGGTCGGCGGTGGAGAGGTCGGCTCCTTCTTAACGATGGCCGACGTCGCAGGTGGAGGAGCCGATCCGCCGGACCTCGACCCAGACGACGAGGAGGACGTCGCCATCCTTCACGGCGTCTAGGAGCTACCATGCCAGTGCGACACGGTAGGCGCCACCGGCGGCGGCATCCCCAGAACGGGGGAATTGCCACCCTCGATGTGCGCAAGCATGTTCTCGAGGGTGCGGCCAGGCCCACTCCACCATCGGCGGCGGCCGGCGGCATTGTTTCTAGCGGGAGGAGGAGGAGGGCCATTGTAACACCCCATTTTTCAGAACTTGCATTTTTCCTCCTGTCTGAAAATTTTGAACCAACAAAAACTTTTCATTTTATGTCTGCTTGAGTTTTTGATTGAGTTCATGTGTGTTCTGGTCTTGAAATTTTCATTAGGATTATTAAATTAGGGAGTTACCTTGGTTAATATTTTAGTAACCCATTTTAAAATCAGTAGGGTTTGCCCTTTTGGTGTTGACACCAATCCTTATTACTATGTTTCCCTCTCTTATTTGAATGATGCCAACTCATCACCTAGGGTTACATCACCAACACCCTTGATTGTCCTTTTATTTTTTTTCTTCCAACACTTGTGCTTATGCACTTGGTACCAAAACCTAGCACATGCATTGGCATGGCTCTCTTCTCTCTTTTCACCCCTGCCCCTTTATTTTCTCTTCTCTCTTTTTCTCTCTTGGAGTTTGGCCGAGAGGTAAGAAGAGGGGAGACTTCCCCCTCTCTTCTCTTTTCTTTCCCCTCTCTCTTTTTCTCCCCTGGTTTGGGCCGTGGACAACCCCACCGTCCCTCTCCCTTGCCCTGGCCCAACCCTAATGTAACATCCCAAGTTTCAATAAAATGAACAAGAGAAAGAATTCAAGAATCCAAAATTTGGAGCCAACAAAAACTTTTTCTCATCATATAGGACTATGCATATTAGCTCACCTTATTAAGTTATTTGAGTGTGCTTTTGCCATGATGCTTGTTTGTGTGTTACTCTCATCCTAAAACCTTAGCAATGATCACTTGATCACCCTTAGCCAAATAAATTTGAAATATAAAAGAAATTCCAAAAATCCTTTTTACTCTCACATAAGGCCTATGCCATTTTTGCAAATACTTAACCTAGACCACTTTGGCTTGCACCATTGGTTGTAAATGGTTACTAAACACTTTTAAACACTATTAGAAGTGAAGAAACTCAAATCAAACCAAAATCAAATTCAATTCCCAAGTTACATGCAATATGGTCACTTGTGCCATTTTTACCCTGATGGCCACTTTGAGCCCCTGGTTTTCTTCTTTCCACTTCTAAACTTTGTCAACTCTTTACACCTCATCCAAGACAACATCAAGCACTTCAACTTTGCCCAAAACCACCACCCCAAATTCATCACCAATTTCAAATGGGAAGCAAGCCAAGTTGGAACTTTCTCACATATGTAAGATCATATGCAAAATGTGATTTTGCATCTCAATTCCATTTTGACCTCCACCACCACCAAAATGCTCCACTTAATATATGTTTACAACCCACCAAAAAGAAATTCAAAATTCAAAAATCTTTTTCTTGCGGGCATTCTGTCGAACACCTTGCTGGCAGGGTGAAAAATTGAGCCCATACCTCATTTCTACCTTGGACTTGGTCCAACCTTGCCCTCTCTGCACCCTGGAGCCTCCCTCTCACCTCACCACACCATCACCACCACTTGCACTGATCAATGTGTGGTCAATTAAATCAAACCTTGCCATGCCGTGGCATGGCATGGCCACTTCATGCCATCTCCTCACCTGGTCACCTCTAGCCTGCACCACCATGCCCACTGGCTCCCTCTCACCTCCCTGGACGAGCTCATGCCATCCCTTGACCGAGATCGAGCTCACACGCGTCAGCACACGCGCGCCCAGTGGCGCCCAGAACGTGTCCATGCCGCGCCAGAGCGCGCATGGCGCCGACCCTGGACACGCCAGGGCGTGACGACGCCCACGGCCCTGCGTCCCCTCCACACTCGCTCTCAACGCCAGTAGACGCACAACGGCTCCCTGCATCGCCTGGACACGCGCACGAGGCCGCGGGAACGCCGCAGACGACGACCGCGTCCACGACCGTCCGCCATGGCCCGAGCACTCCCATCAAGCTCGCCAGCGCTACAGAGCCCCTGCCGCGCCACGATCAAGCGCGTCGCTTCGCCAGGACACCAGCCACCGTACGCACCCATCACTTGCCCCTTCGCAGCCCTGGACCGACGACGACGCCGGCGACCCTAGCCAAGCGCCACTGCCACCTCCCGCTCCTATAAAAGGAGGGCTCCTCACACCAAACTAAGCATGCCAATCTCTTCCTCACCTCACCACAGTTCTCCTCGCCGCCTCAATTTCATCTATTAGCCACCACACCGTCGCAATTGCAAGATCGCCGCCGCCGCCAGTACACGGAGACCGCCGGAGCAGGAGGCCGCCATTGGAGACGCAACTGCTTCCAGGCGCCTCCTCATCTACACCAACGTCGCGGCGCACCACTCCGACGACCGCCGGAGCTCCGACGACCTCTCCGACCCCCTACCTCCGCCTCCCGTAAGCCTCCCTCTCGCCGGAGAAGACGACCACCCTCGGCCGTCGATCTCACCTCTAATCGCACGGCCCTCCTCTCCCCGTACCGCTTCGGGCGTTAAGTCCCGCTGACGCGTGGCCCCCACACTGTCAGGCGGCCCGCTGCGCTGGACGCAGTGCTGGGCCGGCCCATTTTCTCTTTTCTCGTTTTCCCGCGCGAGCCCACGATTTGAATTCAAATCTGGAATTTAGAAAAATACACTAATCTGTTGCAAACTTTGAAATTCAATAGGGAAAAATCTACTCTGCCAAATTTCACAAACTTGATATTGTTGGAAAGCTTAGGATTTTATCTACCCAATGCCACTGGATTTAACCTTAGATATATTGTAGATTTAAAATGACAAAATAAACAAGGCAGGGACTTTTCTGCCTTATAATAATTCTTAAAAATCAACCATAAATGCTTTTCAGTTAATTCCACCTCCAATATTTCACTTTTCACTTTTCTACAAAAATATGCCCTGCCTACTTTGAATGATCATGGCTTAGTTGTTTTAAATGCCCTTATGGCTATTTCTAGTCAAAGATTTTGTCCAAAACTATTAAGAAATCTTATGAGGGAGTTTTCTCTCATTTAAATCTTGTCACCATCAATTCCAAATGAAGTGGAGACTCTGGTTATTTAGGTCCCATAGGAATTGTTGGTGATATTAAATCTTTGTTATGCTAGAATTAAATGGTATGAGGTGCTCACCTCATTTAAATCTTTTTCTCCAAATGATAAGTGTGAAGAGGTTGACTTGGGTCAACCTAGGTCACATATTATGCATAAGAGAAATTAAATCTTAATAAGATAATGAGAGGAAATTATTTTTCTTAACCAATAAGAAAAACACATCCACCCACCAACTAGTAATATGTGATGCTAGTTTAAGTGTGTGAACCATGCTTGTGCATAGTTTAGTAAATTAGTTTGGTGTGATGATTGTGTACTCCGTATTCGTATTTTAGACGCTAGTACCGAGGAGTACCAGGAGGAGGAGGAGGTCTACTTCCAAGAAGAAGAAGACCACTTTGATCAGTTTCCCAACCAAGGAAAGATAATACTCTTGCAAAGTGCAAAGCTCACCAGGAGCAAGGCATTACCCCATTTACTTTATGCTTATGATCCTATTTCCCAGTTTTACTTTCCAAGCTTTATTTACCTTTATTTTATCAAAGTACCTTTGATTTATGATTTACTAGGTTAGTATTGAGTTAGTACAAGAGTATCAAACTTAGCCTAGAAGCAAAGCAAATACTTAGCACCCCTCACACATAGTGGCTAGTGCTAAATTTAAAATGACTACTCTAGATGGGAACTTGTGTTGATGAAATGATGATGGTGAAAACCTTGGAATGATGAGTCATTTCCATTGAAAGATTTTGAAGGTGAATATGACACTGAAGTTGACTTGGTGACTTTGGCTAAAAACTGATGATTGAGTTGGATGCGATACCATTCCAATTTTTGAGTACCCCCACAATACCTGATTATGGGTAGGGCTTAGCTGGAAATTTATGTGTCTTAGTATGGGTTCCCTCTAAACAAGCGTCATCGGGGTTATGCCGAAAGCTGCCTCTACAACAAAAGAAATGATGTGATATGATGTGATATGAGGTGAATGTCCGGCCCAAGCCCTGTGCAGTTCCCAGGTTGACAGTTGGTTTTCACGGGAGGCCAAGCTCATGGGGAGAGGTGCCTATACTAGGGTGTGTAAATGAAAGGTTAACGGTTGATGATCCGCGTACTGAGTTACGATTATTCAGGGTTTTATCCCTGACGGATGTAATCAAATGTTGTGGCACAAGTGTGCGACCTCTGCAGAGTGTAGAACTATTCGAATAGCCGCGTCCGCGGATATGGACAATTGGAAAGGCCATTCTGTTTCCGTCATCAGAATTTATATCTTTGTGACTGGTGTTTTGAACTTGAACTTGAACGGTGACTTTGACTTTGTATCACAACTGAGTTGTGGGAATGACACTAATGTTCCCACTTGAGTTAGTTAGCACATGAAGGGTTGTTTTCTACAATGTTTATCAAATAAAATTGGCTTTATGCAAATAAACTTAGAGCTTAGAACACCATTTTAGCAATGCTAGTACTTACTTTAGTGTTAGATTGCGAGTACTTAAAGTACTCACGGCTTTGTCCCTGGCTATTCAAATGGCCAGAATATGAAGCCGAGCAGCAGTACGAGGATGACGACCAGCAGGACGTCTACCACAACTAGGAGCTTCTAACGTCAAGCGTTGGCCTGTGGACTAGAGAGTCCTTGTATCTTACGCTTCCGCTATGAACTTGTGTTTGTTCGTTGATCATTAGATCAACTATTTGTGTAATATGGATCATGTGATTCCAAGTTGTAAGACATTATGGTTTGTAATGAATGATGACTGTGATACTTAACTATTATGCCTCGCAACAACAATTTCCTGGGATTGCGATGTATGACATAATAGGCATCCGGACTTTAAAAATCCGGGTGTTGACAAGTTGGTATCAGAGCCATTGTTTGACCTTAGGAGACCCTAGTTAGAAATGGACGTTCTGAAAAATTGAGTTTCAAAAAGGAATGAAGTATTTCTGAAAATTTTAATCTTTGTCTTCTCCTTGAGCTCTTTGGAAAAACAAAAAGTCATGCTCTTCCTTAGAAATATAACTAAAATTTTGCCACACTTGTTCACTTCTCTAACTTAATCCTTTACTTCACTTTCAGATGGAGCCCGTGAACATGAAGTTCTATCAGCTCGGGAATGGGGGAAGCTTGATCTTCGAGCACGACCTCAACGCCCTGTCCGACCACCTTGGTCGCCCGCACCCGGAGTTCCACGGAGCCCAGATCGCGAACCAGCCAGGAGGCGAACTGCAGTGGATCATCACCGCTGACTTGAGGGGCAAGATGGAGCCTCCCACTTCTGAGAGGATCCTCTTCTCCTTCATGGAGAGCAACTGGCTGGACGGACTTGCCCGCGCCCTTCAGGAGGGACTCGCACGCTTGTGCGGGATGAGCGGGGAGGCACTCAAGCACCCTCGCTTTTCGCACCTCGCGAGGCGTAACTCTGCTGGAGAGCCCATGGACATGTCATCGCACCCGGAGCTGAAGCACCATGTGGAGCATCTCGACTTCATGCTGTACCACACTCAGCAGGATCTCGACCACTCCCGTGAGTACGCCAACCAGACTCACGCCCGCATCATCGAGCAAGGAGACGCCATCAAGATGCTCGCCAACGACCGCAGGACTCTCCGCCAGCAGCGCGCGAAGAGGGATGCCACCATCACTCGCCTCCGCGCGAAGATAGCCGCACTCGAGGCCACTGTCAAGGCCCAGGAGGAGCAGATGAAGAAGATGGAGGAAGATGGAGAAGACATTCAGGGAGGAAGCAACTACCTGAGTGACGACAACGACTTCGAGGAGGATGAGAACACCGAGGGGGAAGACTACGACTTCCTGGACGACGAAGATGATGACCACACCCCCATCGATGTTGATGAGGATGAGGAGTAGTTCACTTATGCACTATCGTAGGTGTGAGTTGTATCCCGCCCCATGTATCGTAGCTTGGAGAAGAAGGGTTCTTAAAACCCTTAGTGTGTTAGCTTGTAATGTGTGTTGTTTGCTATGAATGAATGTAGGTTTGTGTCATCATGAAAAGACTTCAAGTTTTAAGCTTTTGAACTCAAAACACAAAACAAGCCATAGAAAATTTCCCTCTTATCTCATGATCTATCTCGATACTCAGATGGCCCCTCCAACTTGCAACACGAATCAAGACGCTATGATGCAGATGTTGCAAGTTATGCTAGAAGATAGAGAAGCAGAAAGAGCTGAAAGGCAAGCCAATATTGCAGCACTTCAACAGCTTGTCAACAACAACCAAGGCCACCATGATCATCCAGGATCCAAGCTCAAGAACTTCCAGAATACCAACCCGCCAGTTTTCAGCAAGACTGAGGAACCACTTGATGCAGATGATTGGCTCCAAACTATGGAGAACAATCTAGAAGTAGCTGGAGTGGAAGAGAATGAGAAAGTGCTGTTTGCCACGCACTACTTAGCAGGACCAGCAAGAGCTTGGTGGACAAGCACCCGTGCCATGAACGCGGGACAGTTTATCACTTGGACTGATTTCAAGCTCAAATTCAGCAAGTACCATGTGCCCCCGGGTCTGATAAAGAAGATGAGAGATGAATTTCGTGAACTGAAGCAAGGCCGAATGTCCGTGGTGGAATACCGCGACAAGTTTCTCACACTGTCAAGGTATGCTCCGGATGAGACCGACACTACTGAGAAGAGGAAGGAAAGGTTCCTGAACGGACTGCATGATGAGATGCAGACGGTGTTGATCAACATCCCCTTTGCCGACCTCGAAGCCCTTGTTGACTCCGCCATCCAGATGGAAGGCAAACTGCACCAAGCCAGCGAGAACCGCAAGCGCCGCATGATGAATCAGAGTGGGCCTAGCAATGCCCCAAGGTATCGCCCCAACTCAGGAGGAGGTTTCAGGACCAACAAGCCCAATGCACAGATGTCACGTCCGGTTTATCAGAACCGGAGTGGAGGAAACCCCAGGCCAGGAGGCCACTACAACAACAACACCAACAACAACTTCAACCGCGCTCCGCCGAGAGCCCCCAACCACAACAACAGCAACAACAACACCAACACCGCACCAAGGACCGGGAGCAATGCAATCCCCGTCGCGAACAAGCAGGACAAGACCACCATCACTTGCTATGAGTGTGGTGTAGTGGGGCATTACTCCAATGAGTGTCCCAAGAGGCTCGCCAAGCTCGCAGGCAACCCCACACCACCTGCTCAGCAGCAACGCCGTGTCTCCACCGGCAAGAAGTTCGCCCCCAACAACCCGAACAACCGCGGGGGTCGCCTCTACCACATGAATGCTGAGGAAGCCCAGGAAGCACCTGACGTGGTGCTGGGTATGTTCTCTGTTAACTCAATACCAGCAAGAGTGTTGTTTGATTCTGAGCATCGCATTCGTTTGTTACAGAAGATTTTGTGTGCACTAGTAAGATTCAACCAATCAGCTTGAAACATGTCATGGTAGTTCAAATACCTGGATCAACAACTAAAGCTAGAAAATTTTGCAAAGATGTACCCATCAGAATCCATGAAATAGACTTTTATGCAAACTTGATTGTTCTGGGAACCAAAGGATTGGAAGTAGTCCTGGGTATGGATTGGATGGCGAAACATCATGGATTGATAGACTGCGCCAAGAAGGCCATCACCATGACAAGTAGCACCGGAATAATAATAGAACACTTGTCGAAAAACTACCCGAAAATTTACCTGGAACCAAAGTGTAGCCAAGCCAACTGGATCAAATCAGGGGTTTGTCGATACCCCGATGTGTTTCAGATGATCTACCCGGTATGCCCCGGATCGGGATATCGAGTTCATCATCGAGTTAATCCCGGAACCGGACCTATAGCCCAGAGAGCTTACAGCATGAACCCCGCAGAATTAATGGAACTGAAGAAGCAACTAGATGATATGCTGTACAAAGGTCTGATTCGACCAAGTGCGTCGCCTTGGAGATCACCAGTTTTGTTTGTGGATAAAAAGGACGGTGCCACTCGTTTGGTTACGGATTATCGTAAGCTTAACGATGTCACCATCAAGAACAAATATCCCTTGCCAAAGATAGAAGACCTGTTTGACCAGCTAGCCGGTGCCCAAGTTTTCTCAAAGATTGATCTCGAGGACAGGTTACCATCAACGAAGATCCGAGCAAGATATACCAAAGACTGCCTTTACACCAGATATGGACTGTATGAGTACAATGTCATGTCCTTTGGACTGACCAATGCCCCCGCTTACTTCATGAATCTCATGAATAAGATATTTATGGAATTTCTGGATAAGTTTGTCGTTGTCTTCATCGACGACATCCTTATCTACTCCAAATCAGAAGAAGAACATGAGCAACACTTGGAAGTGGTTCTAGAAACCCTTAGGCAGCATCAGTTGTACGCCAAGTTCAGCAAATGTGAGTTTTGGCTGAAAGAAGTAGGATTCCTGGGACACATCTTGTCTGCAGGAGGAATTGCCGTAGATCCCGCAAAAATCAAAACCGTTGAGGAATGGAAAGCCCCAACCACAGACTGAAGTCGAGCATTTTGGGATTAGCGGGATATTACCGCCGATTTGTTGAAGGATTTTCAAGCATCGCAAGACCAATGACTCAACTGCTGAAGAAGGACCGGAAATTTGACTGGAATGACAAATGTGAAGAAAGCTTTCAGCTACTCAAGCTCAGATTAACCACAGCCCCAATAGTGATCATGCCCGACGTCACCAAGCCATTTGATGTCTATTGTGATGCATCCAAGACTGGTCTTGGATGTGTGTTGATGCAAGAAGGCAAAGTGATATCTTACCTATCAAGGCAACTGAAGCAACATGAGCAGAACTATCCAACTCATGACTTGGAGTTAGCAGCCGTAGTGTTAGCCCTGAAGGTTTGGCGTCATTACCTCATGGGTAATCGATGCGAGATATATTCTGATCACAAGAGCCTGAAGTACATTTTCACCCAGAAGGAGCTGAACATGAGACAGCGCAGATGGATTGAATTAATCAAGGATTACGACATGGAAATTCACTACCACCCCGGCAAGGCCAATGTGGTAGCGAATGCCTTGAGCAGACTGCCGTGTCAGTTAAACTCCATGATCGCAATAGAGCAACCAAGCCTGTACCAAGAGTTTGAACAATTCAGACTAGAGCTAGTGAGCGAAGGATTCCTCGCCAACATTGAGCTCCAACCCACTTTGATGAGACAGATAAAGGAAGCCCAGAAGGGGAATGCCAGCATTGACGGAATAAGGAGTCGGATAGCTGCGGGAAAGGCACCAGGATTTACCGTAGATGAAGAAGGAGTTCTTTGGTACAACGAACGCCTACCGTCAGATTCAGAGTTGAAGCAAGTCATTCTGAAGGAAGCTCATGATACCCTGTATTCCATTCATCCTGGAGGAACCAAGATATACCAAGACCTGAAGGAACAATTCTGGTGGCACGGAATGAAGCGAGAGATAGGAAGCTACATCGCCAAGTGTGATATATGTCAGCGAGTCAGCAGAACATCAACGACCCGGAGACTGTTGCAACCCTTACAGATTCCGGAGTGGAAATGGGATTCTGTCGGTATGGACTTTATCACAGGATTGCCCAAATCTAGCAGAGGAAATGACTCCATTTGGGTAGTCATCGATAGGTTGACCAAGGTTGCACATTTTATCCCCGTCAAGACCACATACCAAGGCCCAAAGCTCGCAGAGCTATACATATCCAGAATAGTCAGCCTGCACGGAACCCCGAAGTCAATTGTGTCAGATAGAGGATCACAATTCACCTCAAGATTCTGGCAGAAAGTGCATGAAGGACTAGGAACCTGACTGAATTTCAGCACAGACCACCCACTTGTGGACAGACCGAGAGAGTCAACCAGATATTGGAAGATATGTTGAGAGCATGTGTGCTAGAGTACGGATCCAAATGGGAAGACTGCTTACCATATGCAGAATTCTCCTACAATAATAGCTATCGAGGCCAGCTTACGAGATGGCCCCTTTAACCTGCGGAAGGAAATACCGTACCCCTCTGAACTGTCGGAAGTCGGAGATAGTCAAGTCTTCGGCCCCGATGTTCTGCGAAGCCGAAGAGAAGGTGCACAAGATCCGCGAGTACCTCAAGACCGGCCAGTCCAGACAAAAGAGCTACGCCGACAAGAGACGCCGAGAGATGACCTTTGAGATCGGAGATTTTGTGTATCTCAAAGTCTCACCCCTCAAAGGAATGCAGAGATTCCAACTCAAAGGAAAGCTCGCCCCCAGATATGTCGGACCATTCAAGATTCTGGATCGCCGAGGAGAAGTCTCATATCAGTTGGAACTACCGGAAGAGATGTCCGCCGTACACGATGTGTTTCACATCTCACTGCTTCGGAAGTGTCTAGAAGTGCCTGAGAAGACCGAAGTATTTAAGAACATCGACCACAGAGCCATTGATATCAACAAGGACCTAACCTACCGCGAAGTGCCTATTCGCATCCTTGAAGAAGCATTCAGGACCACCCGCACCAGAAGTATCAAGTTCCTGAAGATACAATGGAGTAACCACACCGAAGAAGAAGCAACTTGGGAACGCGAGGAAGATATGAAGAAGGAATACCCAGATCTCTTTAGTACCTAGTTTTCTCTAGATCTCGGGACGAGATCTTTTGTAAGGGGGAAGGGTTTGTAACATCCCAAGTTTCAATAAAATGAACAAGAGAAAGAATTCAAGAATCCAAAATTTGGAGCCAACAAAAACTTTTTCTCATCATATAGGACTATGCATATTAGCTCACCTTATTAAGTTATTTGAGTGTGCTTTTGCCATGATGCTTGTTTGTGTGTTACTCTCATCCTAAAACCTTAGCAATGATCACTTGATCACCCTTAGCCAAATAAATTTGAAATATAAAAGAAATTCCAAAAATCCTTTTTACTCTCACATAAGGCCTATGCCATTTTTGCAAATACTTAACCTAGACCACTTTGGCTTGCACCATTGGTTGTAAATGGTTACTAAACACTTTTAAACACTATTAGAAGTGAAGAAACTCAAATCAAACCAAAATCAAATTCAATTCCCAAGTTACATGCAATATGGTCACTTGTGCCATTTTTACCCTGATGGCCACTTTGAGCCCCTGGTTTTCTTCTTTCCACTTCTAAACTTTGTCAACTCTTTACACCTCATCCAAGACAACATCAAGCACTTCAACTTTGCCCAAAACCACCACCCCAAATTCATCACCAATTTCAAATGGGAAGCAAGCCAAGTTGGAACTTTCTCACATATGTAAGATCATATGCAAAATGTGATTTTGCATCTCAATTCCATTTTGACCTCCACCACCACCAAAATGCTCCACTTAATATATGTTTACAACCCACCAAAAAGAAATTCAAAATTCAAAAATCTTTTTCTTGCGGGCATTCTGTCGAACACCTTGCTGGCAGGGTGAAAAATTGAGCCCATACCTCATTTCTACCTTGGACTTGGTCCAACCTTGCCCTCTCTGCACCCTGGAGCCTCCCTCTCACCTCACCACACCATCACCACCACTTGCACTGATCAATGTGTGGTCAATTAAATCAAACCTTGCCATGCCGTGGCATGGCATGGCCACTTCATGCCATCTCCTCACCTGGTCACCTCTAGCCTGCACCACCATGCCCACTGGCTCCCTCTCACCTCCCTGGACGAGCTCATGCCATCCCTTGACCGAGATCGAGCTCACACGCATCAGCACACGCGCGCCCAGTGGCACCCAGAACGTGTCCATGCCGCGCCAGAGCGCGCATGGCGCCGACCCTGGACACGCCAGGGCGTGACGACGCCCACGGCCCTGCGTCCCCTCCACACTCGCTCTCAACGCCAGTAGACGCACAACGGCTCCCTGCATCGCCTGGACACGCGCACGAGGCCGCGGGAACGCCGCAGACGACGACCGCGTCCACGACCGTCCGCCATGGCCCGAGCACTCCCATCAAGCTCGCCAGCGCTACAGAGCCCCTGCCGCGCCACGATCAAGCGCGTCAGCTTCGCCAGGACACCAGCCACCGTACGCACCCATCACTTGCCCCTTCGCAGCCCTGGACCGACGACGACGCCGGCGACCCTAGCCAAGCGCCACTGCCACCTCCCGCTCCTATAAAAGGAGGGCTCCTCACACCAAACTAAGCACGCCAATCTCTTCCTCACCTCACCACAGTTCTCCTCGCCACCTCAATTTCATCTATTAGCCACCACACCATCGCAATTGCAAGATCGCCGCCGCCGCCAGTACACGGAGACCGCCGGAGCAGGAGGCCGCCATTGGAGACGCAACTGCTTCCAGGCGCCTCCTCATCTACACCAACGTCGCGGCGCACCACTCCGACGACCGCCGGAGCTCCGACGACCTCTCCGACCCCCTACCTCCGCCTCCCGTAAGCCTCCCTCTCGCCGGAGAAGACGACCACCCTCGGCCGTCGATCTCACCTCTAATCGCACGGCCCTCCTCTCCCCGTACCGCTTCGGGCGTTAAGTCCCGCTGATGCGTGGCCCCCACGCTGTCATGCGGCCCGCTGCGCTGGACGCAGTGCTGGGCCAGCCCATTTTCTCTTTTCTCGTTTTCCCGCGCGAGCCCACGATTTGAATTCAAATCTGGAATTTAGAAAAATACACTAATCTGTTGCAAACTTTGAAATTCAATAGGGAAAAATCTACTCTGCCAAATTTCACAAACTTGATATTGTTGGAAAGCTTAGGATTTTATCTACCCAATGCCACTGGATTTAACCTTAGATATATTGTAGATTTAAAATGACAAAATAAACAAGGCAGGGACTTTTCTGCCTTATAATAATTCTTAAAAATCAACCATAAATGCTTTTCAGTTAATTCCACCTCCAATATTTCACTTTTCACTTATACTAATTGTTTCTACAAAAATATGCCCTGCCTACTTTGAATGATCATGGCTTAGTTGTTTTAAATGCCCTTATGGCTATTTCTAGTCAAAGATTTTGTCCAAAACTATTAAGAAATCTTATGAGGGAGTTTTCTCTCATTTAAATCTTGTCACCATCAATTCCAAATGAAGTGGAGACTCTGGTTATTTAGGTCCCATAGGAATTGTTGGTGATATTAAATCTTTGTTATGCTAGAATTAAATGGTATGAGGTGCTCACCTCATTTAAATCTTTTCTCCAAATGATAAGTGTGAAGAGGTTGACTTGGGTCAACCTAGGTCACATATTATGCATAAGAGAAATTAAATCTTAATAAGATAATGAGAGGAAATTATTTTTCTTAACCAATAAGAAAAACACATCCACCCACCAACTAGTAATATGTGATGCTAGTTTAAGTGTGTGAACCATGCTTGTGCATAGTTTAGTAAATTAGTTTGGTGTGATGATTGTGTACTCCGTATTCGTATTTTAGACGCTAGTACCGAGGAGTACCAGGAGGAGGAGGAGGTCTACTTCCAAGAAGAAGAAGACCACTTTGATCAGTTTCCCAACCAAGGCAAGATAATACTCTTGCAAAGTGCAAAGCTCACCATGAGCAAGGCATTACCCCATTTACTTTATGCTTATGATCCTATTTCCCAGTTTTACTTTCCAAGCTTTATTTACCTTTATTTTATCAAAGTACCTTTGATTTATGATTTTACTAGGTTAGTATTGAGTTAGTACAAGAGTATCAAACTTAGCCTAGAAGCAAAGCAAATACTTAGCACCCCTCACACCTAGTGGCTAGTGCTAAATTTAAACTGACTACTCTAGATGGGAACTTGTGTTGATGAAATGATGATGGTGAAAACCTTGGAATGATGAGTCATTTCCATTGAAAGATTTTGAAGGTGAATATGACACTGAAGTTGACTTGGTGACTTTGGCTAAAAACTGATGATTGAGTTGGATGCGATACCATTCCAATTTTTGAGTACCCCCACAATACCTGATTATGGGTAGGGCTTAGCTGGAAATTTATGTGTCTTAGTATGGGTTCCCTCTAAACAAGCGTCATCGGGGTTATGCCGAAAGCTGCCTCTACAACAAAAGAAATGATGTGATATGATGTGATATGAGGTGAATGTCCGGCCCAAGCCCTGTGCAGTTCCCGGGTTTTCACCGGGAGGCCAAGCTCATGGGGAGAGGTGCCTATACTAGGGTGTGTAAATGAAAGGTTAACGGTTGATGATCCGCGTACTGAGTTACGATTATTCAGGGTTTTATCCCTGACGGATGTAATCAAATGTTGTGGCACAAGTGTGCGACCTCTGCAGAGTGTAGAACTATTCGAATAGCCGCGTCCGCGGATATGGACAATTGGAAAGGCCATTCTGTTTCCGTCATCAGAATTTATATCTTTGTGACTGGTGTTTTGAACTTGAACTTGAACGGTGACTTTGACTTTGTATCACAACTGAGTTGTGGGAATGACACTAATGTTCCCACTTGAGTTAGTTAGCACATGAGGAGTTGTTTTCTACAATGTTTATCAAATAAAATTGGCTTTATGCAAATAAACTTAGAGCTTAGAACACCATTTTAGCAATGCTAGTACTTACTTTAGTGTTAGATTGCGAGTACTTAAAGTACTCACGGCTTTGTCCCTGGCTATTCAAATGGCCAGAATATGAAGCCGAGCAGCAGTACGAGGATGACGACCAGCAGGACGTCTACCACAACTAGGAGCTTCTAACGTCAAGCGTTGGCCTGTGGACTAGAGAGTCCTTGTATCTTACGCTTCCGCTATGAACTTGTGTTTGTTCGTTGATCATTAGATCAACTATTTGTGTAATATGGATCATGTGATTCCAAGTTGTAAGACATTATGGTTTGTAATGAATGATGACTGTGATACTTAACTATTATGCCTCGCAACAACAATTTCCTGGGATTGCGATGTATGACATAATAGGCATCCGGACTTTAAAAATCCGGGTGTTGACACCTAACCCCTCCACCTCTCCCCTCTCTGGCCCAAACGCCACCGGCCCCTCTCCCCTCACACGCCCAAAAACCCTAGCCCGCGCGCCTGGTCAAGCGACATGATGGCACGGAGCCTCGCTCGACGCGCCATCACGCCTCGTCTGCAGCGCGTCGCCTCAACTCCCTCCCCCGCTGACGCCACCAGGGCAACGTCACCACGGGCCCTACGCGTGACGCCTGCCCTCGCGCGCCCGTTGGCCATCGCCACCGCCCACGCCACTGCCTCGCCTCCCTCCGCCTATATAAACCCCACCAGAGGCACGCCTCCCCCTTCAGCTCCCACACCCACTACGCCGCAAGGCTGCTCCACTCCCTCTCTGGCTGCTCGAGCGGCAGCCCGCCGCGCCGCCACGCGACGCTCACCGCGGTCACCGGGTGACGCGCAGGAGGAACACCGCAGGACGCCGCCGCTCTCGACGCTCCGACGCCGTCCGTGACGCAGACGACGCCGAGCGAGGAGGAGCAGCAGCCCCTGGACGCCGCCAGTACACGCACGCCACGCACGCCTACGCCACCGACCCGCCTGCACCGATCCACGCCACCACCAGCCGCCGATACGAACGAGGGAGAAGTTGAAGGGGAGGACTTTGGAGAAGGATTTGAGGAGGACCAGGGACAAGCCAACCAAGGCAAGCCATCTTTGAACTCTGAATGATGTGGTGTTGGATGTCATTTGTTGATATCCCTAAGCATCTTATCTCTTTATGTGATGATCTCTCTATGTTGGTCTATGTATGGTTGTAATAGGAGTAGTTACTTGTGGTGGTTTTTCATCTTGGTTCACACGTGGGAGAGATGCATGGTGTCACTGCCGTGCTACTCCTTTGGGTCTTCATGAGTGCTCAAACCGAGCATGTACTATTCCAAATTAGAGTTTTACACCACACCCCTACTTTGTTGAGTATAGAGGTATCAAAGTCATGATGCTTGGTATATTTCTCAAATTGAGAAAATTATGCCGTGTACCCCCCCCCTTGAATGATGGATGGGTAATACACCTACACCACCCAAGTTGTATAGTAGCACCCCAAATCTGAAAGTTTGATCCACCCTTTGTTATCATCTTACATGCTTACCTTAAGCAAGTAGGACCCCCTTTATGCCACTCACTTATGCTCTCATGGTATGATGACCTTCATCTCGGCCATGGTACTATAGTAGTTCCTTCTCGTGAAATTATAGGTTGGGAACCCCTCAAGGTTTACCTTGTTGTAAATGTTTATAAAAACCTTGGGTGAGCTAACCCAAGTGTATGGTTTAAGAAAAACAAAGGATCTTGATAAGGATGTTTGGGAAAGTGGTGTATGGCTGTTTGTGGAACACCAAGGTGTTGTGGGAAAAAGAAATGGTTTCAAAAGGGGCACTGCGTATATGTGTACACCAGCCCAACTTTTATTCGCGCAACCACATTATCCAATATGGGCACGGGCTTAGTCCGTAGTTCGTTGAGATTGGCATAAGCAACCTTCACAACTCTCTAGGGAGGGTCAAGATGACCTCCGACGCCGGGTTGCGCTCTGGAGGAGGCAATACACTGTCTTAACTGATAGCCGGACGATTACTGAGGGTCTTCCGACGTGGCGCCGGAGATACGCTCAAAAGGAGGTATGCTGCCGGGGTGCCGGGAAGGGGTAAGCCCGCAGGGAAGGACTTGTGCCAAAGGAGACGGGCGAAAGACTATGACTGGTTATCCGAGACTCGCATACTCTCGTATGACGATCCGGGGATGATCCCGGCGGATTTATCAGTTCTTGTGGGGAAAGTGCGCACACTCTGCAGAGTTAAATCTATTCGAATAGCCGCGTCCGCGGTCATGGACGGGTTGCAAAGGTCTACCTTTACCGGGGCTTGCGTTTTGTTTTGACAAATGCTTTGCAAAGAAAGTGTTGCGTTTTATATACCGGAAGGGTACGGAAAAAGGGTGTGTGTTGGCCATATGGAGATGGTCGTGGAAAAATTGAGACCAAGTGGGGAACACCTACCTAATGTTTCGTGAAGAGGAACTCTTCTTCAATAAAGATATATAGATGTCATAGAACCTTCCCTCACATACCCATCAATTGAGATGGAGAAATGCAACTCTTCTTCAATAAAGATATAGAGATGTCATAGAACCTTCCCTCGCATACCCATCAATTGAGATGGAGAAATGCAACTCTTCTTCAATAAAGATATAGAGATGTCATAGAACCTTCCCTCGCATACCCATCAATTGAGATGGAGAAATGCAACTCTTCTTCAATAAAGATATAGAGATGTCATAGGATGTCTTTTGAAGTATCTTCTTCAATAAAGATATAGAGATGCCATAGAACACCAATAGTGTTCCCTTCACTTGAGAAGCCGGGACGCTATGTCGGCACTTGATGTTGATGCATGCTATATCCACAAGAGAAACTGTTCTTCCTCTCTTGTCTCTTCTAGATAGTTTATGTTAGCACCCCTTTGTGATGGTTTGCGAGTACAATTCCAAATGTACTCACGGCTTTGTCCCTGGCTATTAACTTGGCCAGACTATGAGGAGGACTATGAAGACGATGGAGGATACCAGGACGACTATGCGACCTAGGACGATCTCCAAGTCAGACGCCTGTAGGTCTAAGGCATGACTTGGGCCCGACGATGTTGACGTGTATCCGCTGCTATGTGTGTGAACTCGCCCGTTGTGGCATTTATGTATGACTGGGTCATGTGACCCCGCTATTGTAAGACTTATTTATTCGGTATTGTAATGGATGATGTAATTCTGGATATTCAGTTCGGTTATGTGCTCACGGTGCACTGATCATGGGATCGTGAGTTGAATGCATAACAGGGTATTTCGGACAGCTAGTCCGGGGTCCCCACAGAGCTGGTATCAGAGCCATCCTGACCATAGGAGGCCCTAGTTAGCATGGACGCTAAGATAGTGCAAAAACTATTTTCTATAATAAAAACGAGATGACTATATGCTGAAATAATGCCTAGTCTCTCCCCTACTTTCTCTTAGATATTAACTTTACTTGCATTAATTATTAATGTTTTTACTTTATGCACTTAAAATTTGGCACACTTTGATCATCATACTAATTAAGAACTTAAAATTTTTGTGTAGATGGATCCACCGATGTTCACTGAGAGCATCCAGCTTGGCTTCAAGAAGCCTCCCTACCTGTTTGAGACCGCCCTCGTCGAGGTGTCACAGGCCGTTGGACGCCTGGCACCCGAAGTGAAGGGAGGACAGATGGAGAGCACCAAGGACGGCGAGATGTCCTGGATGGTGGTTTGCACACTTCGTGGCTCTCATGTGAAGCAGCTTGAGGAGATTGAGGTCCAGGTCTTTGACCGCACATGGGAGGATGGACTTGTGAGGGTGCTCCAAGCAGCCCTCTCTCGTCTTGTCTTCCACCACCGTGTCGAGTTGGAGGCCATGGGTCTTCCTCACGCCTTCTTGGGACGCCGCAATGAGGAGGGGGTTCCTACTATGATCCCCTACTTTTGCCCCCTTGGACGCCAGGTGTGCCAGATGGAGAACTTGTTGTTCAAGACTCAGCTCAGCCTTGACTCCAACAGGATGGAGAACGAGGTGTTGAAGCATGAGCTTGAAGGGCTCAAGATGGATCTGAAGTTGGCCAAGCTCAAGCATCGCCGCCAACAGAAGAAGACCCTCCGTATCCGCGAGTCCAACTACATGCTCAAGGTCAAGGTTATGCACCTCAAGGCCGCCCTCCGTGACGCCGAGGACAAGCTCGAGAACGCCCCGGATGATGGCGAGGACATCCGCAAGGAGAACACCGCTCTTGTTAGTGATGATGAGGATTTCATGGAGGAGGAAGGACTTGATGGGCTGGATGATGAAGATGACGAGGACCGCGCCTTCATCAACGACGCGACCGAAGAACCCGCACCACTTCACACCGTGGAGGCTACTCCGGATGATGAGGAGGATCCCGAGGAGCCCCCGTTCGATGGCCCTTCTGCACCACTTGATGATTTCTAGATGTGCACCTTCGAGACTTGGTCTATGTTAGGATGTCCCGTATGATGCGGTGAACTTGTTGGTCCTTATGTGACCATGTTGGATGTGAACTTGATGCTTTTGGTAGTACCAACGTTTGTGGTTGAATGTTAGTATTTGTGTTCGCTTTTGTTTCCTTTTATTTTGGAGTTTTCTTTTTTATGCATGCACATTCCTTCCCCTTATTTAACAAGCACTTGAAGCCCCGAACTTTTCCATCATCTCATTTCCATGTCTGTCATCTTCACCTCCCCAGATGGTTGAGACCCGCCGTGGAGGTAACACTTCCGACAATCCACCACCACCCCCGGATCCTGACATGACACAAATCTTGCGCCTCTTGATGGAAGACCGCCAACGCGCTCGTGCGGAAAGTGAGGCAAACATCGCCGCACTTAGGCAGATTGCTCAAGCCACCGCAGGAAACCGCAACAACGAAGCAGGAGAAGGACACGGCGAGGAAGCACCAAGGTCACGCCTTAGGGACTTTCAGAATACCAACCCGCCCGTGTTCTCCAAGTGTGTCGCTCCCCTCGATGCGGATGATTGGCTCCGCACCATTGAAAACAACCTTGAAGTCGCCGCGGTAGGAGATCACGAGAAAGTTCTTCTCGCCACTCACTTTCTCTCGGGACCCGCCCGAGCATGGTGGGAGAATGTCAAGGCCATGCAAGCTCCTGATCATGTCATCAACTGGGTGGAATTCACCGCCAGGTTCCGTAAGGCTCACATTCCCACTGGTCTGATCAAGATGAAGCGTGACGAATTTTTCAACCTGATGCAGAACAACTCCAACGTGGTGGATTATCTTGAGAAGTTCAACACCCTGGCCAGGTATGCCCCGCAAGATGTTGACACTGACGAGAAGAAGCACGACCGTTTCATGAATGGTTTGCATGAAGAAATTCAGAGTATCCTAGTGGTTGTACCTTACCCCGACTTGGAAGCGCTTGTGGATGCCGCTATTATGGTGGAGTCTAAGCGCAAGGCTGCCTATGAAACCAGGAAGCGCAAGATGCAACAGCAGCAGAGTGGACCCAACAACCCCAAGTACCGCAGTCCGCCCCCATCAAGACCTGCCACCCACCCACCCAGCACCAGCCCCAGCTTATCGCTCCAACAACTACACCCCCAACCGTTCAGCTCCACAGCACCGTTCCGGAGGAGGAGGTTACAATAACAACCCTCGCCCCAATCCGCCAGCTCGTCCTCAAGGAGATGGATGCTTCGCTTGTGGGAAGCCGGGGCACTTCTCTCGTGAGTGCCCTACCAAGATGAGGACGCCTCAGCGCGCCAACGCACCCAGACCCAATCAAGCTCAAGCTAGGACGGCGTCAGGAAAGAAACCCGTTGTCAAGAAGCAGGCAAATGCCGCCCATGGACATCTGAATCATGCCAGTGCTGAAGAAGCAGAGGAAGCTCCGGACATCGTGATGGGTACGTTCCTAGTCAACTCCACTCCTGCCCGAGTTCTTTTTGATTCCGGAGCATCTCATTCTTTCGTTACCGAACCCTTCGTTAAGAAAAGTGGGCTAAAACCAACCATTATGAAACGCCTCATGTTAGTCCAAATTCCTGGATCCACCGCTAAAACCCGCTTATCTTGCAAACAAGTTCCCATTATTATACACGGAGTACCTTTCCAGGCAGAACTCATAATCTTAGGAGCCCAAGGCTTAGAGGTAATACTTGGAATGGATTGGATGACCAAGTATAAGGGGCACATTGACTGCGTCGAAAAATCCATTACTCTCACCAATGATCAAGGCCTACCAGTAAAATACACCGCCACCGTACATTCATCCAAAGCTTTCTGTAGGAAAAGCGTCTCTGGACCCAACCTTGAACAAGTCCCTATTGTCTGTGAGTACCCTGCTGTTTTTCCGGAGGAATTGCCCGGTATGCCCCCAGACCGTGACATCGAGTTCATCATAGAACTGATCCCGGGTACCGCACCCATAGCCCAGAGACCTTACCGTATGAACCCCCAAGAACTAATCGAGTTAAAGAGACAATTGGACGACATGTTGGCCAAAGGTCTGATCCGACCTAGTGCTTCACCATGGGGATCGCCTGTAATCTTCGTAGACAAAAGAGACGGAACCATTCGCTTATGTGTGGATTACCGGAGGCTCAATGATGTGACCATTAAGAATAAGTATCCTCTGCCCAAGATCGATGATTTGTTTGATCAGATGAATGGAGCTAAATTTTTCTCCAAGATAGACCTTCGCACTGGGTATCACCAACTCAAGGTTAGAGAATCCGACATTCCCAAGACTGCCTTCACTACCCGTTACGGATTGTATGAGTACACCGTAATGTCTTTTGGACTCACCAATGCCCCCGCCTACTTCATGAATCTCATGAACAAGGTCTTCATGGAATACCTAGACAAGTTTGTTGTGGTGTTTATCGATGACATCTTGGTTTACTCCAAAACTGAGGAAGAACATGAAGAGCATCTGCGACTCGTTTTAGGTACCCTTAGGCATCATCGACTGTATGCTAAGTTCAGCAAATGCCAATTTTGGCTCAAGGAAGTTGGATTTCTTGGCCACGTATTGTCAGCCGAAGGACTCTCTGTTGACCCCTCTTTGATCAAGTCCATTGTGGACCGACAACCCCCTAAGAATGTTACAGAAGTGAGGTCTTTCCTCGGATTGGCGGGATATTACCGCAAGTTCGTTGAAGGATTCTCGAGTATCGCCAAGCCAATGACCCTCCTACTTAAAAAGGGTAAGAAGTTTGAATGGACAGAAAAGTGTGAAGAAAGTTTTCAAGAGCTTAAAAGACGACTTGTTTCAGCCCCCATCCTAACCATGCCCGACGTCACCAAGGACTTCGTGATCTATTGTGATGCTTCCAAACTTGGTCTTGGAAGTGTCTTAATGCAAGAAGGAAAGGTGATCTCTTACCTCTCCCGACAACTTAAACCTCACGAGGCCAATTACCCCACCCATGACCTGGAGTTAGCCGCCGTAGTTCACGCTCTCAAGACTTGGCGCCATTATCTCATAGGAAATAGGTGTGATATTTACACTGATCACAAAAGTCTCAAGTATATCTTTACCCAGAGGGAGTTGAACATGCGACACAGGAGATGGATTGAGCTCATCAAGGACTATGATCTTAGTATCCATTATCACCCTGGAAAAGCCAATGTAGTTGCCGACGCCCTCAGCAGAGAACCCTGTTCCCTCAACTACCGTTTGAAAGTCGAGCAACCCCTACTTTATCGAGAGTTTGAAGAATTTGGATTAGAATTGGTTAGCCATGGATTCCTTGCTGCCATGGAAGCCAGACCTACCCTACGAGATCAGATCAAGGAAGCCCAAGTAGGACATAAGAGTATTGAAGGGATCAAACGCCGCATGGGCAAAGAAATAGTAGAAGGATTTTCAATAGATTCCAATGGAGTACTGTGGTACAATGGACGTCTCTGCGTGCCAAACATTCCAGAATTGAAGAATCTTATAATGGAGGAAGCCCATAATACTCCTTATTCTATTCACCCTGGAGGATCTAAAATGTATCAAGATTTGAAGGACACCTTTTGGTGGCATGGGATGAAGAGGGATATTGCCTTCTTTATCGCTCGATGTGATGTCTGCCAGAAAGTTAAAGCTGAGCACCAATGCCCCGCCGGATTACTGCAACCTTTGAAGATACCGGTGTGGAAATGGGAAGAAGTGGGAATGGACTTTATCACCGGACTTCCCAGATCTAGCCGTGGACATGATTCCATTTGGGTGATAGTCGACCGTCTCACCAAAGTCGCTCATTTCCTACCTGTCAAGACCACCGATCGCGGAAGAGCGTTAGCCGATCTGTACATCTCAAGGATCGTCAGTCTTCATGGAGTTCCCAAGGTCATCGTATCCGATCGAGGAACCCAGTTTACCTCACATTTCTGGAAACAGCTTCACGAAGCCATGGGCACCAAACTATCTTTCAGCACAGCCTACCATCCTCAGACCGGAGGACAGACCGAAAGGGTGAACCAGATTCTGGAAGACATGCTCCGAGCATGCGTTCTCGCTTATGGAACCAAATGGGAGGATTGCCTGCCATTCGCCGAGTTCTCTTATAACAACAGTTATCAGGCCAGTCTTCGGATGGCACCCTTTGAAGCCCTCTATGGGAGGAGATGCCGAACCCCTCTCAACTGGACCGAGACCGGAGAAAGCCAAGTGTTCGGTCCAGATATACTTCGAGAAGCAAAAGAACAAGTTCAGCTTATCCGTGACCGTCTAAAGGCTGCACAGTCCCGCCAGAAGAGTTACGCCGACAGCAAGCGTCGGGAATTAACTTTCTGCACCGGAGATTTCGCTTATCTCCGGGTAACCCCTCTCAAAGGAATGAAACGTTTCCATGTCAAGGGCAAGCTTGCGCCCAGGTATATTGGTCCTTTCAAAGTGCTAGGACGGAGAGGAGAAGTGTCCTACCAACTTGAACTGCCCCCTGAATTGTCGGAGTTCCATGACGTTTTCCATATCTCTCAACTTCGGAAATGTCTCCAAGCACCTAACAAGACGGAAGTCTTCAAGGATATCGATTATCGTGCAATCGACCTCAATCACGACTTAACCTACCGAGAGAACCCCATTCGTATTTTGGAAGAAGCCATTAGGGTTACCCGCCGAAGGAAGATTAAGTTCTTCAAGGTCCAATGGAGTAACCACTCTGAAGACGAAGCCACCTGGGAAAGAGAGGACTATCTGAGACAGGAGTTTCCCCATCTGTTCAAGCTCCTAGCCATGGAATCTCGGGACGAGATTCTTCTAAGGGGGGAAGGTCTGTAACACCCCATTTTTCAGAACTTGCATTTTTCCTCCTGTCTGAAAATTTTGAACCAACAAAAACTTTTCATTTTATGTCTGCTTGAGTTTTTGATTGAGTTCATGTGTGTTCTGGTCTTGAAATTTTCATTAGGATTATTAAATTAGGGAGTTACCTTGGTTAATATTTTAGTAACCCATTTTAAAATCAGTAGGGTTTGCCCTTTTGGTGTTGACACCAATCCTTATTACTATGTTTCCCTCTCTTATTTGAATGATGCCAACTCATCACCTAGGGTTACATCACCAACACCCTTGATTGTCCTTTTATTTTTTTTCTTCCAACACTTGTGCTTATGCACTTGGTACCAAAACCTAGCACATGCATTGGCATGGCTCTCTTCTCTCTTTTCACCCCTGCCCCTTTATTTTCTCTTCTCTCTTTTTCTCTCTTGGAGTTTGGCCGAGAGGTAAGAAGAGGGGAGACTTCCCCCTCTCTTCTCTTTTCTTTCCCCTCTCTCTTTTTCTCCCCTGGTTTGGGCCAACCCCACCACTCCCCTAACCCCTCCACCTCTCCCCTCTCTGGCCCAAACGCCACCGGCCCCTCTCCCCTCACACGCCCAAAAACCCTAGCCGCGCGCGCCTGGTCAAGCGACATGATGGCACGGAGCCTCGCTCGCCGCGCCATCACGCCTCGTCTGCCGCGCGTCGCCTCGACTCCCTCCCCCGCTGATGCCACCAGGGCAACGTCACCGCGGGCCCTACGCGTGACGCCTGCCCTCGCGCGCCCGTTGGCCATCGCCACCGCCCACGCCACTGCCTCGCCTCCCTCCGCCTATATAAACCCCACCAGAGGCACGCCTCCCCCTTCAGCTCCCACACCCACTACGCCGCAAGGCTGCTCCACTCCCTCTCTGGCTGCTCGAGCGGCAGCCGAGCCGTTGCCGTCGCCACGCCGAGACGCTCACCGCGGTCACCGCTTGGGTGACGCGCAGGAGGAACACCGCAGGACGCCGCCGCTCTCGACGCTCCGACGCCGTCCGTGACGCAGACGACGCCGAGCAGGACCCCACAGCCCCGACCCGCACGCACGCCACACACGCCTACGCCACCGACCCGCCTGCACCGATCCACGCCACCGCCAGCCGCCGATACAAACGAGGGAGAAGTTGAAGGGGAGGACTTTGGAGAAGGATTTGAGGAGGACCAGGGACAAGCCAACCAAGGCAAGCCATCTTTGAACTCTGAATGATGTGGTGTTGGATGTCATTTGTTGATATCCCTAAGCATCTTATCTCTTTATGTGATGATCTCTCTATGTTGGTCTATGTATGGTTGTAATAGGAGTAGTTACTTGTGGTGGTTTTTCATCTTGGTTCACACGTGGGAGAGATGCATGGTGTCACTGCCGTGCTACTCCTTTGGGTCTTCATGAGTGCTCAAACCGAGCATGTACTATTCCAAATTAGAGTTTTACACCACACCCCTACTTTGTTGAGTATAGAGGTATCAAAGTCATGATGCTTGGTATATTTCTCAAATTGAGAAAATTATGCCGTGTACCCCCCCCCTTGAATGATGGATGGGTAATACACCTACACCACCCAAGTTGTATAGTAGCACCCCAAATCTGAAAGTTTGATCCACCCTTTGTTATCATCTTACATGCTTACCTTAAGCAAGTAGGACCCCCTTTATGCCACTCACTTATGCTCTCATGGTATGATGACCTTCATCTCGGCCATGGTACTATAGTAGTTCCTTCTCGTGAAATTATAGGTTGGGAACCCCTCAAGGTTTACCTTGTTGTAAATGTTTATAAAAACCTTGGGTGAGCTAACCCAAGTGTATGGTTTAAGAAAAACAAAGGATCTTGATAAGGATGTTTGGGAAAGTGGTGTATGGCTGTTTGTGGAACACCAAGGTGTTGTGGGAAAAAGAAATGGTTTCAAAAGGGGCACTGCGTATATGTGTACACCAGCCAAACTTTTATTCGCGCAACCACATTATCCAATATGGGCACGGGCTTAGTCCGTAGTTCGTTGAGATTGGCATAAGCACCCTTCACAACTCTCTAGGGAGGGTCAAGATGACCTCCGACGCTGGGTTGCGCTCTGGAGGAGGCAATACACTGTCTTAACTGATAGCCGGACGATTACTGAGGGTCTTCCGACGTGGCGCCGGAGATACGCTCAGAAGGAGGTATGCTGCCGGGGTGCCGGGAAGGGGTAAGCCCGCAGGGAAGGACTTGTGCCAAAGGAGACGGGCGAAAGACTATGACTGGTTATCCGAGACTCGCATACTCTCGTATGACGATCCGGGGATGATCCCGGCGGATTTATCAGTTCTTGTGGGGAAAGTGCGCACACTCTGCAGAGTTAAATCTATTCGAATAGCCGCGTCCGCGGTCATGGACGGGTTGCAAAGGTCTACCTTTACCGGGGCTTGCGTTTTGTTTTGACAAATGCTTTGCAAAGAAAGTGTTGCGTTTTATATACCGGAAGGGTACGGAAAAAGGGTGTGTGTTGGCCATATGGAGATGGTCGTGGAAAAATTGAGACCAAGTGGGGAACACCTACCTAATGTTTCGTGAAGAGGAACTCTTCTTCAATAAAGATATAGAGATGTCATAGAACCTTCCCTCGCATACCCATCAATTGAGATGGAGAAATGCAACTCTTCTTCAATAAAGATATAGAGATGTCATAGAACCTTCCCTCGCATACCCATCAATTGAGATGGAGAAATGCAACTCTTCTTCAATAAAGATATAGAGATGTCATAGAACCTTCCCTCGCATACCCATCAATTGAGATGGAGAAATGCAACTCTTCTTCAATAAAGATATAGAGATGTCATAGGATGTCTTTTGAAGTATCTTCTTCAATAAAGATATAGAGATGCCATAGAACACCAATAGTGTTCCCTTCACTTGAGAAGCCGGGACGCTATGTCGGCACTTGATGTTGATGCATGCTATATCCACAAGAGAAACTGTTCTTCCTCTCTTGTCTCTTCTAGATAGTTTATGTTAGCACCCCTTTGTGATGGTTTGCGAGTACAATTCCAAATGTACTCACGGCTTTGTCCCTGGCTATTAACTTGGCCAGACTATGAGGAGGACTATGAAGACGATGGAGGATACCAGGACGACTATGCGACCTAGGACGATCTCCAAGTCAGACGCCTGTAGGTCTAAGGCATGACTTGGGCCCGACGACGTTGACGTGTATCCGCTGCTATGTGTGTGAACTCGCCCGTTGTGGCATTTATGTATGACTGGGTCATGTGACCCCGCTATTGTAAGACTTATTTATTCGGTATTGTAATGGATGATGTAATTCTGGATATTCAGTTCGGTTATGTGCTCACGGTGCACTGATCATGGGATCGTGAGTTGAAAGCATAACAGGGTATTTCGGACAGTTAGTCCGGGGTCCCCACAGCCATCGTACGCGGCAAGTTCTCGCTCATACCTTCGCCGGAAGAACTCCGTCCAGGCGTCGTAGTTATCCGGGAAGAAGCGTTCCTTCGCGCTCTGCTCGTCAGTGAGGGTGACGAGCACCACGTCGATCTCCGCCTCCAAAGCGGTGATGACGCGTGAAACACACGTCCGTTGGGAACCCCAAGAGGAAGGTGTGATGCGTACAGCAGCAAGTTTTCCCTCAGTAAGAAACCAAGGTTATTGAACCAGTAGGAGATGAAGGCCACGTGAAGGTTGTTGGTGAAGGAGTGTAGTGCGGCGCAACACCAGGGATTCCGGCGCCAACGTGGAACCTGCACAACACAATCAAAATACTTTGCCCCAACTTAACAGTGAGGTTGTCAATCTCACCGGCTTGCTGTAAACAAAGGATTAAACGTATGGTGTGGAGAATGATGTTAGTTTGCAAAGAACAACAGAGAACAATGATTGCAGTAGGTTGTATTTCAGATGTAAAAGAATGGACCGGGGTCCACAGTTCACTAGTGGTGTCTCTCCAATAAGATAAATAGCATGTTGGGTGAACAAATTATAGTTGGGCAATTGACAAATAGAGAGGGCATAACAATGCACATACATATCGTGATGACTACTATGAGATTTACTTAGGGCATTACGACAAAGAACATAGACCGCTATCCAGCATGCATCTATGCCTAAAAAGTCCACCTTCGGGTTAGCATCCGCACCCCTTCCAGTATTAAGTTGCAAACAAAAGACAATTGCATTAAGTACTGTGCGTAATGTAAACAATACAAATATCCTTAGACAAAGCATTGATGTTTTATCCCTAGTGGCAACAGCACATCCACAACCTTAGAACTTTCTGTCACTGTCCCAGATTCAATGGAGGCATGAACCCACTATCGAACATAAATACTCCCTCTTGGAGTCACAAGTATCAACTTGGCCAGAGCCTCTACTAGCAACGGAGAGCATGCAAGATCATAAACAACACATATATGATAGATCGATAATCAACTTGACATAGTATTCCATATTCATCGGATCCCAACAAACACAACATGTAGCATTAAAAATAGATGATCTTGATCATGATAGGCATCTCACAAGATCTAAACATGATAGCACAAGAGGAGAAGACAACCATCTAGCTACTGCTATGGACCCATAGTCCAAGGATGAACTACTCACGCATCAGTCCGGAGGCGGGCATGGTGATGTAGAGCCCTTCGGTGATGATTCCCCTCTCCGGCAGGGTGCCGGAGGCGATCTTCTGAACCCCCGAGGTAGGGTTGACGGCGGCGGCGTCTCTGGAACTTTTCTCGTATCGTGGCTCTCGGTACTAGGGTTTTCGCGATGGAAGGAATAAATTGTTGGAGATATGCCCAAGAGGCAATAATAAAAGTGGTTATTATATATCTTTATGTTTATGATAAATGTTTATATACCATGCTATAATTGTATTAACCGAAACATTGATACATGTGTGATATGTAAACAACAAAGAGTCCCTAGTAAGCCTCTTAACTAGCTTGTTAATTAATAGATGATTAGTTTCATAATCATGAACATTGGATGTTATTAATAACCAAGATTATATCATTATATGAATGATGTAATGGACACACCCAATTAAGCGTAGCATAAGATCACGTCATTAAGTTATTTGCTATAAGCTTTCGATACATAGTTACCTAGTCCTTTCGACCATGAGATCATGTAAATCACTTATACCGGAAAGGTACTTTGATTACATCAAACGCCACTGCGTAAATGGGTGGTTATAAAGGTGGGATTAAGTATCCGGAAAGTATGAGTTGAGGCATATGGATCAACAGTGGGATTTGTCCATCCCGATGACGGATAGATATACTCTGGGCCCTCTCGGTGGAATGTCGTCTAATGTCTTGCAAGCATATGAATAAGTTCATAAGAGACCACATACCACGGTACGAGTAAAGAGTACTTGTCAGGAGACGAGGTTGAACAAGGTATAGAAAGATACCGATGATCAAACCTCGGACAAGTAAAATATCGCGTGACAAAGGGAATTGGTATCGTATGTGAATGGTTCATTCGATCACTAAGTCATCGTTGAATATGTGGGAGCCATTATGGATCTCCAGATCCCGCTATTGGTTATTGGTCGGAGAGAGTACTCAACCATGTCCACATAGTTCACGAACCGTAGGGTGACACACTTAAGGTTTGATGTTGAAATGGTAGTATTTGAATATGGAATGGAGTTAGAAGATTTGTTCGAAGTCCCGGATGAGATCCGGACATCACGAGGAGTTCGGAATGGTCCGGAGAATAAGATTCATATATAGGAAGTCATTTTATGTGTTTGAAAATGATCCGGTGCATTTATGGAAGGTTCTAGAAGGTTCTAGAATATTCCGGAAGAAAGTCACTTTGGAAGGCGGAGTCCCGAAGGGACTCCACCACCATGGCTGGCCAACCCTAAGGGGTGGAGTCCCAGGTGGACTCCACCTAAGGTGGCCGGCCACCCCCTCCCAAGGGAAGGTGGGAATCCCACCTCTAGTGGGAGTCCTAGCTTGGGTAGGTTTCATGTCATATGGAAGGTTTTGGTTTGGGGTCTTATTCGAAGACTTGTAGACCAACTCTTGGGTGTTCCACCTATATAATGAGGGACAAGGGAGGGGGCCGACCACCCCAACACAACAAGGTGGCCACACCACCTAGATGGCCGGCGCCCCCTCTCCCCAAACCCTAGCCGCCCCACTCCTCCTTCTTCCCCGGACGCTTAGCGAAGCTCCGCCGGGATTCTCCACCGCCACCGACACCACGCCGTCGTGCTGTCGGATTCAAGAGGAGCTACTACTTCCGCTGCCCGCTGGAATGGGGAGGTGGACGTCGTCTTCATCAACAACCGAACGTGTGACCGAGTACGGAGGTGCTGCCCGTTCGTGGCACCGTGATCAAGATCTTCTACGCGCTTTTGCAAGCGGCAAGTGAACGTCTACCGCAGCAACAAGAGCCTCATCTTGTAGGCTTTGGAAATCTTCAAGGGTGAGTCTCGATCATCCCCTCGTTGCTACCGTCTTCTAGATTGCATCTTGGCTTGGATTGCATGTTCGCGGTAGGAAAATTTTTGTTTTCTATGCAACGTTATCCTACAGTGGTATCAGAGCCGTGTCTATGCATAGATGGTTGCACGAGTAGAACACAATGGTTTTGTGGGCGTTGATGATTTTGTTATCTTTAGTTTGAGTACTTTGCATCTTTGTGGCATAGTGGGATGAAGCGGCTCGGGCTAACTTTACATGACCGCGTTCATGAGATTTGCTCCACGCTCGACATGCAACTTGTATTGCATAAGTGGCTTTGCGGGTGTCTGTCTCTCCTACTATAGTGAAGATTCAATTTACTCTTCTATTGACAACACTAGTATCACCGTTGTGGTTCATGTTCGTAGGTAGATTGGATCTCACTCGAAAACCCTAAACCACGTAAAATATGCAAACCAAATTAGAGAACGTCTAACTTGTTTTTGCAGGGTTTGGTGATGTGATATGGCCATAATGTGATGATGACTATGTATGAGATGATCATTATTGTATTGTGGCAACCGGCAGGAGCCTTATGGTTGTCTTTAAATTTCATGTTGAGTAGTATTTCAAAGTAGTTGTAATAGTTGCTACATGGAGGACAATCATGAAGACGGCGCCATTGACCTTGGTGCTTCACCGACGATGATGGAGATCATGCCCGTTGATGATGAAGATCATGTCCGTGCTTTGGAGATGAAGATCAAAGGCGCAAAGACAAAAGGGCCATATCATATCACATATGAACTGCATGTGATGTTAATCCTTTATGCATCTTATTTTGCTTAGATCGCGACGGTAGCATTATAAGATGATCCCTCTCACTAAAATATCAAGATAATAAAGTGTTCATCCTTAGTAGCACCGTTGCCAAGACTTGTCGTTTGAAGCATCTCGTGATGATCGGGTGTGATAGACTCAACAAGTGCATACAACGGGTGCAAGACAGTTTTGCACATGCGGATACTAAGGTGGCCTTGACGAGTCTAGCATGTACAGACATGGTCTCGGAACACGTGATACCGAAAGGTAGAGCATGAATCATATGATTGATATGATGAACACTTTGAGTGTTCGCCATTGAAGTTACATCTTGTCTCGTGATGATCGGACTTGGTGTGGTGGATTTGGTTCGTGTGATCACTAAAACAATGCGAGGGATATTGTTTTGAGTGGGAGTTCACCTAGTTTTTAATTATGTTGAATTAAAATTTGAACTCAATTTATCATAAACATTAGTCTAAACTATTGCAAATATATGTTGTAGATATGGCGTCCCCAATCAATTTTAACCAGTTCCTAGAGAAAGAAAAGCTTAAGAGCAACGGTAGCAACTTCACCGACTGGTTCCGTCATGTGAGGATTTTCCTCAATGGCGGAAATCTGCAATATGTGCTTGATGCACCGCTAGGTGACCCTCCTGCAAAAACTGAAACCGATGAAGTAAAGAATGTTTACGCGACTCGGAAAACTCGGTACTCTCAAGTTCAGTGTGCCATCCTGTGCAGTCTGGAAGCCGATCTTCAAAAACGTTTTGAGCACCACGATCCACATGAGTTAATCAATGAGTTAAAAACTATTTTTGAAACTCATGCGGCCGTGGAATGCTATGAAGCATCGAAACACTTCTTCAGTTGCATGATGGAAGAAGGCAGCTCCGTTAGTGAGCACATGCTCGCCATGACCGGGCATGCGAAGAAACTCAGTGACTTGGGAATAGTGATTCCTAACAGACTGGGGATTAATCGTGTCCTTCAATCACTGCCACCTAGTTACAAGAACTTTGTGATGAATTACAATATGCAGAACATGAACAAAGAGTTACCTGAACTCTTCTCCATGCTAAAATCTGCTGAGATTGAGATCAAGAAAGAGCACCAAGTGTTGATGGTCAACAAGACCACCAGTTTCAAGAAACAGGGCAAGTCTAAGGGAAAATTCAAGAAGGGTGGCAAGAAAGCTGCCACGCCTCTGTGAAACCTAAGACTGGCCCTAAGCCTGATGTGCTATTACTGCAAGGAGAAGGGACACTGGAAGTGTAATTGCTCCAAGTATTTGGCGGATCTGAAGAGCGGCCTTGTCAAGAAGAAGAAAGAAGGTATATCTGATATACATGTTATAGATGTTTATCTTACTGGTTCTCGTACTAGTACCTGGGTATTTGATACTGGTTCGGTTGCTCATATTTGTAACTCGAAACAGGAACTAAAGAATAAACGAAGACTACTGAAGGATGAAGTGACGATGCGCGTTGGAAATGGATCCAAAGTCGATGTGATCGCTGTCGGCACACTTCCTCTACATCTACCTTCGGGATTAGTTTTAAGCCTCAATAATTGTTATTTTGTACCCGCGTTGAGCATGAACATTATATCTGGATCTTGTTTAATGCAAGACGGTTATTCATTCAAGTCTGAGAATAATGGTTGTTCTATTTTTATGAATAATATCTTTTATGGTCGAGCACCTAAAAAGAATGGCTTATTTCTATTAGATCTCGATAGTAGTGATACACATATACATAACATTGATGCTAAACGAATTAAATTGAATGATAATTCTACTTATATGTGGCACTGTCGTCTTGGTCATATTGGAGTGAAACGCATGAAGAAACTCCATACCGATGGATTACTTGAATCACTTGACTTTGAGTCAATTGATAGATGCGAAGCATGTCTGATGGGAAAAATGACTAAGACTCCATTCTCTGGTATTATGGAGCGAGCTACTGACTTATTGGAAATCATACATACCGATGTGTGCGGACCAATGAGTGTAGCATCGCGCGGTGGTTATCGTTATGTTCTAACCTTCACAGATGATCTGAGTAGATATGGGTATATCTATTTCATGAAACATAAATCCGAAACTTTCGAGAAGTTTAAGGAATTCCAAAGTGAAGTAGAAAATCAACGTAACAAGAAGATTAAATTTCTACGATCTGATCGCGGAGGTGAATATCCGAGTTATGAGTTTGGCATGCATTTAAAGAAATGCGGAATACTTTCACAATTGACACGCCGGGAAACGGTGTGTCCGAACATCGTAATCGAACTCTCTTAGATATGGTTCGTTCTATGATGTCTCTTACTGATTTACCTTTATCTTTTTGGAGTTATGCATTAGAGATAGCCGCATTCACTTTAAATAGAGCACCATCAAAATCCGTTGAAACGACACCGTATGAATTATGGTTTAATAAGAAACCTAAGCTGTCGTTCCTTAAAGTTTGGGGTTGCGAAGCCTATGTAAAAAAGTTACAACCGGACAAGCTAGAACCCAAAGCGGAGAAATGCTTCTTCATAGGATACCCTAAGGAAACTATAGGGTACACTTTCTATCACGAATCCGAAGGCAAGATCTTTGTTGCTAAGAACGGAACCTTTCTTGAGAAAGAATTTCTCACTAAAGAAGTGACTGGAAGAAAAGTAGAACTCGATGAGATTGAAGAATCTTTGCTCGTTGATCAGAGTAGCGCAGTACCGGAAGAAGTTCCTGTGCCGCCTACACCGGCAACAGAGGAAGCTAATGATAATGATCATGAAACTTCAAATGAGATAGCTACTGAACCTCGCAGATCGACAAGGGAACGTGCCACTCCTGATTGGTATGATCCTTGTCTAAATGTCATGATTGTGGACAACAATGATGAAGACCCTGCGACGTATGAAGAAGCGATGATGAGCCCAGATTCCAACAAATGGCAAGAAGCCATGAAATCTGAAATGGGATCCATGTATGATAACAAAGTGTGGACTTTGGTAGACTTACCTGATAGCCGAAAGGCTGTCGAGAGTAAATGGATCTTCAAGAGAAAAACAGATGCTGATGGTAATATTACTGTCTATAAAGCTCGACTTGTCGCAAAGGGTTTCCGACAAATTCAAGGTGTTGACTACGATGAGACTTTCTCACCTGTAGCGAAGCTAAAATCTGTGAGGATTTTGTTAGCAATAGCTGCATTTTTCGATTATGAGATTTGGCAGATGGATGTCAAAACGGCGTTCCTTAATGGAGACATTGAGGAAGAGTTGTATATGGTACAACCCAAAGGTTTTGTTGATCCTAAAAATGCTGACAAAGTATGCAAACTTCAGCGTTCAATTTATGGACTGAAGCAAGCATCAAGAAGTTGGAACCGACGCTTTGATAAGGTGATCAAAGACTTCGGGTTTATACAGTGTCATGGAGAGGCCTGTATTTACAAGAAAGTGAGTGGGAGCTCTGTAGCATTCCTGATATTATATGTAGATGACATATTATTGATTGGGAATGATATAGAACTATTAAGCAGTGTAAAGGGTTATTTGAATAATAGTTTTTCAATGAAAGACCTTGGTGAAGCATCGTATATATTAGGCATCAAGATTTATAGAGATAGATCAAGACGTCTAATAGGGCTATCACAGAGTACATACCTGGACAAGATTCTAAAGAAGTTTAGAATGGACGAAAGTAAGAAAGGATTCTTACCTATGTTACCAGGCAAGGTCTTGAGTAAGACTCAAGGTCCGGCTATGGCAGAAGAAAGAGAAATGATGAGTCAGATCCCCTAAGCCTCGGCAGTAGGCTCTATCATGTATGCCATGCTATGTACAAGACCGGATATAGCACATGCCTGTTAGTTTGACTAGCAGATATCAAAGTGATCCAGGAATGGAACACTGGACAGCGGTCAAGAATATCCTGAAATACTTGAAAAGAACTAAGGATATGTTTCTTTGTTATGGAGGTGACCAAGAGCTCGTTGTAACAAGTTACACCGATGCAAGTTGGAACACTGATCCTGATGACTCTAAGTCACAGTCTGGGTACGTGTTTATATTGAATGGTGCTGCGTAAGCTGGGCAAGCTCGAAGCAGTGCACGGTGGCGAAATCCTCAACGAATAGAGTACATAGCGGCTTCAGAGGCTTCATCAGGCGGTATGGATGAAGAGGTTCATTGTAGAGCTCGGTGTGGTTCCTAGTGCATTGGACCCATTAGTCATCTATTGTGACAACATGGGTGCCATCGCCAATGCACAAGAACCAAGGTCACACAAGAGGCTGAAGCATATCAAGCTGCGTTATCATTCGATTCGCGAGTACATCGAAGATGGAGAAGTAAAGATTTGCAAAGTACACACTGATCTGAATGTAGCAGATCCATTGACTAAAGCTCTCCCTAGGGCAAAGCATGACCAACACCAGAATGCCATGGGTGTTAGGTACCTTACAATGTAATCTAGATTATTGACTCTAGTGCAAGTGGGAGACTGTTGGAGATATGCCCAAGAGGCAATAATAAAAGTGGTTATTATATATCTTTATGTTTATGATAAATGTTTATATACCATGCTATAATTGTATTAACCTAAACATTGATACATGTGTGATATGTAAACAACAAAGAGTCCCTAGTAAGCCTCTTAACTAGCTTGTTAATTAATAGATGATTAGTTTCATAATCATGAACATTGGATGTTATTAATAAACAAGATTATATCATTATATGAATGATGTAATGGATGAATGATGTAATGGACACACCCAATTAAGCGTAGCATAAGATCACGTCATTAAGTTATTTTCTATAAGCTTTCGATACATAGTTACCTAGTCCTTTCGACCATGAGATCATGTAAATCACTTATACCGGAAAGGTACTTTGATTACATCAAACGCCACTGCGTAAATGGGAGGTTATAAAGGTGGGATTAAGTATCCGGAAAGTATGAGTTGAGGCATATGGATCAACAGTGGGATTTGTCCATCCCGATGACGGATAGCTATACTCTGGGCCCTCTCGGTGGAATGTCGTCTAATGTCTTGCAAGCATATGAATAAGTTCATAAGAGACCACATACCACGGTACGAGTAAAGAGTACTTGTCAAGACGAGGTTGAACAAGGTATAGAAAGATACCGATGATCAAACCTCGGACAAGTAAAATATCGCGTGACAAAGGGAATTGGTATCGTATGTGAATGGTTCATTCGATCACTAAGTCATCGTTGAATATGTGGGAGCCATTATGGATCTCCAGATCCCGCTATTGGTTATTGGTCGGAGAGAGTACTCAACCATGTCCACATAGTTCACGAACCGTAGGGTGACACACTTAAGGTTTGATGTTGAAATGGTAGTATTTGAATATGGAATGGAGTTAGAAGATTTGTTCGAAGTCCCGGATGAGATCGCGGACATCACGAGGAGTTCCGGAATGGTCCGGAGAATAAGATTCATATATAGGAAGTCATTTTATGTGTTTGAAAATGATCCGGTGCATTTATGGAAGGTTCTAGAAGGTTCTAGAATATTCCGGAAGAAAGTCACTTTGGAAGGCGGAGTCCCGAAGGGACTCCACCACCATGGCCGGCCAACCCTAAGGGGTGGAGTCCCAGGTGGACTCCACCTAAGGTGGCCGGCCACCCCCTCCCAGGGAAGGTGGGAATCCCACCTCTAGTGGGAGTCCTAGCTTGGGTAGGTTTCATGTCATATGGAAGGTTTTGGTTTGGGGTCTTATTCGAAGACTTGTAGACCAACTCTTGGGTGTTCCACCTATATAATGAGGGACAAGGGGAGGGGGCCGGCCACCCCAACACAACAAGGTGGCCGCACCACCTAGATGGCCGGCGCCCCCCTCTCCCCAAACCCGCCCCACTCCTCCTTCTTCCCCGCATGCTTAGCGAAGCTCCGCCGGGATTCTCCACCGTCACCGACACCACGCCGTCGTGCTGTCGGATTCAAGAGGAGCTACTACTTCCGCTGCCCGCTGGAACGGGGAGGTGGACGTCGTCTTCATCAACAACCGAACGTGTGCGAGTACGGAGGTGCTTGCCCGTTTGTGGCGCCGTGATCAAGATCTTCGACGCGCTTTTGCAAGCGGCAAGTGAACGTCTACCGCAGCAACAAGAGCCTCATCTTGTAGGCTTTGGAAATCTTCAAGGGTGAGTCTCGATCATCCCCTCGTTGCTACCGTCTTCTAGATTGCATCTTGGCTTGGATTGCATGTTCGCGGTAGGAAAATTTTTGTTTTGTATTCAACGTTATCCTACATAAATAGGCGAAGGGGCAGAGTCGGGGGGCGCCCGAGGGGCCCACCCCATATGGCGGCGCGGCCAGGGGTGGGCCGCCCCCTATGGTGTGGCCGCCTCGTGGCTCCTCTTCGTCTCCTCTTCGGTGTTCTGGAAGGCTCCGTGGAAAATAAGACCGTGGGCTTTTGTTTCGTCCAATTCCGAGAATATTTCCTGTGTAGGATTTCTGAAACCAAAAGCAGACAGGAACTGGCGCTTCGGCATCTTGTTAATAGGTTAGTACCGGAAAATGCATCAAAATGATGTAAAGTGTATATAAAACATGTGAGTATTGTCATAAAACTAGCATGGAACATAAGAAATTATAGATACGTTTGAGACGTATCAAGCATCCCCAAGCTTAGTTCCTACTCGCCCTCGAGTAGGTAAACGATAACAAGGATAATTTCTGAAGTGACATGCTACTATCATAATCTTGATCAATACTATTGTAAAGCATATGAGATGAATGAAGTGATTCGAAGCAATGGTCTATAGTTTGTTAACAAATAGATAATGACTAAACAATTGAATCATATAGCAAAGACTTTTCATGAATAGTACTTTCAAGACAAGCATCAATAAGTCTTGCATAAGAGTTAACTCATAAAGTAATAGATTCTTAATAGAAGGTTTTGCAGAACACAAAGGATGATTAAAGTTTCAGCAATTGCTTTCAACTTGTAACATGTATATCTCATGGATAGTTATCAACATAATGTAATATAACAAGTGCAATAAGTAAACATGTAAGAATCAATGCACAGTTGACACAAGTGTTTGCTTCTAAGATAGAAAGAAGTAGGTAAACTGACTCAACATAAAGTAAAAGAAAGGCCCTTCGCAGAGGGAAGCAGGGATTACTCATGTGCTAGAGCTTTTTATTTTGAAAACATGGAAGCAATTTTGTCAACGGTAGTAATAATTCATATGTGTTATACATAAAACCTCCTATAAGTTGCAAGCCTCATGCATCGAATACCAATAGTGCCCGCACCTTGTCCTAATTAGCTCGGACTTCCATGGATTATCATTGCATTACATATGTTTCAACCAAGTGTCACAAAGGGGTACCTCTATGCCACCTGTACAAAGGTCCAAGGAGATAGACCGCATTTGATTTCTCAATTTTGATAGATCTCAACTTGAGGACATCCATACCGGGACAACATAGAAAACAGATAATGGACTCCTCTTTTATGCTTTAAGCATTCAACAACATATAATATTCTCATAAGAGATTTGAGGATTAATGTCCAAGCTGAAACTTCCACCATGATACATGGCTTTGGTTGGAGGCCCAATGTTCTTCTCTAACAATATGCATACTCAAACCATTTAATCATGAGAAATCTCCCTTACTTCAGACAAGACGAACATGCATAGCAACTCACATGATATTCAACAAAGGTGTAACAGGTTGATGGCGTCCCCAGAAATGGTTGATGCGTGCAATTAACACACGTCCGTTGGGAACCCCAAGAGGAAGGTGTGATGCAGACAGCAGCAAGTTTTCCTTCAGAAAGAAACCAAGGTTTATCGAACCAGGAGGAGCCAAGAAGCACGTTGAAGGTTGATGGCGGCGAAGTGTAGTGCGGCGCAACACCAGTGATTCCGGCGCCAACGTGGAACCTGCACAACACAACCAAAGTACTTTGCCCCAACGTAATGAGGTTGTCAATCTCACCGGCTTGCTGTAACAAAGGATTAACCGTATTGTGTGGAAGATGATTGTTTGCGAAGAGCATAAAGAACAAGTATTGCGAGATTGTATTTCAGATGTAAAGAATAGGACCGGGGTCCACAGTTCACTAGCGGTGTCTCTCCCATAAGATAATTAGCATGTTGGGTGAACAAATTACAGTTGGGCAATTGACAAATAAAGAAGGCATAACAATGCACATACATATATCATGATGAGTACTATGAGATTTAATCAGGGCATTACGACAAAGTACATAGACCGCCATCCGCATGCATCTATGCCTAAAAAGTCCACTTCAGATTATCATCCGAACCCCTTCCGGTATTAAGTTGCAAGCAACAGACAATTGCATTAAGTATGGTGCGTAATGTAATCAACACAAATATCCTTAGACAAAGCATCAATGTTTTATCCCTAGTACAGCACATCCACAACCTTAGAACTTTCATCACTGTCCCAGATTTAATGGAGGCATGAACCCACTATCGAGCATAAATACTCCCTCTTGGAGTCACAAGTATCAACTTGGCCAGAGCCTCTACTAGCAACGGAGAGCATGCAAGAACATAAACAACACATATGATAGATTGATAATCAACTTGACATAGTATTCAATATCCATCGGATCCCAACAAACACAACATGTAGGATTACAAAGAAACGATCTTGATCATGATAGGCAGCTCACAAGATCGAGCATGATAGCACAATTAGGAGAAGATGACCATCTAGCTACTGCTATGGACCCATGGTCCGGGGTGAACTACTCACACATCAATCCGGAGGCGATCATGGCGATGAAGAGTCCTCAGGAGATGATTCCCCTCTCCGACAGGGTGCCGGGCGATCTCCTGAATCCCCGAGATGGGATTGGCGGCGGTGGCGTCTCTGGAAGGTTTTCCGTATCGTGACTCTCGGTACTGGGGGTTTCGCGACGGAGGCTTTAAGTAGGCGGAAGGGCAGGTCAGGGGGCCACACGAGGGCCCCACACAACAGGCCGGCGCGGCCAAGGCCCAGGCCGCGCCGCCTAGTGTGTGGCCGCCTCGTGGCCCACTTCGTATCCTCTTCGGTCTTGAAGCTTCGTGTGAAAATAGGACCCGGGCGTTGATTTTGTCCGATTCCGAGAATATTTCCTTACTAGGATTTCTGAAACCAAAAACAAAGACAAAGCGGCTCTTCACATCTCGTCAATAGGTTAGTCGGAAAATGCATAATAACGACATATAATGTGTATAAAACATGTGAGTATCATCATAAAGTAGCATGGAACATAAGAAATTATAGATACGTTTGGGACGTATCAAGCATCCCCAAGCTTAGTTCCTACTCGCCCTCGAGTAGGTAAATGATAACAAAGATAATTTCTGAAGTGACATGCTATCATAATCTTGGTCATACTATTGTAAAGCACATGAGATGAATGCAACGATTCGAAGCAATGATGAAGATAATGAGTAAACAAATGAATCATATAGCAAAGACTTTTCATGAATAATACTTTCAAGACAAGCATCAATAAGACTTGCATAACAGTTAACTCATAAGCAATAAGTTCTTAGTAGAAAGCTTTGAAACAACACAAAGGAAGATGTAAGTTTCAGCGGTTGCTTTCAACTTCAACATATTTATCTCATGGATAATTGTCAACACAAAGTAATATAACAAGTGCAATAGGTAAACATGTAAGAATCAATGCACACAGTTGATACAAGTGTTTGCTTCTAAGATAGAAAGAATAGGTAAACTGACTCAACAATAAAGTAAAAGAATGGCCCTTCGCAGAGGGAAGCATTGATTACTATTTTTGTGCTAGAGCTTTTATTTTGAAAACAAGAAACAATTTTGTCAACGGTACTAATAAAGCATATGAGTTATGTATAAGACATCTTATAAGTTGCAAGCCTCATGCATAGTATACTAATAGTGCTCGCACCTTGTCCTAATTGGCTTGGGTTAACACGGATTATCATTGCATAACATATGTTTCAACCAAGTGTCACAAAGGGGTACCTCTATGCCGCCTGTACAAAGGTCTAAGGAGAAAGCTCGCATTGGATTTCTCGCTTTTGATTATTCTCAACTTAGACATCCATACCGGGACAACATAGACAACAGATAATGGACTCCTCTTTTAATGCTTAAGCATTCAACAAAAGGTAATATTCTCATAAGAGATTGAGGTTTTATGTCCAAACTGAAACTTCCACCATGAATCATGGCTTTAGTTAGCGGCCCAATGTTCTTCTCTAACAGTATGCATACTCAAACCATTTGATTGTGAAAACCGCCCTTACTTCAGACAAGACGAACATGCATAGCAACTCACATGATATTCAACAAAGGTAAAAGAGTTGATGGCGTCCCCAGAAAACATGGTTACCGCTCAACAAGCAACTTATTAAGAAATAAGACACATAAGTACATATTCTTCACCACGATAGTTTTTAAGCTATTTTGTCCCATGAGCTATATATTGTAAAGGTAAAGAATGGAATTTTAAAGGTAGCACTCAAGTAATGTACTTTGGAATGGCAGAGAAATACCATGTGGTAGGTAGGTATGGTGGACACAAATGGCATAGTTTTGGCTCAAGGATTTGGATGCACGAGAAGAATCCCTCTCAATACAAGGCTAGGCTAGCAAGGTTGTTTGAAGCAAACTCAAGTATGAAATGGTGCAGCAAGACTCACATATAAACATATTGTAAGCATTATAAGACTTTACATTGTCTCCTTATTGTTCAAACACCTCAACCAGAAAATATCTAGACTTAGAGAGACCAATCATGCAAACCAAATTTTAACAAGCTCTATGTAGTTATTCATTAATAGGTGCAAAGTACATGATGCAAGAGCTTAAACATGATCTATATGAGCACAACAATTGCCAAGTATCACATTATTCAAGACATTATACCAATTACCACATGCGGCATTTTCCGTTTCCAACCATATATCAATGAATGAGGTAGTTCAACTTTCGCAATGAACATTAAAGATAAAGCTAAGAACACATGTGTTCATACGAAACAGCGGAGCGTCCAATATAAAGGATTGTGGGATCCGACTTTATTCAAACAAAACAAAAACTAAAGCAAACAGACGCTCCAAGCAAAGCACATAAGATGTGACTGAATAAAAATATAGTTTCATTAGAGGAACCTGATAATGTTGTCGATGAAGAAGGGGATGCCTTGGGCATCCCCAAGCTTAGATGCTTGAGTCTTCTTGAAATATGCAGGGATGAACCACGGGGCATCCCCAAGCTTAGACTTTTCACTCTTCTTGATCATATTGTATCATCCTCCTCTCTTGACCCTTGAAAACTTCCTCCACACCAAACTCGAAACAAACTCATTACAGGGTTAGTGCATAATTGAAAATTCACATATTCAGAGGTGACATAATCATTCTTAACACTTCTGGACATTGCACAAAGCTACTAAAAGTTAATGGAACAAAGAAATCCATCGAACATAGCAAAACAGGCAATGCGAAATAAAAGGCAGAATCTGTCAAAACAGAACAGTCCGTAAAGACGAATTTTACAGGGGCACTTAACTTGCTCAGATGAAAATGCTCAAATTTAATGAAAGTTGCGTACATATCTGAGGATCACGCACGTAAATTGGCAGATTTTCTGAGTTACCTACAGAGAATTCTGTCCAGATTCGTGACAGCAAGAAATCTGTTTCTGCGCAGTAATCCAAATCTAGTATTGACTTTACTATCAAAGACTTTACTTGGCACAACAATGCAATAAAATAAAGATAAGTAGAGGTTGCTACAGTAGTAAACAACTTCCAAGACTCAAATATAAAACAAAGTACTGTAGTAAAAACATGGGTTGTCTCCCATAAGCGCTTTTCTTTAACGCCTTTCAGCTAGGCGCAGAAAGTGTGAATCAAGTGTTATCAAGAGATGAAGCATCGACATCATAATTTGTTCTAATAATAGAATCATAAGGTAACTTCATTCTTTTTCTAGGGAAGTGTTCCATACCTTTCTTGAGAGGAAATTGATATTTAATATTACCTTCCTTCATATCAATAGTAGCACCAACGTTCGAAGAAAAGGTCTTCCCAATATAATGGGACAAGATGCATTGCATTCAATATCCAAGACAACAAAATCAACGGGGACAAGGTTATTGTTAACCATAATACGAATATTATCAATCCTCCCCAAAGGTTTCTTCATAGCATTATCAGCAAGATTAACATCCAAATAACAACTTTTCAATGGTGGCAAGTCAAGCATATCATAGAGTTTCTTAGGCATAACAGAAATACTTGCACCAAGATCACATAAGCATTACAATCAAAATCATTGACCCTCATCTTAATGATAGGCTCCCAACCATCTTCTAACTTCCTAGGAATAGAAGTTTCAAGTTTTAGTTTCTCTTCTCTAGCTTTTATGAGAGCATTTGTAATGTGTTTTGTAAAGGCCAAATTTATAGCACTAGCATTGGGACTTCTAGCAAGTTTTTGTAGGAACTTTATAACTTCAGAGATGTTACAATCATCAAAATCTAAACCATTATGAGCTACAACAATGGGATCATTGTCCCCAATGTTGGAAAAAATTTCAGCAGTTTTATCACAAGCAGTTTCAGCAGTTTTAGCAATTTCAGGCAGTTTTGCACTAGGAGTAGAAACATTGCCAACACCAATTATTTTACCATTGATAGTAGGAGGTGTAGAAACATGTGAATCATTATTATTAGTGTTTGTGAAGTCACACAACTTAGTATTTTCAGGGGTATTCATTTTAGCAGTAGTAAATAAAGCAAACTAGATAAAGTAAATGCAAGTAACTAATTTTTGTGTGTTTTTAATATAGAGAGCAAGACAGTAAATAAAGTAAAGCTAGCAACTAATTTTTTGTGTGTTTTGTTTAAGTGCAGCAAACAAAGTAGTAAATAAAATAAAGCAAGACAAAAACAAAGTAAAGAGATTGAAGTGGAGACTCCCTTGCAGCGTGTCTTGATCTCCCGGCAACGGCGCCAGAAAAAGAGCTTGATGCGTGCAATTAACACACGTCCGTTGGGAACCCCAAGAGGAAGGTGCGATGCAGACAGTAGCAAGTTTTCCCTCAGAAAGAAACCAAGGTTTATCGAACCAGGAGGAGCCAAGAAGCACGTTGAAGGTTGATGGCGGCGATGTGTAGTGCGGCGCAACACCAGGGATTCCGGCGCCAACGTGGAACCTGCACAATACAACAAAACTTTGCCCCAACGTAACAGTGAGGTTGTCAATCTCACCGGCTGCTGTGAACAAAGGATTAACCGTATTGTGTGGAAGATGATTGTTTGCGAAGAACAGTAAAGAACAAGTATTGCAGTAGATTGTATTTCAGATGTAAAGAATAGGACCGGGGTCCACAGTTCACTAGTGGTGTCTCTCCCATAAGATAATTAGCATGTTGGGTGAACAAATTACAGTTGGGCAATTGACAAATAAAGAAGGCATAACAATGCACATACATATATCATGATGAGTACTATGAGATTTAATCAGGGCATTACGATAAAGTACATAGACCGCCATCCAGCATGCATCTATGCCTAAAAAGTCCACTTTCAGGTTATCATCCGAACCCCTTCCGGTATTAAGTTGCAAGCAACAGACAATTGCATTAAGTATGGTGCGTAATGTAATCAACACAAATATCCTTAGACAAAGCATCGATGTTTTATCCCTAGTGGCAACAGCACATCCACAACCTTAGAACTTTCTGTCACTGTCCCAGATTTAATGGAGGCATGAACCCACTATCGAGCATAAATACTCACTCATGGAGTCACAAGTATCAACTTGGCCAGAGCCTCTACTAGCAACGGAGAGCATGCAAGAACATAAACAACACATATGATAGATTGATAATCAACTTGACATAGTATTCAATATCCATCGGATCCCAACAAACACAACATGTAGGATTACAAAGCTTGATCTTGATCATGATAGGCAGCTCACAGATCGAGCATGATAGCACAATTAGGAAGACGACCATCTAGCTACTGCTATGGACCCAAGGTCCAGGGTGAACTACTCACACATCAATCCGGAGGCGATCATGGCGATGAAGAGTCCTCGGGAGATGATTCCCCTCTCGGGCAGGGTGGGGCGATCCTCTGAATCCCCCGAGATGGGATTAGCGGCGGCGGCGTCTCTGGAAGGTTTTCCGTATCGTGGCTCTCGGTACTGGGGGTTTCGCGACGGAAGCTTTAAGTAGGCGGAAGGGCAGGTCATGTGGCCACACGAGGGCCCCACACAACAGGCCGGCGCGGCCAAGCCCCAGGCCGCGCCGCCCTAGTGTGTGGCCGCCTCGTGGCCCCACTTCTTATCCTCTTCGGTCTTCTTGAAGCTTCGTGTGAAAATAGGACCCTGGGCGTTGATTTCGTCCAATTCCAAGAATATTTCCTTACTAGGATTTCTGAAACCAAAAACATCAGAAACAGCAACTGGCTCTTCGGCATCTCGTCAATAGGTTAGTGCCGGAAAATGCATAATAACGACAAATAATGTGTATAAAACATGTGAGTATCATCATAAAAGTAGCATGGAACATAAGAAATTATAGATACGTTTGGGACGTATCAGTTACCGCTCAACAAGCAACTTATAAGAACTAAAATACATAAGCGACATATTCATTACCACAATAGTTTTTAGGCTACTTTCCCATGAGCTATGTATTGAAAAGAGAAGGAATGAAATTTTAAAGGTAGCACGCAAGCAATTTACTTTGGAATGGCAGAAAAATACCACATAGTACGTAGTTATGGTGGACACAAATAGCATAAGTTTTGGCTCAAGGTTTTGGATGCACGAGAAGCATTCCCTCTCAGTACAAGGCTTTGGCTAGCAAGGTTGTTTGAAGCAAACACAAGTATGAACCGGTACAACAAAACTTACATAAGAACATATTGCAAGCATTATAAGAATCTACACTGTCTTCCTTGTTGCTCAAACACTTTTACCGAGAAAATATCTAGACTTTAGAGAGACCAATCATGCAAACCAAATTTCAACAAGCTCTACGGTAGTTCTCCACTAATAGGTTTAAACTACATGATGCAAAAGCTTAAACATGATCTACTTGAGAGCTCAAAACAATTGCCAAGTATCAAATTATTCAAGACAATATACCAATTACCACATGAAGCATTTTCCGTTTCCAACCAAATAGCAATAAATGAAGCGACTTTCAGCTTTCGCCATGAACATTAAAAACGAAGAACACAAGTGTTCAAATGAAAAAGCGAAGCGTGTCTTTCTCCCACACAATGAATGCTAGGATCTGATTTTATTCAAACATAAACAAAAATAAAAACAAACATGCGCTCCAAGTAAAGAACATAAGATGTGACGGAATAAAAATATAGTTTCACTTGAGGTGACCTGATAAGTTGTTGATGAAGAAGGGGATGCCTTGGGCATCCCCAAGCTTAGATGCTTGAGTCTTCTTGAAATATGCAGGGATGAACCACAGGGGCATCCCCAAGCTTAGACTTTTCACTCTTCTTGATCATATCATATCATCCTCCTCTCTTGATCCTTGAAAACTTCCTTCACACCAGACTCAAAACAATCTCATTAGAGGGTTAGTGCATAATAAAAAAATTCACATGTTCAGTGAGGACATAATCATTCCAAATACTTCTGGACAGTACCCAAGGCTACTGAAAGTTAATGGAACAAAGAAATCCACTCAACACAGTAAAAGAGGCAATGCGAAATAAAAGATAGAATCTGTCAAAACAGAACAGTCCGTAAAGACAAATTTTTTCAAGGCACTTAACAGGCTCAGATGAAAAATCTCAAATTGAACGAAAGTTGCGTACATATCTAAGGATCATGCATGAATTTTTTCAGGATTTTATGAGTTTCCTACAGAGAGATCAACTCAAATTCGTGACAGCTAAAAATCTGTTTCTGCGCAGGAATCCAAATCTAGTATCAACTTTACTATCAAACACTTTACTTGGCACAAAAATGAAATAAACATGATAAGGAGAGGTTGTTACAGTTGTAACAACTTCCAAGACAAAACAAAACAGTAGCAAAATAAAAAACAACATGGGTTATCTCCCAAGAAGTGCTTTTCTTTAACGTCTTTCAGCTAGGCGCAGAAAGTGCAAATCAAGTATTATCAAGTGAAGAAGCATCAACAGAGGAGTTTGGAGTTTTCTCAACTATGCATTGTATATTATCTATGTAAGAAACTCCTCTTTCGTTACTCTTAGGCTTACTATCCTCCTCAAACAAATTTTCAAGAACAATCCAATCAAAATTCTTTTCTAGTGCCTCATGCATTCCTATGAGTTTATGAGTGTTGGAGATATGCCCAAGAGGCAATAATAAAATGGTTATTATAATATATCTTTATGTTTATGATAATGTTTACATACCATGCTATAATTGTATTAACCGAAACATTGATACATGTGTGTTATGTGAACAACAAGGAGTCCCTAGTAAGCCTCTTGTATAACTAGCTTGTTGATTAATAGATGATCATAGTTTCATGATCATGAACATTGGATGTTATTAATAACAAGGTTATGTCATTATGTGAATGATGTAATGGACACACCCAATTAAGCGTAGCATAAGATCACGTCATTAAGTTATTTGCTATAAGCTTTCGATACATAGTTACCTAGTCCTTTTGACCATGAGATCATGTAAATCACTTATACCGGAAAGGTACTTTGATTACATCAAACGCCACTGCGTAAATGGGTGGTTATAAAGGTGGGATTAAGTATCGGAAAGTATGAGTTGAGGCATATGGATCAACAGTGGGATTTGTCCATCCCGATGATGGATAGATATACTCTGGGCCCTCTCGGTGGAATGTCGTCTAAATAGCTTGCAAGCATATGAATGGTTCATAAGAGACCACATACCACGGTACGAGTAAAGAGTACTTGTCGGAGAACGAGGTTGAACAAGGTATAGAGATACCGATGATCAAAACTCGGACAAGTAAAATATCGCGTGACAAAGGGAATCGATATCGTATGTGAATGGTTCATTCGATCACTAAGTCATCGTTGAATATGTGGGAGCCATTATGGATCTCCAGATCCCGCTATTGGTTATTGGTCGGAGAGGAGGTCTCAACCATGTCTACATAGTTCACGAACCGTAGGGTGACACACTTAAGGTTTGATGTCGTTTAAGTAGATATGGAATAAGGAATGGAGTTTGAAGTTTTGTTCGGAGTCTCGGATGGGATCCAGGACATCACGAGGAGGTCCGGAATGGTCCGGAGAATAAGATTCATATATAGGAAGTCATATTCCAAGTTTGGAAATGATCCGGTGCATTTATGGCAGGTTCTAGAAGGTTCTAGAAAAGTCCGGAAGAAATCACCATGGAAAGTGGAGTCCCGGAGGGACTCCACCTTATGGCCAGCCAACCCTAAAGGGGAGGAGTCCAAGGTGGACTCCCCAAGGGTGGCCGGCCAACCCCCCAGGAAGGGGTGGGAGTCCCACCTTGAGTGGGATTCCCCCCTTGGGTAGGTTGTCCCTATGGAAGGTTTTGGTTTCGGGTCTTATTCGAAGACTTGGATACCAACACTTGGGGATTTCCACCTATATAATGAGGAGGAGAGGAGGGGCTGCCCACTCTTGGCCGCACCACCTAGGGCTGCCCATGGCCGGCGCCCTAGCCACCCCTCTCCCACCCTAGCCTCTCCTCCTCCACCACTTCTCCTGCATACGCTTAGGCGAAGCCCTGCTGGAGTTCTCCACCACCACCACCACCACGCCGTCGTGCTGTCGGGATTTCAAGGAGGATCTACTACTTCCGCTGCCCGCTGGAACGGGGAGAAGGATGTCGTCTTCATCAACACCGAACGTGTGACCGAGTACGGAGGTGCTGCCCGATTGTGGCACCGTCAAGATCTTCTACGCGCTTTGAAAGCGGCAAGTGATCGTCTACCGCAGCAACGAGAGCCTCCTCTTGTAGGCTTTGGAAATCTTCAAGGGTTAGTCTCGTTCATCCCCTCGTTGCTCCATCTTCTAGATTGCATCTTGGCATTGCGTTCTTCGGTTTTCTAGTGCCTCATGCATTCCTATGAGTTTATGAGGTATTGGTATTTTAATCTCCCCCTCACAATTGGCTTTATTAGTGTATTTTAGCCTATATTTTTCCATCTTTTCAAGGGTATTTGCAAAATTGGTATAAAATCCAAGCATCTTATGTTTAATAAAGACTTTCCTAGCCGAGATCACCAAATTCTCTAAGAAGGGTTTCTAAAACAAAATCTTTCTTTTCTCCTTCTTCCATATCACAGAGTGTAAGAAACATATGTTGCATTATAGGATTAAGATTAACAAATCTAGCTTCCAACATGTACTAAAGAGGCAGTAGCAATTTCATAATTAGGAGCAAGTTCCACCAAGGATCTATCTTCAAAATATTTAACCGTACTAACATGAGTGAAAAAATCTTCTATATTATCTCTTCCAATGATAGACCCATGCCCTACCGATATATCTTTCAAAGTAAACTTAGGGAGAAGCATGATGAAATAAACAAAGTTAAACTAATAAATAAAGTAAATGCATGTAACTAATTTTTTTTGTGTTTTTGATATAAAGAAAGCAAACAAGACAGAAAATAAAATAAAGCAAGACAATAAACAAAGTAAAGAGATTGGATGTGAGAGACTCCCCTTGCAGCGTGTCTTGATCTCCCCGGCAATGGCGCCAGAAAATATGCTTGATGACGCGTGAAGCACACGTCCGTTGGGAACCCCAAGAGGAAGGTGTGGTGCGTACAAAAGTTTTCCCTCGTAAGAAACCAAGGTTATCGAACCAGTAGGAGATGAAGGCCACGTGAAGGTTGTTGGTGAAGGAGTGTAGTGCGGCGCAACACCAGGATTCCGGCAACGTGGAACCTGCACAACACAATCAAAATACTTTGCCCCAACGTGAGGTTGTCAATCTCACCGGCTTGCTGTAAACAAAGGATTAAACGTATGGAGTGGAGAATTATGTTTGTTTGCAAAGAACAACAGAGAACAATGATTGTAGTAGGTTGTATTTCAGATGTCAAAGAATGGACCGGGGTCCACAGTTCACTAGTGGTGTCTCTCCAATAAGATAAATAGCATGTTGGGTGAACAAATTACAGTTGGGCAATTGACAAATAGAGAGGGCATAATGATACGTCTCCAACGTATCTATAATTTCTTATGTTCCATGCTAGTTTTATGACAATACCTATATGTTTTATTCATACTTTATATCGTTTTGATGCATTTTCCAGAACTAACCTATTAACAAGATGCCGAAGTGCCAGTTCTTGTTTTCTGCTGTTTTTGGTTTCAGAAATCCTACAAAGGAAATATTCTCGGAATTGGACGAAAAAGCCCACGATCTTATTTTCCACGGAAGCTTCGAGAGAGCGAGAGAGGGACCCAGGAGGGGGCCACAGGGGCCCTTTGGCGGCGCGGCCAAGAGCGCCCCCTACGGTGTGGCTCCACCGAGGACTCCTCCGGGCTTCCGCCTATATAAAGCCTTGCGCGAAAACCCTAGAACAAGAAGCCACGGGACAGAAAGATTACGCTGGCGCCGCCATCGCGAAGCCAAGTTGGAGACCAGTCTCTGTTCGGCATGCGCCGGGACGGGAAGTGCCCCCGGAAGGCATCTCCATCGACATCACCGCCATCTTCATCCACATTCTTCTCTCCTATGATGAGAGGGAGTAGTTCTCCTCGAGCTAAGGGCTGTACCGGTAGCTATGTGGTTCATCTCTCTCTCCCATGTGATCTTTATGTGATCATGAGCTTTGTATCACTATTAATCTATGTGCTACTCTAGTGATGTTATTAAAGTAGTCTATTCCTCCTTCATGATGTAAAGGTGACGGTGTGTGCATCAGTACTTGGCGTAGGTTATGATTGTAATCTCTTGTAGATTATGGGGTTAACTATTACTATGATAGTATTGATGTGATCTATTCCCCTTTCACAGCTTAAAGGTGACGGTGTGTATGCTATGTTAGTACTCGGTCTAAATTGCAACGGTCTATTATGCTCTAGAGGTTACTTAAATATGAACTCGAATGTTGTGGAGCTTATTTACTCCGGCTTGAGGGAGCTCTTGTAGCCCTATACAATGAATGGTGTTTGTTATCAAACAAGAGAGTGTATGTAGCACAAGTGAGGAGAAGTTATTTATTTGTTATGTGATCAATGTTGAGAGTGTCCACTAGTGAAAGTATGATCCCTAGGCCTTGTTTCCAAATATCGAATCACCGTTTATTTACTGTTCTACTGCATGTTTACTTGCTGCCATATTTATTTCAGATTGTTATTACCACTCATATTCATCCATATCACTTGCATCTTACTATCTCTTCGCAGAACTAGTGCACCTATACATCTGACAAGTGTATTAGGTGTGTTGGGACACAAGAGACTTCTTGTATCGTAATTGCAGGGTTGCTTGAGAGGGATATCTCTGACCTCTACCTCCCCGAGTTCGATAAACCTTGGGTGATTCACTTAAGGAAACTTGTTGCTGTTCTACAAACCTCTGCTCTTGGAGGCCCAACACTCTACGGGAATAGAAGCGTGCGTAGACATCAAGCTATTTTCAGCGCCGTTGCGGGAGGTAAGGTAAAGGTATTCACATCCTCCGACTACTAAGCTATTTCCTAGCACTGTTGCCAGTGTGAGTGCTCGAAGCTATCTCCTTTAGATCCTGCAATTATATCTTTTTGTCTCTTGTTTTTATTTTCACTAGTTAGGCTTAATGGAAAACAACAAAAATATTAGAGATCTTTATAGTATTTATCTTGAGTTAGGACATGAGGTGTTTGAAGAGAAAATTAAAAAACCTATGGAACTTTATATGCATGCTAATGGCAATGTTATTAGTATGAATGCTTTGAACACCATTGTTGCTAATGCTATGGAAAATTCTAAGCTTGGGGAAGCTGGTTTTGATGAGCATGATATTTTTAGTCCCCCAAGCATGGAGGAGGAAATTTACTTTGATGACACTTTACCTCCTATATATGATGATTACAATGATGACTATCATATTTTCAGTCCACCTACTATTGAGGAGAAAATTAATTATGATTACAATATGCCTCCTATATATGATGATTATGGTGATGAGAATAATAATGATAGCTATCTTATTGAATTTGCTCCCACTACAATTAATAGTAATGATTATGCTTATGTGGAGAGTAATAATTTTATGCATGTAGCTCATGATAAGAATGTTTCATGTGATAGTTATATTGTTGAGTTTGTTCATGATGCTACTGAAAGTTATTATGAGAGAGAAACTTGTATTTCACTATCTCTTCGCCGAACTAGTGCACCTATACATCTGACAAGTGTATTAGGTGTGTTGGGGACACAAGAGACTTCTTGTATCGTAATTGGGGTTGCTTGAGAGGGATATCTCTGACCTCTACCTCCCTGAGTTCGATAAACCTTGGGTGATTCACTTAAGGGAAACTTGCTGCTGTTCTACAAACCTCTGCTCTTGGAGGCCCAACACTGTCTACAGGAATAGAAGCGTGCGTAGACATCACATAACAATGCACATACATATCATGATGACTACTATGAGATTTACTTAGGGCATTACGACAAAGAACATAGACCGCTATCCAGCATGCATCTATGCCTAAAAAGCCCACCTTCGGGTTAGCATCCGCACCCCTTCCAGTATTAAGTTGCAAGCAACAGACAATTGCATTACGTAATGTAAACAATACAAATATCCTTAGACAAAGCATTGATGTTTTATCCCTAGTAACACAGCACATCCACAACCTTAGAACTTTATGCACTGTCCCAGATTCAATGGAGGCATGAACCCACTATCGAGCATAAATACTCCCTCTTGGAGTCACAAGTATCAACTTGGCCAGAGCCTCTACTAGCAACGGAGAGCATGCAAGATCATAAACAACACATATATGATAGATCGATAATCAACTTGACATAGTATTCCATATTCATCGGATCCCAACAAACACAACATGTAGCATTACAAATAGATGATCTTGATCATGATAGGCAGCTCACAAGATCTAAACATGATAGCACAAGAGGAGAAGACAACCATCTAGCTACTGCTATGGACCCATAGTCCAAGGATGAAATACTCACGCATCAGTCCGGAGGCGGGCATGGTGATGTAGAGCCCTCCGGTGATGATTCCCCTCTCCGGCAGGGTGCCGGAGGCGATCTTCTGAACCCCCGAGTGGGTTGGCGGCGGCGGCGTCTCTGGAACTTTTCTCGTATCGTGGCTCTCGGTACTAGGGTTTTCGCGACGGAAGGAATAAATAGGCGAAGGGCGAGTCGGGCGCCCGAGGAGCCCACCCCATATGGCGGCCCGGTCGGGGGTGGGGCCGCGCCCTATGGTGTGGCCGCCTCGTGGCCCCTCTTCGTCTCCTCTTCGGTGTTCTGGAAGGCTCCGTGGAAAATAAGTGGGCTTTGTTTCGTCCAATTCCGAGAATATTTCACCGTAGATTTCTAAAACCAAAAACAGCAGAAAATAAGGCTAGCTTCGGCATCTTGTTAATAGGTTAGTACCGTAAAATGCGTCAAAATGATGTAAAGTGTATATAAAACATGCGAGTATTGTCATAAAACTAGCATGGAACATAAGAAATTATAGATACGTTTGAGACGTATCAAGCGGCGCGACCGATCGACGCCGGCGGGATCGGGACGCCACCCGCGCTCAGTCACCAGCCTCCGGGTGCGCGGAAGTCCGACGGAGCGGGGTAGCCCGCCGTGTGCAGGAGCCTCCCTCCCATTGGTGGAGAGAGCGGTGGTCAAAGCCGTTGTTCGCCGCACCGTCGTTCGCCATTGCTAGCTCGTTCGAGTTCGGGGAAGATTTGGTGGAAGGCGAGCGAGGTGAATGCGGGGCAGACGCGGTAGTTCCGCGATAAATAGAGGGCGACGTGTGTCAAACCGAGGCGACGACATTAACACGTCGCGTGGAAGCTACGCGTCCGGCGAAGACTGATCGGCGGCAGACTTTTACAGCGCGCGGAAGACGATGCGATGAGGACGACGATCGGCCTTTCTCACCGACAAGTCAGGGCCACCAGCCGCGCAGAAAGTTTCATCGGCGTTTTCCGCGCTTTCGTTTCGTCCGAACTCCTCGAGGGCTTCCCGGTGGGCCGGGGCAAACCTGGGCTCCCCGGATAGATGAAAGCGCAAATCCGGACGAAAACGAGGATCCGTCCTAGAAAGCCTTCCCAAAGAGACAGCTAGAGATGCTCTAAGGATTCAGATATATGGGCAATTGTTCACCTGGCTAGCAGTGAATGTAAACTAGTACTACTTCCTCCCCTAAGTATCGCTAATTTAGTACAAAGCTATATTAAATCAGTGACATGGTTTGTCTGGCTTGGGTGGTGATGGAGGAGTGAGGACGGTGGCTTCTTCTGCTCACGCTAGTGTTTATAGTTTTCGTTATGTGCTTCAAAAACTTATTTGTAATTTTATTAGTTTTGAGTTGTCTGTATTGCTATTGATGATTGTTAATATAACGATGATTTTTTTCGTAAAAAAACTTCTACTAAATCAGCGACACTTAATATGGGTTGGAGGGATTTGTGTAAACATATATGAAAATATAAACTACCAAGATTTTTATTTGTTATAGAAGTAAAATTCATGTCAAACAATAATATCATCATGAAAGTTGAACTTATATTCGGGCATACACGATGGTGATATTCTAGGAGTGCGACGTAGAACAAATATTGAGATGAAGAAACGAGAAAGTTGACAAAAAGATTTGCCTTCGGTTATCCTTTATCAACAATCTCTATAACCACGTATTCAGACATATTTGATTACTAAAGATAAGACTAAAAAAACCCTATCGTGATGACCCAACGTACCACTGCATGGTGTAGTACACAAGTCGTTGACATAACACAAGTGAAACACCATTTCACTCATATTACATCTCTCAGAGTGGTACAACAGAAACATATGCGAGTCCAAGGTATGTCTATGGAAGGATACACAAGCTGTTTACAGAAGATCAACACAGCCTCCTACTTTACAGTGAGGTAAAACTTCAGATAAAGCTCCAGAAGAACGACTCGTAGTCTAACTTATTGCTAACTCAAGCTTTAGAGCTACTTGGCTTGCTATAGAACTCTAGCTACTTAGGTGCTAGGATTAGGGAAATGGTTCCCTTCTAATGCTAGACTAGGTTTCCACTCTAGCTGATGCAGAAGTTGACTCCATTGACTTCTTTGCTTGGATTCTTCATCTTGTTGCAGTTGACTCCTTTGTCTTCGAGTTCCACGGTAGTTTATCCTCCGGTGCCTCCATAGCTAAGCAGGAGATTTAAGAGTGGTATGAGTACGAGCGTACTCAACAAGTTCATATTAGGAAATAGGTGTATCATGCACTAGCTACAGCCACAGACCAGAAAGTCATAGGCGAATGCAAGTTTTCATAAACATTTCTTCAAAAGTTTTATTTTATTCTGAAAACTATGCGTCGGTCTTCACAGGTTGACTAGAACTTCATGGAGTTCCTTTCCTACCGCGTTCGTAGTTCCCCTTCCCGGAACAGTGTGATCACAATTCAATACCTCTGCAGAGGTGTGTTACTTTTCTCATAAGAGACCTTATCCTTGTTGCCAACCAGTGATATACTTTCCGTCCACACTTCCTTGGTGTGAGGCCCGGTGTAAGATCCAAGCCCACTCGCCTTCTTCGCGACCACCACAAACCCACCCTTTTGTCCATCCGTACACCCCCGGTAGACATCTCCCGATCATACGGCTTTACCCCCGGTGTACTATGGATAATCCTTCATAGACGGTAGAGCCTCTTGATACGTCTCCAACGTATCTATAATTTCTGATGTTCCATGCTAGTTTTATGACAATACCTACATGTTTTGCTCACACTTTATAATGATTTTATGCATTTTCTGGAACTAACCTATTAACAAGATGCCGGAGTGCTAGTTCCTGTTTTACTGCTGTTTGGTTCAGAAATCTTACCGAAATATTCTCGGAATTGGACGAAACAAAAGCCCAAGGCCTTATTTTCCACGGAAGGTTCGAGCAGAGAAGAGGGGCCAGAGGAGGGGCCCCACCCCACATGGTGGCGTGGCCAAGGGGGGGCGCCCCCTATGGTGTGGGACCCTCGGGACCCCTCCGAGGCTGCCCTTCCGCCTATAAAGTCTCTCCGTCGCGAAAAACCTAAAAACTTAAGCCACGATACGAAAGGTTACGCAGCCGCCGCCATCGAAGCCAAGTTCGGGGGACGAAGTCTACGTACGGCACGCGCCGGACGGAATTGCCCGGAGTCATCTCCATCGACATCACCCTATCTTCATCGCCGTTGTTGTCTCCCATGATGAGGAGGAGTAGTTCTCCCCCAAGGCTGAGGGCTCTACCAGTAGCTATGTGGTTCATCTCTCTCTCTCATGGTGTGATCTTTATGTGATCATGAGCTTTGTATCACTATTAATCTATGTGCTACTCTAGTGATGTTATTAAATTAGTCTATTCCTCCTCCATGATGTAATGTTGACAGTGTGTGCATCATGTAGTACTTGGCGTAGGTTATGATTGTAATCTCTTGTAGATTATGAAGTTAACTATTACTATGATAGTATTGATGCGATCTATTCCCCCTTTCATAGCTATTGTTGACAGTGTGTATGTTATGTTAGTACTCGGTCTAAATTGCAACGGTCTATTATGCACTCTAGAGGTTACTCTAATATGAACTCCGGATGTTGTGGAGCTTGTTTACTCCGGCTTGAGGTGTGCTTTTGTAGCCCTACACAATGAATGGTGTTTGTTATCCAACAAGAGAGTGTAGAAAGTAGCATTTATTTATTCGGTTATGTGATCAATGTTGAGAGTGTCCACTAGTGAAAGTATGATCCCTAGGCCTTGTTTAAGCATTGAAACACCGTTTCCAACAAGTTCTGCTACATGTTCGCTTGTTGCCATTTTTATTTCAGATTGCAATAACTACTTATAATCATCCACTTGTATTTCACTATCTCTTTGCCGAACTAGTGCACCTATACATCCGACAAGTGTATTAGGTGTGTTGGGGACACAAGAGACTTCTTGTATCTTAATTGCAGGGTTGCTTGAGAGGAATATCTCTGACCTCTACCTCCCTGAGTTCGATAAACCTTGGGTGATTCACTTAAGGGAAACTTGTTGCTGTTCTACAAACCTCTACTCTTGGAGGCCCAACACTATCTCGGATAATCCTTCATAGACGGTAGAGCCTCTCATCCACACGGATGGGGATTTTAATGGATTTCCCAACCTACGGCAGTGTTCTCCCAACACCCCGCCAGGCTCTATCAAGTCCGTTGGCGTGCAGGAGGGAAAAGATACAGCTGGCTACCCCAGAGCCATTATAGATCTTATGGTCAACGCGATATGTACGGCGCTAGAATCACTGGACGACATTGGTATTAATCCTAGGTTAATAAAACCCATGCAATGTAACCTCCACCATATCAACACATACCATGGTTCCATTGCCCACCACATAGTCATATTCATAATTGTAAAATAATATTTTGCTTTTCAATGCATGAGTGATAAGTATAGTACTTTGCATATAGTTTGATAAAAATAATCAAATGACATGAGCAAGCGATGAACTTGCCTTTCTAGACTGCAAGATTATGCAGGCAAAAGCTTCGATACGTGAGAACTCCAAATGCTGAAATACCATCATCGTCCGGTAAGGACAATGTTTAAAGAACTGGCAAAGATGCTATAATGCATGGTATGAGATGCAATCGTCCCGAGCGTAACCTAATCTCGATGATTTAGGATGTATAAGTTATAAAGATTTCTTTAGGGTGTGTTTCACTTTAGAATGGTTCTCAAACAAGGTTCTTATTAGGGTTTGGTTAACAGAGCATCATGAACAAGTGATATAATGCATCATAACAAGCATACACACAAAGGAATGGTGGTTGTATAACAAGTCAAGAGTAGTTGTCAGTTTTAAGTTTAATAGGACATGGTTGATGTTTACTTATATTATACTTCAAAAGAATAACTTTTGAAGAACATGTTAATTAAGAAGTAATAAGTATTTCAAATAATAACTATGGCTTCTATGGTTTGATTTATATTTACACTTCAAAAGAATAACTTTTGAAGAATAGGTTAAATAAGAACAAGAACTATTATAAATAGGAGCTAAGTGCTATTAGAGTTTACTAATAGAGCTAGTTGGTACTTAAGTAGAAGTGATCTACATGTAGCAAGTATTGGTAGGTTTATTACTATGGTTTCTCCTAAGCATCATATCAAAGGATGGTTCAAGGTGATACTATGGGTTAGGGTTTACTATAACTTCTATTTATTTCACTAAGGAATCACTAATGGTTTCTAAGCTAAGTGGCTTATGATCCTTAAGTAGGGTTTAGTGGGATAGGAGCATTTATTTGTTGCTTAGCAAGGCTCTATAAGTAAAGTGAAGTTTATATGATCATATGGCTAATCCTCTAGGGTTTTAGAATTGAAACTAATGTGGAATGATCACATAAAATAATAGGATCAAAGTTTTATTTATATTAGAACTAGGGTTTCTAATTATGATACAATTCTTAAAGTAATAATTAGTACTAGAATTAATGTGATTAAGTACTTTGCACAAAATTAATAATAGCCTTATCATTTAATTATTTTAAAAGGTTTAAGAATTAAGACAAATTTTAGTTAGGGTTTAATTTCCAGAATTAGGGTTTTATAATTATGATTAGGTTTTAAAATAATAACTTGTTAATTAAAAATGTTTAAGTTACAAATTTTGAGTTATCAAAATAATATTAGTTGTTGGTATTTTCTTGCTTTATTATTATTTAAAGAAATAGTAAATGGTAATTTGCAAATTAGGGTTTATGAATTACCACTAATATTTTAAGTTAATGAAAAGATGATTAAGAAAATTAATCTTAACATTTTATTTTCTTACTGAATAGCTCATATTTAATTTTGAAACTTAACTAATTATTGAATTCATTTTGGATTTAAAACAAATGAAAAGACATAATTAATAAAGATAAAAATAAGTGAATTTTATTTTGACACACATTTTTATTTTATATTTTATTTGAATAGAGTTTATTTTTGTGAGCATTTTCATATATTATTTATATTTTTATGAGCTAAAATGAATTTTATCTATTTCTCTAAGTTTCAGTTATTTTCTGGGTTTTTTTAAATTTAACTAAAATACTAAAGTACCGACGCAGACCTAGCCACACACTGACTGGTGGGGTCTGGTCCAGGTCAGCTGCCTCGTTGGCAGTTGACCGGGTCAAACAGTCATCGGCCCCACTGTCACGTTGACATCACCGGCGGATTGACACCGGCGAGTCAGAGCGCGATGACGACGCCGATTTTGGGCTCCCCTGGATGGTCTACTACACGATTCAGGACCCTCTCGACCTATTGAGTACGATGGTAGTGGTGGTTCATCGGAATACTCACCGGAGCATCACCGGAAACCATCTGCTCTTCTTGGGAGCTAGAGATGATGCTAGGAAGCGAGAGTAGGCTCTACAGGCGCGCAAACTCACCCTGAGTAAGATGGTGTGGTCGGCGACTGATACGTCTCAAACGTATCTATAATTTCTTATGTTCCATGCTACTTTTATGACAATACTCACATGTTTTATATACACTTTACATCATTATTATGCATTTTTCGGCACTAACCTATTAACGAGATGCCGAAGAGCCAGTTGCTGTTTTCTGCTGTTTTTGGTTTCAGAAATCCTACAAAGGAAATATTCTCAGAATTGGACGAAATCAACGCCCAGGGTCTTATTTTTCCACGAAGCGGACCGAAGAGCATACGAAGTGGGGCCACGAGGTGGCGGACCATGGGCGGCCAGGGCCAGGGCCGCGCCGGCCTATGGTGTGGGCCCCTCGTCAGCCCTCCGACTCTGCCCTTCCGCCTACCAAACTCTCCATCGCGAAAACCCTATTAGAGAGCCACGATACGGAAATACTTCCAGAGACACCGCTGCGCCAATTCCATCTCGGGGATTCGGGAGATCGCCTCAGCACCTGGGAGGAAATCATCAGGAGGGCTCTACATCATCATGCCCGCCTCCGGATTGATGCGTGAGTAGTTCATCCTTGGACTATGGGTCCATAGCAGTAGCTAGATGGTTGTCTTCTCCTCATTGTGCTATCATGTTTAGATCTTGTGAGCTGCCTATCATGATCAAAATCATCTATTTGTAATGCTACATGTTGTGTTTGTTGGGATCGATGAATATTGAATACTATGTCAAGTTGATTATCAATCTATCATATATATGTTGTTTATGTTCTTGCATGCTCTCCGTTGCTAGTAGAGGCTCGGCCAAGTTGATACTTGTGACTCGAAGAGGAGTATTTATGCTCGATAGTGGGTTCATGCCTCCATTGAATGGGACAGTGAAAGTTCTAAGGTTGTGGATGTGCTGTTGCCACTAGGGATAAAACATCAATGCTTTGTCTAAGGATATTTGTGTTGATTACATTACGCACCATACTTAATGCAATTGTCTGTTGTTTGCAACTTAATACTGGAAGGGGTGCGGATGCTAACCCGAAGGTGGACTTTTTAGGAATAGATGCATGCTGGATAGCGGTCTATGTACTTTGTCGTAATGCCCTGATTAAATCTCATAGTAATCATCATGATATGTATGCATCTCTATTTGTCAATTGCCCACACTACAAGAAAAGTTGCCATGGCCGACGAAGTTGAAGTCGCGCCGTGGTTGCTGGTGTACCATGGCCGACGATTTTGGATCTGTCCGTTGTGCATGTCAAAACGATTTTCTCGTTTGAGGCCAACTAGGCCAAAACGGCAAAACGTTGCGTATGGTGGCCGGGACGTGGTGCATCTCGAATTCTCGGGTTCGCCGGCCGAGTCAACGCAAATCCGCACCGAGGGATGTAGGGCCCAGATGGCAGCCTCTTTGGCATTGTTTTTTTCTCGATCGCGCCATCTCGTTCAACGCTCTCCGATCGAGCCGTTTACGATGCAGGATCATGGGTCCCGCATGTCATCCTCTATGAACCAAAATTCTTTCTATTCTTGGATTTTTTGACCCCCTGATTTCTGGCTACTTCCTTTTTCTTTTGATCCCTTGCCGCCTTGGAAACGTTGACACCGCTGCTGCTAATTGGGACCCGCATGTCATCCTCTATGAGCAATCAACTTTCTTTTCTTGGAGTTTTTTTGGCACCTCAAATTTGGTCACTTGCCTTTTTCTTTCGATCCCCTGCCTCTCAAACGGTGATACCGCTGCTGCTAAATGGGGCATGTCATCCTCTATGTACTATAAAATTTCTTTTCTTGGATTTTTTGGCACCTCATATTTGGTCACTTACCTTTTTCTTTCGATCCCTGCCGCCTCTCGCGGTGAGACCGCTGCTGCTAAATGGGGCCCGCATGTCATCGTCTATGTACTATAAAACTTTCTTTTCTAGGATTTTTTTGGAACCTCACATTTGGTCACTTGCCTTTCTTTCGATCCCGTCTCTCAAACGGTGATACCGCTGCTGCTAAATGGGACCCGCATGTCATCCTCTATGTACAATCAAGTTTCTTTTCTTGAATTATTTTTGGCTCCGATATTTGGTCACTTGCCTTTTCTTTCGATCCCCGTGCAGCCTCTCAAACGGTGATACCGCTGCTGCTAAATGGGACCCGCATGTCATCCTCTATGTACACTCAAGTTTCTTTTCTTGAATTATTTTGGCTCCTGATATTTGGTCACTTGCCTTTTTCTTTCGATCTCATGCCACGTTTGAAACGTTGAGGAACCTGCTCGCTCATGGGACCCGCATGTCATCCTCTATGTGCTATAAAAGTTTATTTTCTTGGGTTTTTTTTCACCCTTTGATTTTTGGCTATTTCCTTTTCCTTTTGATCCCCGCCTTGGAACGTTGAGTAAGCTGTGACTCATGGGACCCGCATGTCATCCTCTATGTACAATCAACTTTCTTTTTCTTTTGATCTCAAGCCGCATTTGAAACGTTGAGACCGCTGCTGCTAATTGGGACCCGCATGTCATCCTCTATGTACAATAAAGTTTCTTTTCTTGGATTATCTTTGGCTCCTGATATTTTGCCACTTGCCTTTTTCTTTCGATCTCATGCCGCCTTTGAAATGTTGAGTAAGCTGCTGGCTCATGGGTCCCGCATGTCATCCTCTATGAACAATAAAAGTTTCCTTTCTTGGAGTTACTTTTGACCCTAATTTCTGGCTATTTGCCTTTTTCTTTTGATCTCCTGCCCCTTTGAAACGATGAGGACGCTGTTGGCAGGTCGGTCCCACATGTCATCCTCTATGAACAATAAAAGTTTCCTTTGATGGATTTATTTTGAACCCCTAATTAATTTCGGGATATTTCCTTTTTTTCTTTGATCCCCTGCCGCCTTGAAATCGTTGAGGATGCTGCTGCCTCATGGGTCCGCATGTCATCCTCTCGAACGGTAAATGTTTCTTTTCTTGGATTTTTTACCAAATGATTTTTGGCTAATTTTTCTTTCGATCTCCTGCCGCCTTTAAAACGTTGAGAACTGCTGGCTCACGGGTCCCACATGTCAGCCTCTATGAACAATAAACGGATGCTGCTGCCTCATGGGTCCCGCATGTCATCCTCTTAGAACGAAAATGTTTCTTTTCTTGGATTTTGTACCAACATATTTTTGGTTTATTTTTTCTTTCGATCCCCTGCCTTTAAAACGTTGTGGCGCTGGCTCATGGGTCCCCGATCAGCCTCCCCGTATAAGAAACATATGATATCTTGATTATTTTCAGACAATAAACAGTGTATTACGCTCTGAGCTATTTCAAACGGATAATTAAATCTTTATTTTTACATAAAAAAACTTATATGTTGGATCTCCTTGTTTTTTTGTCTTTGCAAAGCATAGGACTTTCCTATTTTTTTTAGAAAATTCGGAACTTTCCTGTTTTGGAGTGGGCTGAAATTGTGCGAGTCAAAGGCCAAGCAGGATAGTTGAAGGCCCGGATGTCAGATGCAGCCCAATTGAAATCTTTCTTCTTGGATTTTTTTCACCCTGATTTCTGGCTACTTCATTTTCTTTTGGTCTGTGCCGCCTTGGAAAGACCGCTCGCAAAATGGGACCCGCATGTCATCCTCTATGTACAATAAAATTTCTTTTCTTGGATTATTTTTGGCACTCATGGGTCCCGCATGTCATCCTCTATGAACCAAAAAAAATTCTATTCTTGGATTTTTTTGACCCCCTGATTTCTGGCTACTTCCTTTTTCTTTTGATCCCTTGCCGCCTTGGAAACATTGAGACCGCTGCTGCTAAATGGGACCCGCATGTCATCCTCTATGTACAATCAAGTTTCTTTTCTTGAATTATTTTTGGCTCCTCATATTTGGTCACTTGCCTTTTTCTTTCGATCTCATGCCACGTTTGAAACGTTGAGGAACCTGCAGGATCATGGGACCCGCATGTCATCCTCTATGCTCTAAAACTTTCTTTTCTTGAATTATTTTTGGCTCTTCAGATTTGGTCACTTGCCTTTTCTTTCGATCTCATGCCACGTTTGAAACGTTGAGGAACCTGCTGGATCATGGGACCCGCATGTCATCCTCTATGTACTATAAAACTTTCTTTTCTTGAATTATTTTTGGCTCGTGATATTTGGTCACTTGCCTTTTTCTTTCGATCTCATGCCACGTTTGAAACGTTGAGGAACCTGCAGGATCATGGGACCCGCATGTCATCCTCTATGTACTATAAAACTTTCTTTTCATGGTTTTTCACCTCTGATTTTTGGCTATTTCCTTTTCTTTTGATCCCCTGCCCTTTGAAACGTTGAGGACTCTTTGGCTCATAGGTCCCACATGTCAGCTGTATGAACAATAAAACTTTCCTTTCTTGGTTTTTTTGCCCCCTAATTTCTGGCTACTTTCTTTTTCTTTTGATCTCAAGCCGCATTTGAAACGTTGGGACCGCTGCTGCACAATGGGACCCGCATGTCATTCTCTATGTACAATAAAGTTTCTTTTCTTGGATTATCTTTGTCTCCTGATATTTTATCACTTGCCTTTTTCTTTCGATCTCATGCCGCCTTTGAAACGTTGAGTAAGCTGCTGGCTTATGGGTCCCGCATGTCATCCTCTACGAGTGCGCGGCGCGCGAGTGGGCGGCCCGCTTCCCCGAGGACGTTGCCGCCGAGAACGAGCACTTCCGCAGACGGAGGGCGGAGAAGGCGACGAGGCGGGCTGCGAAGAAGGAGGACCGCGCACGATGGAGGGCGGAGAAGGCGACGAAGCGGGCCTTCATCGAAGCGCAGCTCGCCGGGCCGACCACCATTGGCGAGGACGACCCCCGTTGGATTGACCTCTTCTCGTCGGATCCGGTGTCGGGCACGACACCGGACTCGTCAGATGTCGAGTTTTAGTTTAGTTTTATCGCACTACTTTGTAAAAATATGAACTACGGAGTATCTATCAAGCTAATTTTATCCTATTTTATGTCTATTTCTAGTCTTTGTTTGATCTTCTGTTTTACTGCACTCTATTTTTCATTATATTCTGTTTTTGGCGCTGCATTTATAGCGCCTCTGAAAATACGCTGTTTCAGCCCTGCATTTGGCCGCCACAGTTTGCAGCTTCCGGTGAAGCTATTGCCGGCTCCATGCGCAGCATCAGCCCACAGCGCCAAAATATAGAGCCACTGCTGGAGTTGCTATAATATGTTTGTCAGCAGGAGCTTACCTAATTAGTGAAAAAGATGTTCAGCGTGGGATTCGAAAAAAAGATCTTCATGTTTTTTTCCTAGCGATCCTAGTTCGGACTTTTGATTGTGTTGGCTAGTGCATGAAGCTTGACACCTGTATTATGTGATCCTGATATGAGGATAAGAACACCTTCAGCTTGCATTGCTAATGGTGTCTACTGCAGCAGTGGCGTACCTTCAATGGAGACTGATGCAAGAGAGTTGGTACTGGTGAGCCTGCACTTGACATCATCGTGCCACCTGAAGTAGGTGGTGTATTGGGATTAGACTGATAAGCATAGCACCTTGCAAAGAACAAGATGATGCTAGTGTTGGTTAACGTGATTTTACGCCAAAAGTCATGTATGCTCAACAGGTGCCGTACCTAGTTTGGATATTGTGTTGTTACCCTTTTGTGGTTTGGTGTTTGTCCAACAGAGAAAGCTACTCTTTTCCCGTGTAAGTGTTATTATGTGAACAAAAGTTGTATGTACATATATATCGGTCAGAGAACCAAGATTGCATATTCTTGCCTGGTTATAACACATAAATCATAATAACAATTAAAGAGAAAAGGAACATTTGCCTTTGCAATGTGATTGTGCCAAGTAGATTAGACAACCAACCACAAACATTACAGGTCAACAGCCAAACGCATGCGAAAGTCCTAAGGTAAGCTCCATAATACATGTTGAAACCAAAAGCCTAGAAACCATAAGAAAGGTAGCTCCACATCACAGTTCCACGACAGCAGCATACTGATCATAAAACATATATCAAGTCAGGACAGCTGCACCACTGGGTAAGCATCCATGGGGTCTGGCTCAAGAGCGAAGACTGTGTGAATGCTGCAAAATGTGGCTCTTGCCTCACCCCACCCATACATCTTATCATGGAACCTTACCAAATCAGCATGAATCATCTTGACATAAACATAGCTCCTCTCTCCATGCTGATGGGATTGAACAATGCGCCAGTTGCAGTGCTTCAGCTTGTCAAACAGTATGCAGGAGATGACGAAGCATGTTGGCTGGTCTTTTGTAGTGACAATGGCTTGGAGTAGCTGGTCCTGTGAACCACCCAACTGGATCTTTAGAGCTTGAAGGACAGTCCGTGCTATATAAGCTACCGTTGCTGACTTCAGCTCGGGTTCAGGTGAATGACAGCTGACATCTTGTCCTAGAGATGCAGATCCTTCTTGATCAGATTCAGCGGAATCATCACCACTACTTACAGGTGCGTCAGGTTCTACAGAAGGCACATCAGGTACATGCTCCAGTTCATAGGAGTCGGGTGGGACAGCACCGTTTGCTGAAATCTCTACAATACCAGCTCCAGGTAGACCACCAGTCTCTACAGAGGGTAAACCACCAATATCCACTTCAGAGGATTCTCGTGGCACGACACCTTTCGCTAGAGGCTCTACCCTACCAGCTCCAGGTCCACCACCAGTCAGTACTGTGGGCATAGTCATGACGGGTTCTACCAATACAAAACCTCCTTCGGGTGCAGGATCATCAGTAGCAACTCCAGCATCAGCACCAGTTAAATCGGTCTTGACAATAGGTAAACCGTTTTGCTCCAGTTCAGAGAATTCCCGTGGCACGACACCGTTCACTAGAGGCTCTACACTAGCAGCTCCAGCTGCACCACCAGTTTCTACAGCAGGGGGTAAACCCAATCCACAACCTTCTTCATGTGGCACGATGATGCGAGGTATAGGCTCATCAGTACCAGGTCCAGCTGCATCAGTCTCCATAGACAGTAAACAAGGTGGCGTCGGAGGTTTAAAAGACTGGCATGCCATTTCACCTTTGTCATCAGACAATATAGAGTTTTCTTCAACTCTATGTTTCTGCAATAATAAGCACATGAACAGAAATTAGACCAGAGCATCTAGCCATCTAACAGGGGCAGCGGCAAAACAAGCGTCGGTCCATATGTTTACCTTGTCATCTGGGATATCAGAACACACAGATTTAGAAGTCATTTCACATAGCATCCGCTTTTTCATTCCTTCCCCTACGTCCATCTGGAATAAGTAATACTATTGATCACATAAAACTAATTAATCAAATATATGCATATGTTGAGAAGTTTGCACGGCAAATTGTGGATTCTGCTTTTATCACCTACGAATCGTCGTTCTATATATTTACCTTGTCATCTGGGATATCAGAAGTCACAGAATGAGAAGTCATCTCACTAAGTATCGGTTTTTTCGCTCTTTCCCCTCCATCCATCTGCAATAAGAAGTACTATTGATCACATAAAGCCAATTCATTGAATATATGCATATGTTGAGAAGTTTGCACAACAAATTGTGGATTCTACTTCCAATCACCAAGTAATCTCGTGAGAAATGCATGATCAAGATATGTTTCTCCCTCTTGATCGACATCTGCATCTCCATTAAGACTAATCATCGTGCGATGGTGCTCTTCAGAAGAGCGCATACACTTCCAATCACCAGACAAGCAAAAAATTGTTGATTCTAGTAATGCTTAATCAGCAGTGGCCATGGAACGACCACAGATCGACCAAGCAAAAAAATAAATCATCAGCCTACTGACCACCAGGCAAAACAAACTAGGCCCATACATGGCCTCACAAATCATCATCAAACGTCGATCAAACTAGCAAGTTTGAACATGGATTACTAATTTATTTTCTGATAAAGTGAGTATATTAATATCGAAAGATATTGATTACACTGAGCCTCTGCAACAACGCAATACCTTACTGGTAGTACGGATGCACATGGATTCCTAATACTCCCTCTGTTCGGTTTTAATTAGTCGACGCGAGGGAGAGAAGAAAATGAACTGTCGATGCTTTCAACTAGAGTCAATTAAATACGAACGGAAGAAGTACGTAGTAGTATTGACAAATATCCGGATCTAGTCTAAAAACAAATTGGCATGTAAATCCTAGTAGTCTACTAAACTAGGATCAATACCCTAGATTAGGGTTGCAAGCGGCGTCCGCGAATCGTCCCGCAAAGCAGAAAATTAGAGCAAATAGTGGTTGAGATTAGAGCAGATTTAAAGCACTCGCACTGAAACTAGCTAGCCCGCTACCCACCCCGCTTGACACCCTGCCCTAGATGTGAATCTACACCAAATATTCAAACAAGGATGAGCAACCGCCAATAAAATTTTATCCGCACATCATCATCTCTACCATACACAAGGGTATGGTGATTTCACATACAGCCATTGTTGCCGCGGGACGAGGATGAGTGATGCGCCGCGGAGAAGGTGCCTCACGCCTCTGTCGCCGCCGCCGTCGAAGAGGAAGTCGAAGCCGCGCGATTGTGGTCCGTCGCCGATATGGAGGTGGAGCTACTAGGGAAGAGGTGGAGGTGGAGGTGGAGAGGGAGTGATGGTTTGTACTAGTGGCGGCCGGTGAGGTAGTTATAAATACAGCCTCTCTCTCTTTTTTGGCAAGGAATGCAGCTTCTCTTGGAAGGCAACGAGGCAACGCACTCCAGATTTCGTATATTACTATAATAATATGGGCGGAGAAATTTGGACGCATCTGTGTTGTCTTGTCAAATGAATCACCAGGATTTGCTTTTAGTACTCCAGATTTGGGCGACCCAAGGAAGTAGAGATAGTAATGTACGCCATCTAGCTGCACGCTATCAAATCAAATAAATGGTCATGCCATTTACTTTTAAGATGGTGCAGCAGTTATTCTGACCAAAGAAACATGCACGTCTGCTGATTATTTCTGATGGGTATACATTTACCGTCCGCTAGCAAAGATTGTTTGGCACATTGTTCTTATGGCTTTCAACATCACACCCCTTAATAATATTATTAATCAATGTTTGGGCAATCAATTGAGTGTGTTAATAAAAAACTAGCGGAGTGACCCGCGCATTTGCGCGGCTAGATTTATGGGGAGTTGATAGTGCGACTACTATTGAATTCTTTTTGCAGTTCATTCATTTTTTTCACTTACTGTTTCCATTCATTTGTAGCTTTCTATGAATTGTTTCATTATATAAGGTATTAATGCTAACATTGGATACACGTTATATCATTTATTAATTCTTGTTAGGCCATTAAATAAATTGAATATGTGTTTTCCTTTTTTTCAGTTGTCATCATTTTCAATAAATCTTCTTAACTAATAATTTTATTATAGTGGAGCTACATGCTTGTTGGATGGTTGAATATTGACATAAAAGAGTGAAAAAAATTCTCATAAATGGAGCTACATGCTTGTTTAATAATGGAGTACATTGCTATCTACAAAATTTGCACAAGGAAATAAAATTTATATATACATTAACATCAATCCAATGTTTAAGGTTCAGGTTTTCCATAGCATACATATAGCAATTTCTAAGACATAGAAACACTTGAACGTGTAAGATAACATGATTGAACCTGTCATATTATTACTACTCAATTTCAGTAAACAACATCAAAGTTTCTGTTTTTAATATTTATTTTAGAGAACTTCAATTGTTCATCTGCTATACTATGATATTGAGGAATAAATATAAAGGTGTAACTGCATTGAGAAAGAACAATAGTTGGTATTACTTGAGTATAGGAATCTAAATTGACGGACGATAGAGAAATAACTCAACTTTTTCACTTACGGCATGTCTATGAGAAAATAAGAATCTTGTTTTTATTTAAGGGGGAAGGGTTAGATAACCAAGCATGCATGATAAATGAATCCGATCAGGAAAATAGGTAAAAGAAAGTGAGATTTTTATTACATAAAATTAATTGTACGTACGAATAAAAAAGAAATAATGTAGCATCTAACTACCACCTCTCAGATACCGTCGCACCTCACTAATTAAACATTACATTGTCGCCGCTTAACAGTCAATCTTTTAAAGATCTCTAAAGCACAATATACATGCCTTGTGCAAATCCTGTAGCAATAATATTACGCTCCTATCGTAGCCATTTTTTTTGGAACACTCCTATCTGCCACATGAGTATACTTCCTCGACAATATTAAGACCTGCAAACATTAACACAGAGAGCTTATATGTGACAACCGTCTTAATTTTTTAGAAAAATGCTTGTTGTAACGATGTGTAGCTTACCTTCTTAGCTTATTTTCCCATGCAAAAGCAATACAAAATAAAATCTGGTTAGAGCTGATCATTGCCGTTCACTACTGCAAAAAAAGAAACTATTATAATGCACCATGTCAAAGTATTTTGTAAGCACATATTTTACCTATATTCTTAACTGATCACTACAGGAAATGATGTTTTTGCCAAGCCGAAATCCTAAGTACGCTCGGCAAAGGCCGAAATACGCTTGGCATATGCTTGCTCGGCAAACACCGCAAATCTGCTTGGCAAAAAAAAAAAGAATAAAAAAACGCTCAACATATAGCTATTAGATATATATCAAGCCCCTTCGGCAATGTAAAAAGAAAGTGACCAAATGGCACTTGACGGACGGCGCGGCTGCATACTGAGATCCTGGGCATATATCCTGGTCATACAGGAATGCCTGTTATACTTCCGGATAAATGTTGGTTCATACATATTTCAAGCAAACTAATAGTATTTCCATGGCCTCCCCTGCCTTTTTATGTTTAGTTCAAAGAAAAAAAATAAGGATAAATACACAACAAAAGATTACTGATATCATTCTCTTTAAGATCCAGATATTACCTCGCGATCACTCCTTGAATTTGGGGAGTTTCCATGAATTCCCGCAGTAATGGTGTATAGCATCGACTCAAGCCGCATTACCTGATTATCATAGATAGATGACTCATAATAATTTGATCTGTTCATAAATTATTAAAAAAACATCTTATATAACCCAAATCTTGAAAAAAATGTTTTAGCAACTCAATTCAGAACGTGAGAGACAAATATGAGAAGTTTCAATAGATCATCACTAAATCAAAAACAACGAATCCAAATATGTAATGGAGCACCACCATCTGCGAATTGAGGTCAAGAGCCCATGCCTTTGTGTCGTCCGCTGCCTATACAACTATTATCTGATGCCTTTGTGGGCCATAGGCCATAGCCATCGGCTGGTCGAGTGCTCCAGGGTGTACGATGCCTGCACTGAGGCTCGGACCGGAGATCCCGACGCTTCATCTCATTGGTGTACCTGATTGGCAGGATTGCCTACCATGACCCTAGGAAAAAAAGATCGCCTCGCTCCGTTGTGGCAAAATATTGGAAAAACATCAGGCACCATAATCAGTCTAAAACATTGTCATATAACAAAACCGCAGAGGTAATATATTATAGCTAACCACTTTGTTTGAACGATGATCCTAGAAGAAGGGGCATGTATTCTTCCAAAGCATGAAAAAGATTAGCAACCCTCTTCTTGAGATTGGTTTCAGGGCGACCGCTGATTCAACCCTGGCCGTTAGACCTGACAAATCTTTGATGGTGCTCTTATCCAGGTGATTGAAAAAACCTGGAGTTCCGAGAGGAAGAGGACCACGTCACCATACTTCGTAGCCTCCCCTGGTGTCCAACACCTGCATCCCTTGAGGCCTTGACGCCCCACAACTGTTTTCTAGCCGGCTGCTTCGATCTACTAACGTATGTGTTGCGCATCCCCGATATCTGCAGTTGATTAACCTATCATAAGCGATGTTTAAGAACCAAAAGTGTGTACATCGATCGATTGCAGCAGCCTTTAATAATTAAGCTGAGACAATCAAGCGGCCATGATTTACCTTTGTCCATGTCATGCGGATGGCTTGCTCCTGGAACCTCCTGAGCACCTTAGATCTCACGGACTTGAGACGTAATTCGTCGATCTGGCCACATATATTTATAGAAACCTGTTATTTGCTCCGGATCGGACGGCCATCTTCCAGCTGCGTGCATCTGTTTGACGATGGAAAAAGAAGGGAAATACAGATGAGTTACGTTGAGCTGGTGGAGATTAGACTTAAGAGTCCTCGTACTGCTCCTAAAGTGAGTCGAACACGACACCACAGGCTTTGCACGTCCACCAGAACCGGCGGCTTCCGGTGGTTATTGCTGTTGCGACGATGTACGTCGACGGCCGGAACGTTGATCCAGCCGAGACACGCGGAGCGGCGGCGCTGGAGGACAGGCGGCGTCCGATCAGACCTGAAACCGGATCGTTTCAATGTGCAACTTGAGAATTGTTTTGGTGCGTGTCTTCTAGATGGGATAGACGTGGGTTTTATAGCGCATATCCACATCTGGAGCGGGTTAGGGAGTTAATCTTGTCCGTTGGTCTTGTCAAGCTAATCAAAACCGTTGGTTGTTTGTTGTTTTAATAATATAATAGATTAAAACCCACAAATCTAACTGTACTATTTTTAGGGCCATATGAAGGACAAGGAATGATTTTAAATGCCATATGGAGTACCTCCAACCATGTGAAATATGGTTCTGTCATGCAGGTGATACCCATGGCTTCGCATTGGATCTGTATGTTGTCCTACATACAGTCAACTATGAAGTACCACGATTTGGTTTTTGGGTGCAACCGGCTAGAGAATGATGCACGGGTTTGTACAGCCAGTACAATTCACATTAAGATTTTCTGATAGGATGTTGATGTGTATATGTAAGAATCATACACTAGAATGTCTTCTATGTTTAGATGGTTGATCTACGTTTATACTTTCTGTGAACCATGAGGTTAAGACCTTTGTACTGTAATAAAGATTGCTAAATAACAGTATATATGTATGCCTCTAGGGACACTGAAACAGCCAAACAACCATGCATGTGTATAGACCGTATTTGATCAAATTAAAAGAAGCACCTGGGTTCATGCAAATAGCATCAGTTAATCACCTAAGTCCATTAGCTATAAATAGTTAAATAGGAGTCAAGACCAACTGAGCTAGCTAGTAGTATGATCCTACTATTACATAAATATCCCTAACTCTGATTGTCTTTGTTCCAGTCCAGCGCGTTGGTGTAGCTTGGGATGAACCAAAACCCCGTATGCCAGTTGGCCCCTGGACCGCTGCTTGAGAAAGAGATGCTTTGGTGGTCTTCGCCATTTAGACTGAAGCGGAAAATTTCTTGATGTGATGTGTCAAACTGAGAGCCAATGGCCTGAGGCGTGGTGTAGATGCAGTTTCTTCTTGTCAAATATCCTGGGGGAAATGTTGCACCACCCACTGGCATGAAAATCGGATAGTTCAACCCAAGGAACATAGAATAGTCTCCAAGATTAGTAACCCTTTCCCACGGGTTGGCTGGAAGTAACCGACTAGTGTCATTCGAGAATACAATGCAGGTATACCCCGAATAGCTGTGAACAGCGCGACCGCAATGGACAGAAGGGGTACTATCATAATAATAAGTTGGAGCACCGTCAGCGTCAAAATCCATTACGCCACGTGCATAGACCAGGAGAAGTCTAGAACGATCTTGAGATCTTGCCAGCCACCACGTACGACTATTAGAGTCAAAATCATCATAGCCATCAAATCCAGCCGTCCACGGAATGAATGGAGCAGGGAGCACTATAGGACCTTGAAAAAGGAAAGAGCACGTCACATGAAAATATATTTCATGATTTATCTACTAGTGATATTGATTTGATATTGGGATGCCAATACTAGTACTTTATAAAATCATGGTCGAACATAAGATGGTTTGAAATATATTTCGAACATCTTGGTAAAACTTCATATGGATTTAAAACATGTTCCCCAAAATATTGGTCCAAATTTTAGATGGTTTGAATATAGTACTCCTTATTCTCTAGAACCGGGGGAATATAAACAAATGAAAGTCTTTATCAATATTGCATGGCACCTTTATTGATTCTATTTCTACTCTACCTTAAATTTTCTAGGGAGTAATAATAAAGAAACTTAATTACTAGGGGGCCTTTTTCCTAAGGAACAACATGCACATTAGACCATACTAAAATTCCTATAGATGTTAAATTCTATATATGTCCATACCACAAGAGGGTTATGGTGTGCGCCTATGGAATTCCTTTAAGCCAAAAGATGCCAAGACAGTTCAACAAATAAGAGGTGAAATACTATATAAGTTACGTATATAAAAAAGATAGGGAGGAAATGTTACCAAATTGATTAGGATCCCATGCATAAACATTTCCAAGCTCAGTAACGGCGAACACAAGTCCGTTATGTATAATTGCATCGCAGTATATGGCGCCGTACTGAAACTGGTTTTCAAGAAATATCCATGTACGAGGATATTCGCCATGGAGGTAGGCAATTGCAAAGTCGAAGATTGCGACAAGGGAGAAATCTTTATACCCCCTAGCAGCTGTAGGAACTTGGCAAATAGCTATCTTCTGCAGTTGAATAGCAGAACGCTGATACTCGAATATAAGTGGATTGCGTGTGGTTTCCAACTTCTTCCTCAAAGATGGAAGCTTAATCTTGCGATGAGTGTAGACATTGAGGAGGTTCCACTTGCCTTCGGGGCCAACCATGGCGATCCAATCTCCATTGGCGCCTGCCCGCTCCTCATCCTTACCGTGTGGCATTAGGCCATCATAGGAGAACCTGTCCAGCGGCACTAGTTTGCACTTGCTGTGCACCGGCAAATCCTCCTTGAACACCCATGGTTTATCCGCCGGGTCACAACAGAGAACACACGGAAGGCCAAACGGCTGAGAAGCAGGCAGAGTGGCACTGTATTTGGCTGACTGAAGAATACTTTTGGAGGAACCGACTAGGGACGCGGCGGTGATGGCGTCGCACTGGCTGATGAGCACTTCAAGGGGGCCTTCCGTAAACACCTTGTGAAACAGCCCAGATCCACAGACCCTGCTCGATTTCGCCATCGCAATGAGGCAGGTGGTACAATGGGGTTGGTATTTTCTTGGGAGATTTACTGATTCGAACTTTGGGAGAGAGATGGCGATCAATGGCGGCAGGTGGGGGTTTGAGTTGGAGAACAGAGGCTCTCAAACTGGGCACTGCTGGATAGGATGCGAAAGCGCCATGGCGGAGACGCAGGCGCGTGCTATGGAAGATGGGCGGAGTGGGGATAGACGACGGAGGTGAACCGAGACGCTCCTCCTCTTATGCATATACTGCCTACTGCAGTTTCGAGGAGAGTGTGAATGTGTTCAAAAAAAGAGGAGAGTGTGAATGTGTTCAAAAAAAGAGGAGAGTGTGACTGTGACCCGACACCCGAGTAGGAGCAGACGGACTATAGGAGTAGCTCCATCATTACAGTCCATTAATCGTGCTTCCTACAATAAATAAGTGAAACATCCCAGGCTTGTGTTGTCTAATCAAATCGATGGCCATGTCAGTATTATGGTGAACAAATAAAACAAATACACACCAACCTTGTTCTTTTTGCAACGTACACCAACCTAGCAAGGCATCAACCTTCTCGCCATCAACTAGGACTCCGTGGCTCCGTCCCACCAAAGTTGTCTCAACTTTGTAAAAAAAATACATCTATCCATCTAAATTTTAACAAAGGTGAGACACTTTTGGTGGGACCGAGGGAGTACAAAAAAACTTTACTACTCCATGCTAGTATCGGCCACTTTTCGAAAAGTAATTCAAATTTCAACTGAAGGCGTGCTATTTTATGGTCCTGAAAATTGCCAAAAAAAATACAACCCAAAAATGCAACAGATCCATGTTAAGGGGGTACACCCTACGCAATATACATTAAGAAACTTTGAAACTTCAGCGACCTTGTAAGAATGCCCATGACAGTGCAGTTTTGCCAAATTAGGAAGAGACGAAATATGAATTCAACCAAAGAAAACTAAACGAATCCTTAGACAATATAGCATAGTTAACACGTTCAGAAAAAAATGATGACTCCAAGAGAACAACATTAGCAAGAAATACTCCATTTTAGTTTGAACTTGCAGTCACATATATATAGTACTACCAAAATACTAATACTCCGAGCTGCATTCTAGCACTCCAACTAGCTAGCTAATAGTTCTGGAGTAGTAGTACTACTATACAAGTCCAAAATACATCCGAACGAACCCTACTTCGAACTAAACTACTCCCTCCGATCTTCGAGTAACTACATTGCAGTATGATTAAACGAAGATTATTGTATAACCTTCTTGTTGATGCAAACGCAGATAGGCAACACACGCTGCCCTCCATTCTGCTTCGCGTAACGGGGCGGCACCGCCAGGAAAGAAGTGAGCTGCTGCAACATGATCGAGCTAGGCGTCGGGGAGCTCGTCGGCTCGATTACCGCCATCAAGGTGTCCGTCGAGAGGTCACTGGTCCCAGCCGTCGCCGGCGCCGGCGGACCAATCACCAGCAGCTGCGCCTTGTACATCGGAAACAAGCACGCGGCCGACCTGATGCACACACAGGACACAATGGTGGTCGGGCCGAGCGCGCCAACGGTGATGGCGAACACGCTACCGTCTTCTTCCCCACTGCCGATGAACAGGTGTCCCCGCGGTTGTACCGGAACACGAACTATGCACCAGGCGGGTATGCCATACTGGAACGTAAACACTGGGATGGAGTGGGATGCTTGGAGGTGTACCAGGAGCTCCCGCGGCGGGCCGGTGAAGCTGCAGCCGGTATTGATGGCCTCTGTGCAGCCGCACGGACCATGCGGGCACGCGATATAGTGCTTGTAGGACTCCGTGGAGGCGACCAAGCTCTGGCAGCCGACGCACTTGACCATTGCCCCAGATCGATTCGACGGCGGCAATCTTGCCCCAGATCGATTCGACGGCGGCAACCTCGCCGGCTGCTCGCACTTCTTGCACGGGTTCGGCGCAAGCTCGCCGACGCAGCGCCGACAGCCCATATGACCGCCCTTGCACTGCACGGAACAACGTACGTGGCATCAGTTGTCATTGACATTTCTCACAGGTGAACCTAAGAATGAAATCGGAAGGGAGCGACCTTGGATATGGGGGGTTTGAAGGGCAGCAGGCAGAGGGGGCACAAGAAGAGGGCCTCCTCCATCTTCAGAGAAGAGTGATCGGGAAAACGAGAACGGGATGGGTTCTTTTTTTATACATGCCTTGGAGTGGAGTATGGATACTACTACTTATAGGAAGAACTTCCTTGCTAAGAATCGGCGTCGGCCGTACGCAACCATAGATGCACCAGCGGCTCTGCAGTTTGTCAAAATAAAAGGACAGAGCTGCAGTGACTTGAAGTCTCCAAATCTCATTGTGACTTGGTGCCACCATCTACCAACCATTTGAGATCCAACGTTCCAAACTATCTCTTATTTCGAACCTAAAAACAAAAATTATTCAGAAAATTATGAAAAAAATCCAGTAAAATGTAGATGCCTTGTTCTAAAATCTGTGAATATTTCATCCCACTCGGACGACTAGCTTGTGATTAAAGAGCTTTTTACGTATACGAGCACTAGTTTAAACTAAATAGTATATATTTGCTCACAAACCTTTGATTCAAATCGAATGAAACTTCACCAAAATATAAATCGAAATATGCACGATTAACTGGAAGTTCTTGAAATGTTTCTGAGCAATTATAATAATTATTTAGTTTAAATTCTAAGTCGATCGCATACATTGGATCTGAGATGGATGGTGGATGGTGGCACCAAGTCACTGTGAGACTTGGAAGTATCAAGTCAGTGAAGCTCTATCCCAAAATAAAAGCTTCGTGAAGGGGGCAATTTGGTTCAAAAAAGAAGACAGTGCCAAGCAGTTGTCAAACAGTACCCATATAGTCAAATGTACTCCCTCTGATTCAAATGAATTGACTCAACTTTGTCTAGATATATGGATGTATCAAGTCACTGAAGCTCTATCCCAAAATAAAAGCTTCATGAAGGGGGAAGTTTGGTTCGAAAAAAAATACAGTGCCAAGCAGCTGTCAAATAGTACCATAACGTCAAATGTACTCCCTCCGATTCAAACGAAATGACTCAACTTTGTATTTTGCATGTCAAAGGTTTTTCGTAAAACTTGGCCAATCTTAACATAGTTTGCCTTTCTAAAAAAGATATAAGCCCTAAGGCTCCTTTGATTCATAGGATGGGAAAACCATAGAAATATGAAAAACATAGGATTGAGATTTAATGGCTAGTTGAATCATATAGGAAGATGAGTTGTGTTTGATTGTGCCAAAGGAAATTTTCCATGAGGTATGACCTAATGTTTTATTCTTATAGGATTTGCATGTTTGTCTTCCTATAGGATATGTTCCTATGAATCAAACAACTAGTGTGGGGAAAATTCACATGTGATCTAAATCCTACATAATTCCTATACAAATCCTATATATGAATTTTAGTTGTTAGGTCACTTAAAATGACTTCACTTGAAGGGTTACATTTTTGTTTTTTCTGAATTAGTAGTGATGCCTAACCATATATATACCTAAACCAAGAGAATCAGCATAAACTTATGTATATTAATAGTAAGCGCATATATGAATGTTTTTTATCTACAAACCCAGGGTCATATATATGTACATAGAAACATGCATATATGCTAGTTTTTGTACCTTGGTGTGTTCCTCTTTTGGGCTATCTCTTTTTTGTTCACCGGTTCACAACCAACGCCCTAGATTAATTTGGCACTTAGAAAATAACATTTTGTTTTTGGCGCACTAACACAAATAGTAGTAGCACGGTCAACACTGTAGAGAAGTACAAAATAAATGTGTGTGGGAAAAATTGACTTAAAGTGACCATTACAATGAGAAAAAGGGTAGAACCAAGCATTGCACAGGGAAAAAGCAGTGTAGTGCCCAGAAGAAAAAAAACAAGTTGGGCTATACTCCCTCCATCCTGAAATAATGGGTGTAGAGTTAAAATTTGTCCATAAAAGAGTGTACTTCTCGTTTTGCAATGCACTTCAAAATTTGTCCACAAAAGAGTGGTAGTAAAAAATATTTATTTCTCATCACGAGGGATATAGTTTCTTCACGACTAGTACGTACTACCTCCATCACAAAGCTTAAGTCTTTTTTTAAGAGTCAAAGCAAGTAAAGGTTGACGAAAATTTAGAACAATCTATCAACTAATATAATATTTTGTAGATACCATACCAAAAAAAAATCATTGTCTATGTATTGATATTAATTTTGTATTTTGCATGATAATGATTTTTGGTAAAATCTTAGTTTACCTTGACATAGTTTGAGCTTCTAAAAATAATATAAGCCTTACGCTTTGGGATGGATGTAGTAGTATTTAGCATAATATGGTTTTCTTATTTACTACATGCATTTAGCTCATTGGAGGTGGAAAAGTTGAAGAGGAAAGTGATGGTCGATGACAGTTTCCCAATGTAATAATAAAATCCTTAATATGCCTTGAAAACCCACACGTACGCTCTTTCTAGGACAGAGGCAGTATGAGGTAATGCACCCACGCGCTGTCATCTGCCGGTTCGTGCTATGTCTCCCAAATCTTGAAATATCGTCAGTTATCCATTTCACGTCCACACTTCTCCCTCTCTCCACGGACTAGGAAAAAAACCTCTCTTCACTTCCCCTTCCCATTCCACCGATGGAGAGCCCAACCGACGCCGTCAACGCAGCGAAAGCGAAAGCCGCGCGGCTGGCCTTAGCCGCAGAGGAGGCGTGCAGAGCCGCGACCGCAGCACGCATGGCCGCAACGGCGGCGATCATCGCCGCAGCGGATGCCAAAGACGAAGCGGAGGCCATTGCCGAAGGTCGGGCCATCGGTCGCTCATCGGCATCTGATGCTGTTGGTAGATGGGTCCACTCTCTTGGGAAGCATCCCCTAGATGACGAGGACGAGGTTGAACTCATCTTTGAACCGCCGCCGCCGACCTTCGACGAGAATATCATCGACGAGGGGGAGGAAGTATGTTCCGATTCACCTCTCTCCCTTATTCAACATAGCCCTGTATCGATTTGCGCTATGGTCTCTCCCTCTCTTTTTTGCGCTATAGCGTTTTGAATTAGCGTCAGAATCTTTTTAGATTCATATTCAGTATTAGTTGCAACTGCTACATATTTGCTTCACATCCGATTCACCTCTCTCCCTTATTCAACATAGCCCTGTATCGATTTGCTCTATGGTCTCTCCCTCTTTTTTTTGCGCTATAGGGTTTTGAATTAGCGTCAGAATCTTTTTAGATTCATATTCATTATTAGTTGCAACTGCTACATATTTGCTTCACCTGTTTATTTGGCATGTATCAGGTTGCTACTGATGAGGTTGACAGCGATGTCGAGTCGCGTCATAGGAAGGCCAGGGCCACTCTCAACAAGCTTAAGGCGGGGAAGTTCGACAAGTATTGGAGTGAACCCTGGACTGGTGCCAGGAACAGCTGCCCCTTCTGCACAAAGAGCATAAAGGTTGACTTTCGAAGCGTCCTGCAGCATGCCGAAGCCGGTGGGTCCGGCTGTCTCAAAGTTGGGGAAACTGTTAACCGATCCGGCTTCATAGCCAACCACATGGCCTATGGGCTATTCCTAAGGAAGAAATTGAACCAAGCTATCGAGACCGGTCGTGTGCCTCCTCCCAAGCCCAAGCCACCAAAGATTAAAGGTATGGGCAGCAAGAAGCAGAAGAAGCGGGACCGGGAGGAGGCGACAGGAAGAAGATGGTAAATATACTCCGTAACTGTTGTGCATGTTTGTCTCTCCTACTGCTTCAAAAGCAGCATCTTTTGTTGAACTCTGTTTATGTTTGCTGCTCAGCAGCGTTTGTGGTGAACCTATTAGCTTAATTAGGGGTTGTTGAACTATGTCTGTGTTGAACCTTGCTTAATTAGGTTGTGTTGAACTCTGTTTGTGTTGGCGTGGGAAGGGGGCATGATGCTACCCTGAATTTGCGGGACCCCCAAAAAACTTGCAAATACGAGTGATGCATCCAAAAGGAACAAACTTTTACATGGTAGACCCCAGTCTGAAAGCAAGAAATGCGATAGGGGCCTTAACAGCCACCGCCCGGATTGATCGGGGATTTTAGAGGAAATTGCACAAACCACCACAATTTGCTGTCTTCGTTGCGCAAAACACCACCTTTACATGTTTGTTGCAGAGAACACCACCTTTTGATGTAATATGTTGCACAGAGGTCCAAATCTGATATTGGAGTCAGATTAAGCTAATTAACTTCAAATTTGACAGCTGGCCCCATAAAAAGAGATGATGTGGCGTCCACCATGTCACCATTGCAGAAAAAGAAAATCCAATAATTAAAACAATATTAAAGAATAATTCTGGAAAAGTTTGAAACGAATCTAACACGCCGTGTGAAATTTGTGTCACATTTTTAGATTCGGTCAACATTTGATGAAATTTTCAAAAAAAACAATGTAAATATTCTAGCAATTAAAACAATATGATCTGAATAATTTGAAAAATAATGACATAATTTAGAGAAGTAAATCAGGGAGAAGATGAAGTTAAAGGTCTTTCATATTCACATATCTAGGGTCGACGATAGCGTTTGAACTTAATTATTTACGATAGCGTTATGAAAGAAAAAATTGTGTTCCCTGTAAAAAGACAAATTGCGATGCTATATTTTCATTACAGACAAGACAACTTTTTTATCTTTTTTACCCAAGTCACAAAAAATGTTCTTTCATGCCGAAAATTTAGTGGGCCAACATAGAATATTCAAACATACACGGAATGTTTTCTCATATTTTTTGAAAATTTCATCAAACACTAATCGAATCTAAAAAAATTAACACAAATTTCAGACAGCATGTTAGATTCGTTTCAAACTTTCCCAGAATTATTCTTTAATAATGATTTAATTATTGGATTTTTTTTAAAGTTTGAAAACACACTAGATGACATAGTGGACGCCACATCATCTCTATTTTATGGGGCCAGCTATCAAATTTGAAGGTAATTAGCTTAATCTGACTCCAATATCAGATTTGGACCTCTGTGCAACACATTACATCAAAAGGTGGTGAACTCTGCAACAAATATGTAAAGGTGGTGTTTTGCGCAACAAAGACGGCAAAAGGTGGTGATTTGTGCAATTTCCTCGGGATTTTGCCTGCCTACCGCACGTGACTTGTGCTCACTGAAGTTTGGGACCTCACGCATGGGCACCACACGTAAGTGACAGACCTGTTGGTGTAAAAACTCGGGTGATTATTATACTGCATTAGTACAAAGTTTCCTATGGATTCAAGGGTTGGAAAGCCAAGTTAACTCATTTTCATGACTAAGAAGGAGCCAGGCTTACTTTTTCATTTTCATGTTTTAACTTGTTTAAATCTTGGTCAAACAAAGGATTTGACCAGGATTCAAATGGGCATAAAAATTCAAAAAAGAAATAAAAAAAAAACAAAGCACATAAGCTTCTTATGTCATATAGTAAGCATTAAAGTTGATCAACAAAGTCTAGACATATTCAAACCAGAAAAATCATGTATATACCCCCTAACCCTAAACTCTGTCTTATGAAGTCAAGCATGAAGAAAAGTGGTTTTGGGTTTCAAACATTGGAAATTAAAAAAACTCCCAAAAGCTTCATTTTGGAGTGACTAAGAAGAATCCAGGCTTACCTTTTCATTTTCATGTTTTAAACTGGTTTAAATCTTGGTCAAACCTAGGATTTGACCAAGATTCAAATGGACATAACAAATTCAAAAAAATCAAAACCAAACACATAGTCTTTTGATGTCATATAGTAAGCATTCAAGTTGATAAACAAAGTCTAGACATATTTAAACAAGAAAAATCATGTATATACTTGGCCCCTAACCCTAAACTCTGTCTTATGAAGTCAAGCATTAAGAGAAGTGGTTTTGGGTTTCAAACATGGAAATTTAAAAAACCTCCCAAAAGCTTCATTTTGGAGTGACTAAGAAGAATCCAGGCTTACTTTTCATTTTCATGTTTTAAACTGGTTTAAATCTTGGTCAAACCTAGGATTTGACCAAGATTCAAATGGGCATAACAAATTCAAAAAAAAACCAAACACATAGTCTTTTGATGTCATATAATAAGCATTCAAGTTGATAAACAAGGTCTAGACATATTCAAACCAGAAAAATCATGTATCTACCCCCTACCCCTAAACTTTGTCTTATGAAGTAAAGCACGAAGAGATGTCATTTTGGGTTTCGAACATGGAAAATTAAAAAACCCTCCCAAAAGCTTCATTTTGGAGTGAATAAGAAGGATCCATACTTACTTTTCATTTTCATGTTTTAAACTTGTTTAAATATTGGTCAAACCTGCTAGGATTTGACCAAGATTCAAATGGGCATAAAAATTCAAAAAAATAAATAAAAAATTAAAAAATCACTTCTCTTCGTGCTTGACTTCATTAGACAGAGTTTAGGGTTTGGGGTATATACATGATTTTTATTGTTTAAATATATCTAGACTCCGTTGATCAACATGAATGCTTACTATAACTTAAGAAGCTTATGTGCTTTGGTTTTTCATTTTTTGAATTCTTTATTGAATTTTTATGCCCATTTGAATCATGGTCAAATCCTAGGTTTGACCAAGAATTAAACAAGTTAGTAACATGAAAATGAAAAACTAAGCCTGGATCCTTCTTATTCACTCAAAAAATGAAGCTTTTGGGAGGGTTTTTGAATTTTCCATGTTTGAAACCCAAAACCATTCCTCTTATATGCTTGACTTCATATATATCACAGAGTTTAGCCTTAGGGGGTAATACAGATTTTTCTGGTTTGAATATGTCTAGACCTTGTTTATCAACTTGAATGCTTACTAAACCAAAAATTCATGTATCTACCCCTAACCCTAAACTATGCATGAAGAGAAGTGGTTTTGGGTTTCAAACCTGGATATTTCAAAAACCCTCCCAAAAGCTTCATTTTGGAGTGAATAAGAAGGATCAAGGCTTAATTTTTCATTTTCATGTTTTAATCTTGTTTAAATCTTGGTTAAACCTAGGATTTGACCAAGATTCAAATGGGCATAATTTTAAAAAATGAAAAATCAAGGCACATAGTGTTCTTATGTCATATAGTAAGCATTCAATTAAGTTGATAAACAAGCTCTAGACATATTCAAACCAGAAATATCATGTATCTACCCCCTATATATCCCTAAACCCTGACTTATGAAGTCAAGCATGAAGAGAAGTGGTTTTTGGTTTCAATCATGGAAATTTCAAAAACCCTCCCAAGAGCTTCATTTTGGAGTGACTAATTAAGAAGCATACATGCTTACCTTTTCATATTCATGTTTTAAACTTGTTCAAATCTAGGTCAACAAACCTAGGATTTGACGAAGAATCAAATGGGTATAAAAAATTAAAACCAAGGTCTGCTCATGTCATATAGTGAGCATTCAATTAAATTGATAAACAAGGTCTAGACATATTCAAACTAGCAGGAAAATCATGTATCTACCCCTAACCCTAAACTATGTCTTATGAAGTCAAGCATGCATGAAGAGAAGTGGTTTTTGGTTTTCAAGCATGGAAATTTCAAAAACCCTCCCAAGAGCTACATATTGGAGTGACTAAGAAGGATAGATGCTTAATTTTTCATATTCATGTTTTAAACTTGATTAAATCATGGTCAAACCTAGGATTTGACCAAGATTCAAATGGGCATAAAAATTCAAAAAAATGAAAAACCAATGCACATAGTCATCTTATGTCATCTAGTAAGCATTCAATTAAGTTGATAAACAATGTCTAGACATATTCAAACCAAAAAATTTATGTATCAAGCTACCCCTAACCCCAAACTCTGTCTTATGAAGTCTAGCATGAAGAGAAGTACGTGGTTTTTTGGTTTCAAACATGGAAATTTCAAAAACCCTCTCAAGATCGAGCTTCATTTTGGAGTGACTACGAAGGATACATGCTTAATTTTCCATATTCATGTTTTAAACTTGTTTAAATCATGGTCAAACCTAGGATTTGACCAAGATTCAAATGGGCATAATTGAAAAAATGAAAAACCAAGGCACATAGTCTTCTTATGTCATATAGTAAGCATTCAATTAAGTTGATAAACAAGGTCTAAACATATTCAAACCAGAGAAATCATGTATCTACCCCTAACCCTAAACTCTGTCTCATGAAGTCAAGCGCATGAAGATATGTGGTTTTTGGTTTCAAACATGGAAATTTCAAAAACCCTCCCAAAGAGCTTCATTTTGGAGTGACTAAGAAGGATATATGCTTAATTTTTCATATTCATGTTTTCAACTTGTTTAAATCAGGGTCAAACCTAGGATTTGACCAAGATTCAAATGGGCATAAAATTAAAAAAACAATAAAATGAAAAACCAATGCATATAGTCTTCTTATGTCATATATATAGTAAGCATTCAATTAAGTTGATAAACAAGGTACGGTCTAGACATATTCAAACGAGAAAAATCATGTATCAAGCTACCCCTAACCCCAAACTCTGTCTTATGAAGTTTAGCATGAAGAGAAGTGGTTTTTGGTTTCAAACATGGAAATTTCAAAAACCCTCAAGAGCTTCATTTTGGAGTGACTACGAAGGATACATGCTTAATTTGTTTAAATCATGGTCAAACCTAGGATTTGACCAAGATTCAAATGGGCAAAATTTAAAAAAATGAAAAATCAAGGCACATAGTCTTTTTATGTCATATAGTAAGCATTCAATTATGTTGATAAACAAGGTCTAGACATATTCAATCCAGAGAAATCATGTATCTACCCCCTAACCCTAAACTCAGTCTCATGAAGTCAAGCGCATGAAGATATGTGGTTTTTGGTTTCAAACATGGAAATTTCAAAAACCCTCCCAAGAGCTTCATTTTGAAGTGATTAAGAAGCATACATGCATGCTTACTTTTTCATATTCATGTTTTAAACTTATTCAAATCTTGGTGAAACCTAGGATTTGACCAAGATTCAAATGGGTATAAAAATTCAAAAAAAAACAAAAAAAGGTCTTCTTATGTTATATAGTAGGCATTCAATTAAGTTGATAAATAAGGTCTAGACATATTCAAACTAGAAAAATCATGTATCTACCCCTAACCCTAAACTTTGTCTTATGAAGTCAAGCATGAAGAGAAGTGGTTTTTGGTTTCAAGCATGGAAATTTCAAAAACCTCCCCAAACTTCATTTTAGAGTGACTAAGAAGGATACAAGCTTCCCTTTTCATTTTCATGTTTTAAACTTGTTTAAATTATCTTGGTCAAATCTAGGATTTGACAAGATTCAAATGGGAAAACATATGATAAGTGATGCAAATATCATTTCTAAGTGCGGGCAAACCAGCCTTTAGCTTAACATATTACAAGGTTTCAGAAAATTGAGTGGGGGCGGCTGCCCCCCTTGGCTATAGTCTGGATCCGCCCATGCTATAGTTTGAGGCCATTTGGATGACGTCGAAAAAATTCTTTGATTAGAAATGGGGTTGTTCGAACCCCGTAGTTGATTTTTTTGAACCTTGATCTGTAGTACTGGGCAAAACCCTAGTTTAACCTATTTAATTATAGATTCGTAGGTCGATTTTCTACGTAAGTACCTTTTTATTATTACTCTACTATGGAGCACATATGTGTTTGCCCGTCGAGTGAAACTCGGAGGAAGAGGGATCACTCGGAAGGAGAGAAGGAGGAGGGAGAGCATTATGGTGTCTCCCTTTTTCGGGTGATGATGTTGACTGTTGTGCGGGGTTTGTCGGTGAGCAGGAGCGAGGCGAGCGAGCGAGTCGAGCGAGGCCGAGAATGAGAGAGATTTGTTTTTTTGTGAGAGGGACAACCGAAGGATCTGAAGGACCCACAGACTTCCAATACGCATCTGATGCGTCTTCTCTTGACAAAGAAAATGGCTGGGAGTTTGCGTACCTATTGCACGTGACTTGTGCTCACGAAGTGTGGGACCTCACGCATGGGCACCACACGTAAGTGACAGACCTGTTGGTGTAAAAACTCGGTTGATTATTATAGTGCATTAGAACAAAGTTTCCTATGGATTCAAGGGTAGGAAATCCAAGTTAACTCATTTACATGACATTATTTTTTCCATGAAGCAAAGTTAACACATCTATCAATTGGTACATTTTGGAGTGACTAAGAAGGATCCATGCTTACTTTTCGTTTTCACGTGTTAAACTTGTTTAAATCTTGGTCCAACCTAGGATTTGACAGAGATTCAAATGGGCGGAAAATTCAAAAAAAAAACAGAAAAATGAAAAACCAAAGCACATACGTAGTTTTCTTATGTCATATAGTAAGCATTCAAGTTGATAAACAAGGTCTATACATACTCAAACCATACAAATCATGTATCTACCCTTAACCCTAAACTATGTCTTATGAAGTCAAGCATGAAGAGAAGTGGTTTTGGGTTTCAAACATGGAAATTTCAAAAACCTCCCAAAAACTTCATTTAGAGTGACTAAGAAGGATAAATGCTTCCCTTTTCATTTTCATGTTTTAAACTTGTTTAAATCTTGGTCAAACCTAGGATCTGACCAAGATTCAAATGGGCATCAAAAATAAAAAAAATCAGAAAAATGAAAAACCAAAGCACATAGTCTTCTTATGTCATATAGTAAGCATTAAAGTTGATAAACAAGGTCTAGACATATTCAAACCAGACAAATCATGGATCTACCCCTAACCCTAAACTCTGTCTTATGAAGTCAAGCATGAAGAGAAGTTGTTTTGGGTTTCAAACATGGAAATTTCAAAAACCCTCCCAAAGAGCTTCATTTTGGAGTGACTAAGAAGGATCCATAGGAAACTATGTACTAATACAGTATAATGATCACCCGAGTTATTAGAGCAACAAGTCTGTCACTTACGTGTGGTTCCCATGCGTGAGGTCCCACACTTCAGTGAGCACAAGTCACATAGTCTTCTTATGTCATATAGTAAGCATTCAGTTAAGTTGATAAACAAGGTCTAGACATATCAAAGCAGAAAAATCATGTATCCACCCCTATATATCCCTAAACCCTGACTTATGAAGTCAAGCATGAAGAGAAGAAGTGGTTTTTGGTTTCAAACATGGAAATTTCAAAAACCCTCCCAAGAGCTTCATTTTGGAGTGACTAATTAAGACGCATACATGCTTACTTTTTCATATTCATGTTTTAAACTTGTTCAAATCTTGGTCAACAAACCTAGGATTTGACGAAGATTCAAATGGGTATAAAAAAATTAAAACCAAGCTAGGTCTGCTCATGTCATATAGTAAGCATTCAATTAAATTGATAAACAAGGTCTAGACATATTCAAACTAGCAGGAAAATCATGTATCTACCCCTAACCCTAAACTATGTCTTATGAAGTCAAGCATGCATGAAGAGAAGTGGTTTTTGGTTTTCAAGCATGGAAATTTCAAAAACCCTCCCAAGAGCTACATATTGGAGTGAGTAAGAAGGATAGATGCTTAATTTTTCATATTCATGTTTTAAACTTGATTAAATCATGGTCAAACCTAGGATTTGACCAAGATTCAAATGGGCATAAAAATTTAAAAAAAAAAAAAACCAATGCACATAGTCATCTTATGTCATCTAGTAAGCATTCAATTAAGTTGATAAACAATGTCTAGACATATTCAAACCAGAAAATTTATGTATCAAGCTACCCCTAACCCCAAACTCTGTCTTATGAAGTCTAGCATGAAGAGAAGTACGTGGTTTTTTGGTTTCAAACATGGAAATTTCAAAAACCCTCTCAAGATCGAGCTTCATTTTGGAGTGACTACGAAGGATACATGCTTAATTTTTCATATTCATGTTTTAAACTTGTTAAATCATGGTCAAACCTAGGATTTGACCAAGATTCAAATGGGCAAATTTTAAAAAAATGAAAAATCAAGGCACATTGTCTTCTTATGTCATATAGTAAGCATTCAATTAAGTTGATAAACAAGGTCTAGACATATTCAAACCAGAGAAATCATGTATCTACCCCCTAACCCTAAACTCTGTCTCATGAAGTCAAGCGCATGAAGATATGTGGTTTTTGGTTTCAAACATGGAAATTTCAAAAACCCTCCCAAGATCTACATTTTGGAGTGACTAAGATTGATAGATGCTTAATTTTTCATATTCATGTTTTAAACTTGTTTAAATCATGGTCAAACCTAGGATTTGACCAAGATTCAAATGTGCAAAATTCAAAATAAATCAAAATAAAAAACCAAGGCACATAGTCTTTTTATGTCATATAGTAAGCATTCAATTAAGTTGATAAACAAGGTCTAGACATATTCAAACCAGAAAATCATGTATCTACCCTAACCCTAAACTCCGTCTTATGAAGTCAAGCATGAAGAGAAGTGGTTTTTGGTTTCAAACATGGAAATTTTAAAAACCCTCTCAAGAGCTACATTTTGCAGTGACTAAGAAGGATAGATGCTTAATTTTTCATATTCATGTTTTTAAACTTGTTTAAATCATGGTCAAACCTAGGATTTGACCAAGATTCAGATGGGCATAAAATTCAAAAAAAAATGAAAAACCAATGCACATAGTCTTCTTATGTCATATAGTAAGCATTCAATTAAGTTGATAAACAAGGTATAGACATATTCAAACCAGAAAAATCATGTATCTACCCCTAACCCTAAACTCTGTCTTATGAAGTCAAGCATATAAGAGAAGTGATTTTTGGTTTCAAACATGGAAATTTCAAAAACCCTCCCAAGAGCTTCATTTTGGTGCGACTAAAATGGTTAGAGGCTTAGTTTTTCATACTCATGTTTTTAACTTGTTTAAATCTTGGTTGAACCATAGGTTTGACCAAGATTCAAATTGGTATAAAAATTCAAAAAAATCAAAAAATGAAAAACCAAAGCACATAGTCTTCCTCTGTCATATAGTAAGCATTCAAGTTGATAAACAAGGTCTAGACATACTCAAACCAGAAAAATCATGTATCTACCCCATAACCCTAAACTCTGTCTTGTGAAGTCAAGCATGAAGAGAAGTGGTTTTTGGTTTCAAACATGGAAATTTCAAAAACCCTCTCAAGAGCTTCATTTAGGAGTGACTAAGAAGGATCCATAGGAAACTATGTACTAATACAGTATAATAATCACCCGAGTTATTAGAGCAACAAGTCTGTCACTTACGTGTGGTTCCCATGCGTGAGGTCCCACACTTCAGTGAGCACAAGTCACGTACGCTAGGTAGGCAAACTCCCAGCCATCTTCTTTGTCAAGAGAGAGGCATCAACACTCTCTCTCTCTCTCTCTCTCTCCAATTATCCACCTCCGTTGGCTGCCGGTTTTGGCAGGTCGTTTCTAGCTCAGCTCGTAGGCCATGGTGTGCAGGCTCTGTAGCCATGGCGATTTGGTCGCGCCAAGTGGTTCGTCCCCGGCTGCGACGAGGATCAATCCGGACGGTGGCTGTTAAGGACCCGATCGCATTTCTTGCTTTCAGCATGGGGTCTACCATGTAAATCTTAGGGATTTAGACGTAATTTCCTCCATATTTTGTGTCCTGCTGTAAACTGCGCTCTGATGCGTATTGGAAATCTGGGTCCTTCAGGATCGTTCGGTTGTCCCTCTAAAAAAAACATCTCTCTCATTCTCGGCCTTTCTCGCTCGCTCGCACCCCCCTGCGCACTGACAACCCTGCACAACAGTCAACATCACCAGAAAAAGGATAGACACCATAAATAAGTGGGGCCCCATGACTGCTCTCCCTTCGTCTCCTCCCGTGTGATCCCTCTTCCTCCGACTCCCGACCTTGCGGAAAAGAAAAATGAAATGAAAGAGTTTCACTGGACGGGCAAACACATGTGCTGCCTAGTAATAATAATAATAACGTAAAAAAATCGACCTACGAATCTATTATTAAATAAGCTAAACTAGGGTTTTGCCCAGTACTACGGATCAATTTCTGAAAATCCAACTACGGGGTTCGATTTTGGCCTGCTAATATAAAATTATATAATCCGAACTAGTATTCCTCTAAAAAATCATTTTGGTATGCATCGTTTGGTACTTTTCATAGCTAGAGTGCTTACTCCCTCCGTTAGCAAATAGTCTTCGTATGTCATATAGTAAGCATTCAAGTTGATAAACAAGGTTTAGACATATTCAACCAGAAAAATCATGTATCTACCCCCTATCCCTAAACTCTGACTTATGAAGTCAAGCATGAAGAGATGTGGTTTTTGGTTTCAAACATGGAAATTTCAAAAACCCTCCCAAGAGCTACATTTTGGAGTGACTAAGAAGGATAGATGCTTAATTTTTCATATTTATATTTTGAACTTGTTTAAATCATGGTCAAACCTAGGATTTGACCAAGATTCAAATGGGCATAAAAATTCAAAATAAATCAAAATAAATGAAAAACCAAGGCACATAGTATTCTTATGTCATATAGTAAGCATTCAATTAAGTTGATAAACAAGGTCTAGACATATTCAAGCGAGAAAAATCATGTATCAAGCTACCCATAACCCCAAACTCTGTCTTATGAAGTCAAGCATGAAGAGAAGTACGTGGTTTTTTGGTTTCAAACATGGAAATTTCAAAAACCCTCTCAAGAGCTTCATTTTGGAGTGACTACGAAGGATACATGCTTAATTTTCATATTCATGTTTTAAACTTGTTTAAATCATGGTCAAACCTAGGATTTGACCAAGATTCAAATGGGCATAATTTTAAAAAAATGAAAAACCAAGGCACATAGTCTTCTTATGTCATATAGTAAGCATTCAATTAAGTTGATAAACAAGGTCTAGACATATTCAAACCAGAAAAATCATGTATCTACTACCCTAACCCTAAACTCTGTCTTATGAAGTCAAGCATGCATGAAGAGAAGTGGTTTTTGGTTTCAAACATGGAAATTTCAAAAACCCTACCAAGATCTACATTTTGGAGTGACTAAGAAGGATATATGCTTAATTTTTCATATTCATGTTTTAAACTTGTTTAAATCATGGTCAAACCTAGGATTTGACCAAGATTAAAATGGGCATAAAAATTCAGAAAAAACAAAAAATGGAAAATCAAGGCACATAGTCTTCTTATGTCACATAGTAAGCATTCAATTAAGTTGATAAACAAGGTCTAGATATATTCAAACCAGAGAAATCATGTATCTACCCCCTAACCCTAAACTCTGTCTCATGAAGTCAAGCATGAAGATATGTGGTTTTTGGTTTCAAACATGGAAATTTCAAAAACCCTCCCAAGAGCTTCATTTTGGAGTGACTACGAAGGATATATGCTTAATTTTTCATATTCATGTTTTCAACTTGTTTAAATCATGGTCAAACCTAGGATTTGACCAAGATTCAAATGGGCATAAAATTAAAAAAAACAATAAAATGAAAAACCAATGCACATAGTCTTCTTATGTCATATATATAGTAAGCATTCAATTAAGTTGATAAACAAGGTCTAGACATATTCAAATGAGAAAAATCATGTATCAAGCTACCCATAACCCCAAACTCTGTCTTATGAAGTCAAGCATGAAGAGAAGTACGTGGTTTTTTGGTTTCAAACATGGAAATTTCAAAAACCCTCTCAAGAGCTTCATTTTGGAGTGACTACGAAGGATACATGCTTAATTTTCATATTCATGTTTTAAACTTGTTTAAATCATGGTCAAACCTAGGATTTGACAAAGATTCAAATGGGCATAATTTAAAAAAATGAAAAATCAAGGCACATAGTCTTCTTATGTCATATAGTAAGCATTCAATTAAGTTGATAAACAAGCTCTAGACATATTCAAACCAGAAAGATCATGTATCTACCCCCTATATATCCCTAAACCATGACTTATGAAGTCAAGCATGAAGAGAAGTGGTTTTTGGTTTCAATCATGGAAATTTCAAAAACCCTCCCAAGAGCTTCATTTTGGAGTGACTAATTAAGAAGCATACATGCTTACCTTTTCATATTATTCATGTTTTAAACTTGTTCAAATCTTGGTCAACAAACCTAGGATTTGACGAAGATTCAAATGGGTATAAAAAAATTAAAACCAAGGTCTGCTCATGTCATATAGTGAGCATTCAATTAAATTGATAAACAAGGTCTAGACATATTCAAACTAGCAGGAAAATCATGTATCTACCCCCTAACCCTAAACTTTGTCTTATGAAGTCAAGCATGCATGAAGAGAAGTGGTTTTTGGTTTTCAAGCATGGAAATTTCAAAAACCCTCCCAAGAGCTACATATTGGAGTGACTAAGAAGGATAGATGCTTAATTGTTCATATTCATGTTTTAAACTTGATTAAATCATGGTCAAACCTAGGATTTGACCAAGATTCAAATGGGCATAAAAAATAAAAATAAAACAATAAAATGAAAAACCAATGCACATAGTCATCTTATGTCATCTAGTAAGCATTCAATTAAGTTGATAAACAAAGTCTAGACATATTCAAACCAGAAAAATCATGTATCAACAAGCTACCCCTAACCCCAAACTCTGTCTTATGAAGACAAGCATGAAGTGAAGTACGTGGTTTTTTGGTTTCAAACATGAAAATTTGAAAAAACCTCTCAAGAGCTTCATTTTGGAGTGACTACGAAGGATACATGCTTAATTTTTCATATTCATGTTTTAAACTTGTTTAAATCATGGTCAAACCTAGGATTTGACCAAGATTCAAATGGGCATAATTAAAAAAATGAAAAACCAAGGCACATAGTCTTCTTATGTCATATAGTAAGCATTCAATTAAGTTGATAAACAAGGTCTAAACATATTCAAACCAGAGAAATCATGTATCTACCCCTAACCCTAAACTCTGTCTCATGAAGTCAAGCGCATGAAGATATGTGGTTTTTGGTTTCAAACATGGAAATTTCAAAAACCCTCCCAAAGAGCTTCATTTTGGAGTGACTAAGAAGGATATATGCTTAATTTTTCATATTCATGTTTTCAACTTGTTTAAATCATGGTCAAACCTAGGATTTGACCAAGATTCAAATGGGCATAAAATTAAAAAAAACAATAAAATGAAAAACCAATGCATATAGTCTTCTTATGTCATATATATAGTAAGCATTCAATTAAGTTGATAAACAAGGTACGGTCTAGACATATTCAAACGAGAAAAATCATGTATCAAGCTACCCCTAACCCCAAACTCTGTCTTATGAAGTTTAGCATGAAGAGAAAGTGGTTTTTGGTTTCAAACATGGAAATTTCAAAAACCCTCTCAAGAGCTTCATTTTGGAGTGACTACGAAGGATACATGCTTAATTTGTTTAAATCATGGTCAAACCTAGGATTTGACCAAGATTCAAATGGGCAAAATTTAAAAAAATGAAAAATCAAGGCACATAGTCTTTTTATGTCATATAGTAAGCATTCAATTAAGTTAATAAACAAGGTCTAGACATATTCAAACCAGAGAAATCATGTATCTACCCCTAACCCTAAACTCTGTCTCATGAAGTCAAGCGCATGAAGATATGTGGTTTTTGGTTTCAAACATGGAAATTTCAAAAACCCTCCCAAGAGCTTCATTTAGTGATTAATTAAGAAGCATACATGCATGCTTACTTTTTCATATTCATGTTTTAAACTTATTCAAATCTTGGTGAAACCTAGGATTTGACCAAGATTCAAATGGGTATAAAAATTCAAAAAAAAGGTCTTCTTATGTTATATAGTAGGCATTCAATTAAGTTATAAATAAGGTCTAGACATATTCAAACCAGAAAAATCATGTATCTACCCACTAACCCTAAACTTTGTCTTATGAAGTCAAGCATGAAGAGAAGTGGTTTTTGGTTTCAAGCATGGAAATTTCAAAAACCTCCCCAAACTTCATTTTAGAGTGATTAAGAAGGATACAAGCTTCCTTTTCATTTTCATGTTTTAAACTTGTTTAAATTATCTTGGTCAAATCTAGGATTTGACAAGATTCAAATGGGAAAACATATGATAAGTGATGCAAATATCATTTCTAAGTGCGGGCAAACCAGCCTTTAGCTTAACATATTACAAGGTTTCAGAAAATTGAGTGGGGGCGGCTGCCCCCCTTGGCTATAGTCTGGATCCGCCCATGCTATAGTTTGAGGCCATTTGGATGACGTCGAAAAAATTCTTTGATTAGAAATGGGGTTGTTCGAACCCCGTAGTTGGATTTTTTGAACCTTGATCTGTAGTACTGGGCAAAACCCTAGTTTAACCTATTTAATTATAGATTCGTAGGTCGATTTTTCTACGTAAGTACCTTTTTATTATTACTCTACTATGGAGCACATATATGTTTGCCCGTCGAGTGAAACTCGGAGGAAGAGGGATCACTCGGAAGGAGAGAAGGAGGAGGGAGAGCATTATGGTGTCTCCCCTTTTCGGGCGATGATGTTGACTGTTGTGCAGGGTTTGTCGGTGAGCGGGAGGTGCGAGCGCGAGCGAGTCGAGCGAGGCCGAGAATGAGAGAGATTTTTTTTGTGAGAGGGACAACCGAAGGATCCTGAAGGACCCAGAGACTTCCAATACGCATCCTGATGCGTCTTCTCTTGACAAAGAAAATGGTGGGAGTTTGCGTACCTATTGCACGTGACTTGTGCTCACTGAAGTGTGGGACCTCACGCATGGGCACCACATGTAAGTGACAGACCTGTTGGTGTAAAAACTCGGTTGATTATTATAGTGCATTAGAACAAAGTTTCCTATGGATTCAAGGGTAGGAAATCCAAGTTAACTCATTTACATGACATTATTTTTTCCATGAAGCAAAGTTAACACATCTATCAATTGGTACATTTTGGAGTGACTAAGAAGGATCCATGCTTACCTTTTCGTTTTCACGTGTTAAACTTGTTTAAATCTTGGTCCAACCTAGGATTTGACAGAGATTCAAATGGGCGGAAAATTCAAAAAAAACAGAAAAATGAAAAACCAAAGCACATACGTAGTTTTCTTATGTCATATAGTAAGCATTCAAGTTGATAAACAAGGTCTATACATACTCAAACCATACAAATCATGTATCTACCCCTAACCCTAAACTATGTCTTATGAAGTCAAGCATGAAGAGAAGTGGTTTTGGGTTTCAAACATGGAAATTTCAAAAACCTCCCAAAAACTTCATTTAGAGTGACTAAGAAGGATAAATGCTTCCCTTTTCATTTTCATGTTTTAAACTTGTTTAAATCTTGGTCAAACCTAGGATCTGGCCAAGATTCAAATGGGCATCAAAAATAAAAAAAATCAGAAAAATGAAAAACCAAAGCACATAGTCTTCTTATGTCATATAGTAAGCATTAAAGTTGATAAACAAGGTCTAGACGTATTCAAACCAGACAAATCATGGATCTACCCCTAACCCTAAACTCTGTCTTATGAAGTCAAGCATGAAGAGAAGTTGTTTTGGGTTTCAAACATGGAAATTTCAAAAACCCTCCCAAAGAGCTTCATTTTGGAGTGACTAAGAAGGATCCATAGGAAACTATGTACTAATACAGTATAATGATCACCCGAGTTATTAGAGCAACAAGTCTGTCACTTACGTGTGGTTCCCATGCGTGAGGTCCCACACTTCAGTGAGCACAAGTCACATAGTCTTCTTATGTCATATAGTAAGCATTCAATTAAGTTGATAAACAAGGTCTTGACATATCAAAGCAGAAAAATCATGTATCCACCCCCTAATCCCTGACATGAAGTCAAGCATGAAGAGAAGAAGTGGTTTTTGGTTTCAAACATGGAAATTTCAAAAACCCTCCCAAGAGCTTCATTTTGGAGTGACTAATTAAGACGCATACATGCTTACTTTTCATATTCATGTTTTAAACTTGTTCAAATCTTGGTCAACAAACCTAGGATTTGACGAAGATTCAAATGGGTATAAAAAAATTAAAACCAAGCTAGGTCTGCTCATGTCATATAGTAAGCATTCAATTAAATTGATAAACAAGGTCTAGACATATTCAAACTAGCAGGAAAATCATGTATCTACCCCCTAACCCTAAACTATGTCTTATGAAGTCAAGCATGCATGAAGAGAAGTGGTTTTTGGTTTTCAAGCATGGAAATTTCAAAAACCCTCCCAAGAGCTACATATTGGAGTGAGTAAGAAGGATAGATGCTTAATTTTTCATATTCATGTTTTAAACTTGATTAAATCATGGTCAAACCTAGGATTTGACCAAGATTCAAATGGGCATAAAAATTTAAAAAAAGGAAAAAACCAATGCACATAGTCATCTTATGTCATCTAGTAAGCATTCAATTAAGTTGATAAACAATGTCTAGACATATTCAAACCAGAAAATTTATGTATCAAGCTACCCCTAACCCCAAACTCTGTCTTATGAAGTCTAGCATGAAGAGAAGTACGTGGTTTTTTGGTTTCAAACATGGAAATTTCAAAAACCCTCTCAAGATCGAGCTTCATTTTGGAGTGACTACGAAGGATACATGCTTAATTTTTCATATTCATGTTTTAAACTTGTTAAATCATGGTCAAACCTAGGATTTGACCAAGATTCAAATGGGCAAATTTTAAAAAATAAAAAATCAAGGCACATTGTCTTCTTATGTCATATAGTAAGCATTCAATTAAGTTGATAAACAAGGTCTAGACATATTCAAACCAGAGAAATCATGTATCTACCCCTAACCCTAAACTCTGTCTCATGAAGTCAAGCGCATGAAGATATGTGGTTTTTGGTTTCAAACATGGAAATTTCAAAAACCCTCCCAAGATCTACATTTTGGAGTGACTAAGATTGATAGATGCTTAATTTTTCATATTCATGTTTTAAACTTGTTTAAATCATGGTCAAACCTAGGATTTGACCAAGATTCAAATGTGCATAAAAATTCAAAATAAATCAAAATACAGGAAAAAAACCAAGGCACATAGTCTTCTTATGTCATATAGTAAGCATTCAATTAAGTTGATAAACAAGGTCTAGACATATTCAAACAGGAAAATCATGTATCTACCCCCTAACCCTAAACTCTGTCTTATGAAGTCAAGCATGAAGAGAAGTGGTTTTTGGTTTCAAACATGGAAATTTCAAAAACCCTCCCAAGAGCTTCATTTTGGAGTGACTAATTAAGACGCATACATGCTTACTTTTTCATATTCATGTTTTAAACTTGTTCAAATCTTGGTCAACAAACCTAGGATTTGACGAAGATTCAAATGGGTATAAAAAAATTAAAACCAAGCTAGGTCTGCTCATGTCATATAGTAAGCATTCAATTAAATTGATAAACAAGGTCTAGACATATTCAAACTAGCAGGAAAATCATGTATCTACCCCTAACCCTAAACTATGTCTTATGAAGTCAAGCATGCATGAAGAGAAGTGGTTTTTGGTTTTCAAGCATGGAAATTTCAAAAACCCTCCCAAGAGCTACATATTGGAGTGAGTAAGAAGGATAGATGCTTAATTTTTCATATTCATGTTTTAAACTTGATTAAATCATGGTCAAACCTAGGATTTGACCAAGATTCAAATGGGCATAAAAATTCAAAAAAAGGAAAAAACCAATGCACATAGTCATCTTATGTCATCTAGTAAGCATTCAATTAAGTTGATAAACAATGTCTAGACATATTCAAACCAGAAAATTTATGTATCAAGCTACCCCTAACCCCAAACTCTGTCTTATGAAGTCTAGCATGAAGAGAAGTACGTGTGTTTTTTGGTTTCAAACATGGAAATTTCAAAAACCCTCTCAAGATCGAGCTTCATTTTGGAGTGACTACGAAGGATACATGCTTAATTTTTCATATTCATGTTTTAAACTTGTTAAATCATGGTCAAACCTAGGATTTGACCAAGATTCAAATGGGCAAAATTTAAAAAAATGAAAAATCAAGGCACATAGTCTTCTTATGTCATTTAGTAAGCATTCAATTAAGTTGATAAACAAGGTCTAGACATATTCAAACCAGAGAAATCATGTATCTACCCCTAACCCTAAACTCTGTCTCATGAAGTCAAGCGCATGAAGATATGTGGTTTTTGGTTTCAAACATGGAAATTTCAAAAACCCTCCCAAGATCTACATTTTGGAGTGACTAAGATTGATAGATGCTTAATTTTTCATATTCATGTTTTAAACTTGTTTAAATCATGGTCAAACCTAGGATTTGACAAAGATTCAAATGTGCATAAAAATTCAAAATAAATCAAAATACAGGAAAAAACCAAGGCACATAGTCTCCTTATGTCATATAGTAAGCATTCAATTAAGTTGATAAACAAGGTCTAGACATATTCAAACCAGAAAATCATGTATCTACCCCTAACCCTAAACTCTGTCTTATGAAGTCAAGCATGAAGAGAAGTGGTTTTTGGTTTCAAACATGGAAATTTCAAAAACCCTCTTAAGAGCTACATTTTGGAGTGACTAAGAAGGATAGATGCTTAATTTTTCATATTCATGTTTTAAACTTGTTTAAATCATGGTCAAACCTAGGATTTGACCAAGATTCAAATGGGCATAAAATTCAAAAAAAAACAATAAAATGAAAAACCAATGCACATAGTCTTCTTATGTCATATAGTAAGCATTCACTTAAGTTGATAAACAAGGTCTAGACATATTCAAACCAGAAAAATCATGTATCTACCCCCTAACCCTAAACTCTGTCTTATGAAGTCAAGCATATGAAGAGAAGTGATTTTTGGTTTCAAACATGGAAATTTCAAAAACCCTCCCAAGAGCTTCATTTTGGTGCGACTAAAATGGTTAGAGGCTTAGTTTTTCATACTCATGTTTTTAACTTGTTTAAATCTTGGTTGAACCATAGGTTTGACCAAGATTCAAATTGGTATAAAAATTCAAAAAAATCAAAAAATGAAAAACCATAGCACATAGTCTTCCTCTGTCATATAGTAAGCATTCAAGTTGATAAACAAGGTCTAGACATACTCAAACCAGAAAAATCATGTATCTACCCCATAACCCTAAACTCTGTCTTGTGAAGTCAAGCATGAAGAGAAGTGGTTTTTGGTTTCAAACATGGAAATTTCAAAAACCCTCTCAAGAGCTTCATTTAGGAGTGACTAAGAAGGATCCATAGGAAACTATGTACTAATACAGTATAATAATCACCCGAGTTATTAGAGCAACAAGTCTGTCACTTACGTGTGGTTCCCATGCGTGAGGTCCCACACTTCAGTGAGCACAAGTCACGTACGCTAGGTAGGCAAACTCCCAGCCATCTTCTTTGTCAAGAGAGAGGCATCAACTCTCTCTCTCTCTCTCTCCAATTATCCACCTCCGTTGGCTGCCGGTTTTGGCAGGTCGTTTCTAGCTCAGCTCGTAGGCCATGGTGTGCAGGCTCTGTAGCCATGGCGATTTGGTCGCGCCAAGTGGTTCGTCCCCGGCTGCGACGAGGATCAATCCGGACGGTGGCTGTTAAGGACCCGATCGCATTTCTTGCTTTCAGCCTGGGGTCTACCATGTAAATCTTAGGGATTTAGACGTAATTTCCTCCATATTTTGTGTCCTGCTGTAAACTGCGCTCTGATGCGTATTGGAAATCTGGGTCCTTCAGGATCGTTCGGTTGTCCCTCTAAAAAAAACATCTCTCTCATTCTCGGCCTTTCTCGCTCGCTCGCACCCCCTGCGCACTGACAACCCTGCACAACAGTCAACATCACCAGAAAAAGGATAGACACCATAAATAAGTGGGGCCCCGTGACTGCTCTCCCTTCGTCTCCTCCCGTGTGATCCCTCTTCCTCCGACTCCCGACCTTGCGGAAAAGAAAAATGAAATGAAAGAGTTTCACTGGACGGGCAAACACATGTGCTGCCTAGTAATAATAATAATAACGTAAAAAAATCGACCTACGAATCTATTATTAAATAAGCTAAACTAGGGTTTTGCCCAGTACTACGGATCAATTTCTGAAAATCCAACTACGGGGTTCGATTTTGGCCTGCTAATATAAAATTATATAATCCGAACTAGTATTCCTCTAAAAAATCATTTTGGTATGCATCGTTTGGTACTTTTCATAGCTAGAGTGCTTACTCCCTCCGTTAGCAAATAGTCTTCGTATGTCATATAGTAAGCATTCAAGTTGATAAACAAGGTTTAGACATATTCAACCAGAAAAATCATGTATCTACCCCCTATCCCTAAACTCTGACTTATGAAGTCAAGCATGAAGAGATGTGGTTTTTGGTTTCAAACATGGAAATTTCAAAAACCCTCCCAAGAGCTACATTTTGGAGTGACTAAGAAGGATAGATGCTTAATTTTTCATATTTATATTTTGAACTTGTTTAAATCATGGTCAAACCTAGGATTTGACCAAGATTCAAATGGGCATAAAAATTCAAAATAAATCAAAATAAATGAAAAACCAAGGCACATAGTATTCTTATGTCATATAGTAAGCATTCAATTAAGTTGATAAACAAGGTCTAGACATATTCAAACGAGAAAAATCATGTATCAAGCTACCCATAACCCCAAACTCTGTCTTATGAAGTCAAGCATGAAGAGAAGTACGTGGTTTTTTGGTTTCAAACATGGAAATTTCAAAAACCCTCTCAAGAGCTTCATTTTGGAGTGACTACGAAGGATACATGCTTAATTTTCATATTCATGTTTTAAACTTGTTTAAATCATGGTCAAACGTAGGATTTGACCAAGATTCAAATGGGCATAATTTAAAAAAAATGAAAAACCAAGGCACGTAGTCTTCTTATGTCATATAGTAAGCATTCAATTAAGTTGATAAACAAGGTCTAGACATATTCAAACCAGAAAAATCATGTATCTAGCTACCCCTAACCCTAAACTCTGTCTTATGAAGTCAAGCATGCATGAAGAGAAGTGGTTTTTGGTTTCAAACATGGAAATTTCAAAAACCCTACCAAGATCTACATTTTGGAGTGACTAAGAAGGATATATGCTTAATTTTTCATATTCATGTTTTAAACTTGTTTAAATCATGGTCAAACCTAGGATTTGACCAAGATTAAAATGGGCATAAAAATTCAGAAAAAACAATAAAATGAAAAACCAATGCATATAGTCTTCTTATGTCATATATATAGTGAGCATTCAATTAAGTTGATAAACAAGGTACGGTCTAGACATATTCAAACGAGAAAAATCATGTATCAAGCTACCCCTAACCCCAAACTCTGTCTTATGAAGTTTAGCATGAAGAGAAGTACGCCGTTTTTGGTTTCAAACATGGAAATTTCAAAAACCCTCTCAAGAGCTTCATTTTGGAGTGACTACGAAGGATACATGCTTAATTTGTTTAAATCATGGTCAAACCTAGGATTTGACCAAGATTCAAATGGGCAAAATTTAAAAAAATGAAAAATCAAGGCACATAGTCTTTTTATGTCATATAGTAAGCATTCAATTAAGTTGATAAACAAGGTCTAGACATATTCAAACCAGAGAAATCATGTATCTACCCCCTAACCCTAAACTCTGTCTCATGAAGTCAAGCGCATGAAGATATGTGGTTTTTGGTTTCAAACATGGAAATTTCAAAAACCCTCCCAAGAGCTTCATTTCGAAGTGATTAATTAAGAAGCATACATGCATGCTTACTTTTTCATATTCATGTTTTAAACTTATTCAAATCTTGGTGAAACCTAGGATTTGACCAAGATTCAAATGGGTATAAAAATTCAAAAAAAACAAAAAAGGTCTTCTTATGTTATATAGTAGGCATTCAATTAAGTTGATAAATAAGGTCTAGACATATTCAAACCAGAAAAATCATGTATCTACCCCTAACCCTAAACTTTGTCTTATGAAGTCAAGCATGAAGAGAAGTGGTTTTTGGTTTCAAGCATGGAAATTTCAAAAACCTCCCCAAACTTCATTTTAGAGTGACTAAGAAGGATACAAGCTTCCCTTTTCATTTTCATGTTTTAAACTTGTTTAAATTATCTTGGTCAAATCTAGGATTTGACAAGATTCAAATGGGCAAACATATGATAAGTGATGCAAATATCATTTCTAAGTGCGGGCAAACCAGCCTTTAGCTTAACATATTACAAGGTTTCAGAAAATTGAGTGGGGGCGGCTGCCCCCCTTGGCTATAGTCTGGATCCGCCCATGCTATAGTTTGAGGCCATTTGGATGATGTCGAAAAAATTCTTTGATTAGAAATGGGGTTGTTCGAACCCCGTAGTTGAATTTTTTTGAACCTTGATCTGTAGTACTGGGCAAAACCCTAGTTTAACCTATTTAATTATAGATTCGTAGGTCGATTTTTCTACGTAAGTACCTTTTTATTATTACTCTACTATGGAGCACATATGTGTTTGCCCGTCGAGTGAAACTCGGAGGAAGAGGGATCACTCGGAAGGAGAGGAGGAGGGAGAGCATTATGGTGTCTCCCCTTTTCGGGTGATGATGTTGACTTTGTGCAGGATTTGTCAGTGAGCATGAGGTGCGAGCGAGCGAGCGAGTCGAGCGAGGCCGAGAATGAGAGAGATTTTTTTTTGTGAGAGGGACAACCGAAGGATCCTGAAGGACCCAGAGACTTCCAATACGCATCCTGATGCGTCTTCTCTTGACAAAGAAAATGGCTGGGAGTTTGCGTACCTATTGCACGTGACTTGTGCTCACTGAAGTGTGGGACCTCACGCATGGGCACCACACGTAAGTGACAGACCTGTTGGTGTAAAAACTCGGTTGATTATTATTGTGCATTAGAACAAAGTTTCCTATGGATTCAAGGGTAGGAAATCTAAGTTAACTCATTTACATGACATTATTTTTTCCATGAAGCAAAGTTAACACATCTATCAATTGGTACATTTTGGAGTGACTAAGAAGGATCCATGCTTACCTTTTCGTTTTCACGTGTTAAACTTGTTTAAATCTTGGTCCAACCTAGGATTTGACAGAGATTCAAATGGGCGGAAAATTCAAAAAAATAGAAAAATGAAAAACCAAAGCACATACGTAGTTTTCTTATTGAAACTAAAAGTTTGCACGTACATCTTCACATGCTACGTGCTCACAAAGTCGTTTCATAAAAAATCGACTTATCATGTGACGTGTGTAAAAAAGACAAAATTCAGTGCTAAAAATAATGCTTTTCACAAGATAAACTTTCTCTTTTTTATATAGACCACACAAAATATTGGTTTTTCGTGAAACTTGACGAACGCACGTATATTATGGAGATGTACATGTAGAATTTTTTGTCCAAATTTTTCGACATTTTGAAATATGATTTTTTGGTAGAGGGAGCATACGCACCCGGGAGCCGAATTGAATTTCCGCTCTTACACTCTCTCTCCGCTTCTCTCTCCTCCAACTAGACAACAATATATTATTTTAATCCTTGTAGCCAGCTTTTTTTTTGCGGGAAACCACGATGATATTAAAGGACAAAAATTACAGAAAGGCTCCCAAACAAGATTGAAATTACAGCGAAGACCCTCTGCAACTCGATGTCGCCGGCGTTGTAGCCAGCTGACTAGGACTTATTGTACTTGCTCTCATACTTCTCCTTAGCATTCTCGGCGGCTGCAGCATGCACGGCAGCAACCACCTGCGCGCCCTCGCCATGGTCGAGCTCCGCCTGCTCTGCCTGGACGACGAGCACCGCCCCCTCGCCTTCACGCATGACGCCCTGAGCCTCTTCTTTTTCTTCGCTGTTGACGGCAGGCACAACCTCATCGACGACGGCCACGACCGTGTCCATCGCGGGCGGCGCCACCATCTCCATCGCAGGCAGCACAACCAACTGATCCACCATGACATGGCCGCCGTCGTCGAAGGATTGGATCTAGGTCTGCATGTCTGCGTCGAGAGCTTCCACCCATGCCCACGACGGAACTTTCTCATGGACATGGAACTCTAAATCGCCATCTCTCTCTCCCTCCATTGCTTGTGAGTGTTATTTCCGGCGATGGCCCGACGGAACTCCATGTGCTGCAGCTTTTTATCTCCATTTTCCAACGGTCCTTGGGAAGAAGACGAGAAGAGAAATCAATCCGTGCAGTTAGCAACGAGGGGAGAAGACGATGGGATAGAGAGGAAAGAGGAGTTATAGCTGGGTACTCCCTCCGTCCCGGTTTACAAGGCCTACGCGTATCCCAATATCGTTAATTTAACTAATATAATATAATATTTATGCTATAAAAATTATACCATTAAATAGTATAACATCTGAGTTTTTCTAATGATATATATTTTGTTGTATATATTTTGTGTTACATTAGTTAAATTTGCGATCTAGAGATACACGTATGTCATATAGTAAGCATTAAAGTTGATAAACAATGTTTGGACATATTCAAACCAGACAAATCATTCATCTACCCCCTAACCCTAATCTCGGTCGATTTTATGAAAGTCAAGCATGAAGAGAAGTGGTTTTTGGTTTCAAACATGAAAATTTCAAAAACCCTCCCAAGAGTTACATTTTGGAGTGACTTAAGAAGGATAGATGCTTAATTTTTCATATTCGTGTTTTAAACTTGTTTAAATCATGGTCAAACAACCTAGGATTTGACCAAGATTCAAATGGGCAGATTTTTTAAAAAAGATCAGAAAAATGAAACTAGGATTTATGCTTGTTTAAATCTTGGTCAAACCTAGGATTTGACCAAAAGATTCAAATGGGCATAGAAATTCAGAAAAAAACAAAAGAATGAAAAAACAAAGGACATAGCATTCTTATGTCATATATATAGTAAGCATTCAAGTTGATAAACAAGGTCTAAACATATTCAAACCATAAAATCATGTATATATCTACCCCTAACCCTAAACTCTGTCTTATGAAGGCAAGCATGCATGAATGAGAGAAGTGGTTTTGGTTTCAAAAAGATCCATGCATGCTTGCCTTTTCAGATCCTTCGGTTGTCCCTCTCACAAAAAAAACAAATCTCTCTCATTCTCGGCCTCGCTCGACTCGCTCGCTCGCACCTCTGCTCACGACAAAACCTGTACAAGTCAACATGATCACCCGAAAAGGGAGACACCATAATGCTCTCCCTTCTTCTCTCCTTCCGAGCGATCCCTCTTCCTCCGAGTTTCACTCGACGGGCAAACACACATGTGCTGCATAGTAATAATAAAAGGTTGTAGAAAAATCGATATACGAATCTATAATTAAATAGGTTAAACTAGGGTTTTGCCCAGTACTACAGATCAAGGTTAAAAAAATCCAACTACGGGGTTCGAACAACACGATTCTAATCCAAGAATTTTTTCGACCTTATCCAAATGGCCTCAAACTATAGGGTTAGCATCTAGTGCAGTATGTGTGAAAATGTATGCACTATGTGTGCTATAACTTGTATGTCTTTCAAATTTGAACCAAATTTGAATAAGTTTGAAATATTTGAAAAGGGGCTTTTGGCCTAAACGTTTGAAACCAAAAACCATACTCTTCATGCATGCTTGACTTCATAAGACGAAGTTTAGCTAGGGTTAGGGGTAGATACATGATTTTCCTGGTTTGGATATGTCTAGACCTTGTTTATCAACTTAATTGAATGCTTACTATATGACATAAGAAGACTACGTGCCTTGGTTTTTCATTTTTTGATTTTTTTAAATTATGCCCATTTGAATCTTGGTCAAATCCTAGGTTTGACCATGGTTTAAACAAGTTTAAATCATGAATATGAAAATTAAGAATCTATCCTTCTTAGTCACTCCAAAATGTACGTAGCTCTTGGGAGGGTTTTGAAATTTCCATGTTTGAAACCAAAAACCACTTCTCTTCATGCATCCTGTGGTTTTGGGTTTCAAACATGGAAATTTCAAGAACCTCCCAACAACTTCATTTTAGAGTGACTAAGAAGGATTCAAGCTTCCCTTTTCATTTTCATGTTCTAAATTTGTTTAAATCCTGGTCAAACCTAGGATTTCACAAAGATTCAAATATATGGGTATAAAATTCAAAAAAAATAGAAAAATAAAAAACCAAAGCACATAGCATTCTTATGTCATATAGTAAGCATTAAAGTTGATAAACAAGGTCTAGACATATTCAAACCAGAAAAAATCATGTATATATCTACCCCTAACCCTAAACTCTGTCTTATGAAGTCAAGCATGCATTAAGAGAAGTGGTTTTTGGTTTCAAACATGGATATTTAAAAAACCCTCCCAAGAGCTAAATTTTGGAGTGACTAAGAAGGATAGATGCTTAATTTTTCATATTCATGATTTAAACTTGTTCAAATCTTGGTCAAACCTAGGATTTGACCAAGATTCAAATGGCCATAAAAATTCAAAAAAATCAAAAAAATGAAAAACCATGGTCTTCTTATGTCATATAGTAAGCATTCAATTAAGATGATAAACAAGGTCTAGACATATTCAAACAAGAAAAATCATGTATCTACCACCTAACCCTAAACTTTGTTTCATGAAGTCAAGCATGAAGATATGTGGTTTTTGGTTTCGAACATGGAAATTTCAAAAACCCTCCCAAGAGCTTCATTTTAAAGTGACTAAGAAGCATACATGCTTACTTTTTCATATTCATGTTTTAAACTTATTCAAATCTTGGTGAAACCAAGGATTTGACCAAGATTCAAATGGGTATAAAAATTCAAAAAAAACAAGGTCTTCTTATGTTATATAGTAAGCATTCAATTAAATTGATAAACAAGGTCTAGACATATTCAAACCAGGAAAATCATGTATCTACCCCTAACCCTAAACTCTGTCTTATGAAGTCAAGCATGCACGAGAAGTGGTTTTTGGTTTCAAACATGGAAATTTCAAAAACCCTCCCAAGAGCTACATTTTGGAGTGACTAAGAAGGATATATGCTTAATTTTTCATATAGAAAGCATTCAATTAAGTTGATAAAAAAGGTCTAGATATATTCAAACCAGAGAAATCATGTATCTACCCCTAACCCTAAACTCTGTCTCATGAAGTCAAGCATGAAGATATGTGGTTTTTGGTTTCAAACATGGAAATTTCAAAAACCCTCCCAAGAGCTTCATTTTGAAGTGATTAATTAAGAAGCATACATGCATGCTTACTTTTTCATATTCATGTTTTAAACTTATTCAAATCTTGGTGAAACCTAAGATTTGACCAAGATTCAAATGGTATAAAAATTAAAAAAATTGTCTTCTTATGTTATATAGTAAGCATTCAATTAAGTTGATAAATAAGGTCTAGACATATTCAAACCAGAAAAATCATGTATGTACCCCTAACCCTAAACTCTGTCTCATGAAGTCAAGCATATGAAGATATGTGGTTTTTAATTTCAAAGATGGAAATTTCAAAAACCATCCCAAAAGCTTCATTTTGAAGGGACTAAGAAGGATAAATGCTTAACTTTTAATATTCATGTTTTAAACTTGTTTAAATCATGGTCAAACCTAGGATTTGACCAAGATTCAAATGGGCATAATTTTAAAAAAATATGAAAAACCAAGGAACATAGTCTTCTTATGTCATATAGTAAGCATTCAATTAAGTTGATATACAAGGTCTAGACATATTCAAACCAGAGAAATCTTGTATCTACCCCCTAACCCTAAACTCTGTCTCATGAAGTCAAGCATGATGATATGTGGTTTTTGGTTTCAAACATGGAAATTTCAAAAACCCTCCCAAGAGCTTCATTTTGAAGTGATTAATTAAGAAGCATACATGCATGCTTACTTTTTCATATTCATGTTTTAAACTTATTCAAATCTTGGTGAAACCTAGGATTTGACCAAGATTCAAATCCGTATAAAAATTAAAAATTAAAATAAAAACAAGGTATTCTTATGTTATATAGTAAGCATTCAATTAAGTTGATAAATAAGGTCTAGACATATTCAAACCAGAAAAATCATGTATCTACCCCTAACCCTAAGCATGTATCTCGTTGTTTGCGCTATGATACAATATCTACCTATGTTACACTAATCTCCTCTCTCCTACTTAATTAGCTGCCACATCAGCAGTTTTGTGGGACCAATGTGTATGATACTAGCTATGATACTAGCACTATCATGTGGGTACCTAAATCTCGAGTCAAAGTTTGACACGAAACCGATGTGGACTTTATTAATGGTGGAAGGGAGTAACAATCAAAAGCACATTATTATTATTGATTGAACAACATTTTATTTGATGTGCCATAAGAAGTTTAGAAACTCCTAGCCCCTGGAGGTGGCGTTTTGGCACACGCGTGCATATGCACCCATTATTGAAAATAATAAAAAAACAATTATATAAATGTTAAAAAAATCTGACATAATTTTTTTGGTATACATTGTGACATCCTATGTTCGTTCATAAGTTTTCGTGGAAAAACAACATTTTGTGTGGTGTGTACAAAAAAGGCAAAAAATGTACGTAGTCGTGTTACAGCATCAAAATTTATCTTTTTTACAGGATCCACATATTTTTTTAAAAAAACTTATGTACCAACATAAAATGTCTAGATATACATGTAAAATTTTAGTTTAGAATTTTTGGACACTTTGAAATGTGGATTCACATAATGGATTCCTCTACCTCGACCCCCTTGGATTCCTGAACAGACTTACAGTACTACTAGTAGGGCCTACTATTTTTTATTATTATTACCTACTGCAGGCAAAATTTAATCTCATCGAGCGGTAAAATTCCCCGCCAACGCCCAAATATCTCGCGCCGCAAAGTTTCAGATCTGCGAATATTTTTTCCCTCAAAAGAAGGACTGCGAAATTCCCTTTTTCTCCTCTATCGCCCAGCTTCGCCCTAGTTTCGCCCGCAAGCCCTCAGAGAAACCGCTCCTCTTACCTACCTCCCACCTTCACGGCCGCCGCACCGGAAAATCACCGCCGCACTTCGCCGTTCAAGCTGCCACGGCTTCAAACCTCGAGGCTGCCCTATCCGCTTGATCCGCACCTACTCCGGCGTCCACCGCACCGTATCTCGTTCGCCGACTCTATCGACCACCGCACCTGACCAGCTTCGCCGACACCGACGTCCCCGTGCACTGCACATCATCTGCTTCACCGACCTTCTACTTCGGCCGGCGCGCTGAACACTTCATCGACCGCCCAGCATGTCCTTCTCCGACCCCCCAAGATCTGCTTCCCCGGCACCCACCGCAACAGCAGTCCCCTCGCCGACCTCCACGTCACCCGTAAGAACGCGGAACACGTCTAAACGCCGCCCAGAAATAGGTAACCAGACATCCCTGCGCGTTTTGTTCTGTTAGGAGTATTGCAGCTGACTGTATTTCTGAATTCGTGCTAGTATATTTTTAACTTACAAGTGCTTTCGTTGGTAACCACCTCATCCTTTAGATTTAAACACGACGCATAAGTATTTTTTTTCCGTGACCTAACCCACCCATTTGCTGAAACTCTACATGGTATCAGAGCCTAGGTTTCCTTCCTGCTAGTGCTAGCCGCCCCAAACAGTACCATACAAGTTCTTCCTTTGACCACAAAAACCACCGTTGAGATGTAGAAATCCAGGCGGCGGGAGGCCGCATCAGGTGCTCTGCGTGGGTTGCGGCTATCACACACAGCGATGTGAGTTGTGTGAGATCGGCGGCTGCTCGCGCGGGGACAAAGAAGAGGGTCAAGATCGTTTTGGTTTAGAAAGGAGAGAAGAGGAAGTGAATCCGTGGCAGAGAGATCTGGATCCGTGCGAGGGGGAGATGTTGGAGGCGTGCGGAGTGGGCCGAGCCTTTGAGCGCAGGGCGGAGCCGGAGGTTGGTGCTGGACGTTGACCAGCGCGAGCCGGTCGATGTGGCCAGGTGCGGTCTGCCAGGTTGGCCAGGGCGCGCAGACGAGGCGCCATCCGAGTGGAAGTGAGGAGAAAATGGAGATGTGAGGCTGTGAGGATATGTTGTGATGGAGTTGATGAGGCTGCGGTTGAGTCGTGATGGAGTTGATGAGGCTGCGGTTTAGTGGTGATGGTGATGGTTGTGGATATGTCCAGGGGAAAGGCATGCGTGCCTGAGGTGAGACTGGTTGAGGCCTGACCGGGGGATAGGCATGGGTGCTTGAGGAGTGGATGGTTGAGGCAGGAGTTGGCTGGGGGTTTGTGGGAGAGACGGAAGAGGTCAGTGGCCGGGCAGAGTGGAGAAGAGAGGCTGAGGACATTGAGGCGAGTGTGGATGGTTCTGCGGAACTTGTGTGGTGAGGCAGCCGGGGTTGTTGAGGACGTGTATGGTTAGGAGTTGTGCGTATCCCAGATGGTTGAAGCTGGATGTCTTCGCTGCTGATGAAGAGATGAATCGAGATGACAAGATGATGGAAAGTGCAATGCTGTCATGTATCCTAGGAGTTATGCTGAAAGTTCATTACTCGTAGTTGTCATATGTGTCATGTTGTTGCAAGATGGCCATGGTTGTTTACCCATGATCATCTTGAGGGGGTGTGTTGGACCATGAGTGAGTTTAGTAGTAGCGCTGTAGTAATATTGTATCCAGTGTGAGGCCCATAGAGGCCCATGTCCAGTGGTATTGTAACCCTAACTCAGATGATATAAATACAGAGTGTGGTGGTCTGAGTGACCTAACCCACCCATTCGCTGAAACTCTACAAAATATGAGCCACCAATCATGAGCCGTTGAATGCTCTACATGTCCACGATTGACAACAACAACAACAACAACAAAGCCTTTATTCCCAAACAAGTTGGGGTAGGCTATACAAGTCCACCATTGACACGATTACAATTTCTCACTATTTGGCCGTAGGCTACTGCTCTAGTTACATCATGTTTGATATCTTTCTGCGATCCTGTATTACATGTTTATGCACGTCATAATGCTTCTACTACTGTTTGGTGTCAATTTAATTATAGCAAATCCTTGACTCGTAACTGTTTGTTGTTATTACACGTGCAGCAGGCACATCTTACACTCAGAAACGTAGAGTAAAGCTCGCCTATAATCATGTAAGTACCTGCTGTTTTTTGTATATTGCTTAATGCAAACTTCTATATCTTGGATCCTGTTTCTGTTTACAATTGGCCTCTCCTTCATGCAGAGGAGAAACAGTGTGGCACCAGGTTCTTCTGCCCAAGTACCTGATGAGGTCCGTGTGACTCAAAAAAAAGCTCACGTAAGTTCCCTGTTTTTTTTGGAATGTTAATTTACCTCCTGTGCGTAGTTCAATTGCATCATTTTCTGTATGTTGCACTACCTAAGTTGCCTAATGGAATCTAATAAAATATAAACAATGACCATATGGAACATTGCACACTGCCTTTGACCCATCTGGCATCCGGCATGCCTGGGTATAAGTTACATGATTTGGCTATGTTAAACAAGTCCTAAAATTCTATTATGTTAATTTTTTGCATGTTGCTTCATTGAGTTTGCCTGTTGTTCCATGGCTAGTGCATGAAGTTTGATAGAAATGATCCTAGCTGAAATGATGCACTTCGTGTTTTTTTATTGCTTTACTCCTAACCTAGCTCCCTATTCTACTTGAAACATGATTGCTTTATTCCTAACCTAGCTTCCTATTCTACTTGAAACATGATTGCTTTATTCCTAACCTAGCTTCCTATTCTACTTGAAACATTGTGAAAAAAATAGTTATATTACTTGTTTAAATGTCTAGCTTTGTTTTTCTGAGTCCCATTGACATGATGTGGTATATCCATATTCAAATGATCTGGCTGTTTATATAATACGCTCCATGTTCAATTGCTTCATTCATTTTCTAGTAATCTACTAGTAAGTAGCACGTGCTTTGCACGTCACGACATATATAATTTTAAAATATATTTCCATATTTTATTTGATGTTGATAATTATTATTTTTTGCTAAAATTAGTCACAAAGCCTAAAGTTTGGCTTTTGAAAAACTAATACACCCTAAAAGAAGTAATGGAAGGAGTAATATGTGAGTTCATTACAATTAAGTTTTTTAGTCAGTATGAAATAGAAGTATACCCTAATACGAAAGTGACAAAACTTTTTCATGGACACCCCATTAGGATTATGTATATTTTTGTGATTAGAGTCGAGAATTTTTAAGGATCTATCTTACCTTTTGCGGCATGCATATTGCACGGCAAGACTATCTAATTTATATATTTCTACCATATTTTTTGAAATTTAAAATACATTATCCAATATCTATGTATAAATTTACTACCTCAATACTTTTTATGTGACCCACACATGGCCACCGTTAGATTTTATATCAAAACTGGTTTGTCATGGGGAAAAAAGTTAGACCTTAATATGAGTAAATACGAAATATTAGTACTAAATTAATATATAATATTTTATCAGCCTTGGTTGGTGAACCAATGAACTTCGTATCTTCGAGCTTGAAGATGGTTCTTGTAACATAGTAATTGCTATTTGTTTTCCTAGCACAGAATTATATATCAATATCTTCACATAACCATGTACGATGAAGATGATATTTTTCATAACACAGTGCCAATGTAGACGATGGCTTGTGCTTCTATAAACTCCCAAAACAAAAATGTTTTCTTGAGTAAAACAAAAGAACGGCTGAGATTAAATGATACATGTTTGGTATTAGGGGTGAGATGGCTGAGATTAAATGATACCATGATACCCTTTCGGGGGATTACACTATTTTAAATTTTGAGGGTATATGAAAGCTAAAGCCTTAGATTTTGTTGGCAAGTGAATGTTGTCATTGGCCCTGTTATGGATTTTGCATTTCTATTGCCACTACTTGTACTGACATCTCGCTTCATTCGTGTTTAATTCGGTCCCGTTGGTACTCGAACCCGGGTGGGCTGGCTGTGCACTCGCAAGCCTTGCCACTGAGCTAGCACTCAGTTCTCAGATTAAGCAATGCCTCGTTATGCTTAATTTAAATGTTATGGCACTTCATACAAGCCATACAATTAATTGTTGCATTGACCTTCTACGTTGTCGAAGGCACTATCTGAGTCATGCTTAAATCAATCATACATTATTTTCCTAATTGTATCCAATCCAACATGCACATGTTTTGACTGTATTTGGCTATTTGCTAGATTTCTTCTGTGCAGTGACCTGGCTTCGTTATTGGGCACATGATGTCTAGTTGCTTGGTTCATTGTATACATCATCGCCATGATCTAGTTTGGTTTGTTCTAAGAGGCATGTGGCTTAACTGGTTTCTTTGTTATATCTGCCCATGGTTCTTTCAAAATTATGTCAACAGTGTTGTTTGTTTGCCGTGTATTGTATTGCATTTTAACTTGTTTTGTCTTAGTTTCAGCCTGCAAACAAAGCTGTAATGTCAGTAGGGACAACCCATTTATCAAGTGTTGCGGTCATTTCACAGAGCAACAGTGACAGTGGCACGTGCTCTCATTGGTCCACTGAGTCCAGTACACCAACCGTTCCAGAAGAAATAGATGTACGAGGCTCTATTTTGGATTGCTTGCTATGTTATATCAGCTCAATGATGCTCTTGAAATTGGAGGTCTTTTATTGCATCATATGATGTTGTAACTTGTTTTATCTAAATTTCAGGCTTCAAATAAAGCTACAAAGCCAGAAGCAAGGGCCAATGCCTCAAGTATTGATGTTTCACAAAGCAGCAGTGAGAGTGCATATTGCTCGCATAGGCCCATGGTATCTATTGCTCAACTTAATCCGGCACAAAGAGATTTGGGGGATGCACTCCAAGAGGCAGTTGATATATTTGGGCGGGAAAACAAAGATGCTGATGAAATAATTGCCAACACACGCCAAGAGATACATGAATTGAAAAATAGGCAAACTTTGACAGAAAATGTTCTAAAGAATCTCCTATGCACTTGTCATGGTAAGCCAGTTGTGATGTGTCTGGGAATTGAAGGTGTCTAAATAAACTTTGATTCTGTTGTTCAGTCAAGTGGACTGCTGATGCCAATGCTGTAATTAATTACTGCTCAAAATTTCGTGGTCTGTAATAATTGCAAATTTTGTTGTTGTACTAAAATTAGATATGTTCCATGTGGCTGCTGTATTTTGTGTGAAATAATATCCTGATGTGTACTTCAATTAAACCATAAATCGGCTGCATGCTGAAAATTTGAATCTGAGCGCACGTGTGAACTGTTTTCTGCTCGTAATGCAATAAAGGCTGTTTCTTCGAAGACTACGAACATGGTAGCCCATTAATAATACCTTAATAATTATGCCTGCTAGCAAGATAGATGGTCCTTATTATAGTCAGGCATGCCAACTTGTATGATTAAAAGTAGTTCGTACACATTAAATCTACCATCTGCATTTTTCTCTGTAATAACTTTTCTTTTTACACAACTCAAAACTTGTCATGCTAATATGAAATTCGAGATGGCAAAACATGGGAAAGATAAAGATATCTCTTTCCTGCGAAATGCTGGGTTTTGAAGCCCAAGTCCAAGTCTTTCTCTGCTCAAGTTTTGGAGGAACAACTCCAAGTAGAACGAGTTGCAACAGCTATGCTAAGAACAAAAGTTGACATGTTGAGATCGAGATTAGAAGCATGTGATGCCCTACTGCACGAGGCCAATCAAGTTCGTTATAATCTCCCAAAGACTTAGAAAATGCCATAGATAATTGGAGATGAACACTACATAGTGAGTACATTGGTCTTGTGAAATGTTTCCTTAGAATAAGGCACCGTTCCTACTTTTGTTGGTGGATGCATTTATCTGCGGTTGGGATCAACTTGGTAGTTGTTCCTATGGATGTTATATAAATTAATTGCATAGCCTTTTTCAATCAGTTCGAACTTAAATGGTATCATAGCCTTGGTCTCAAGTTTGAATTGTCGAACGCGTGGTTTAATTTAATCTCAGTCGGGCGGCAAAATCTCCCACCAATCCTGAAATATTTCAAACACATTTTTGAATGGGATTAAGAAGATAGGGACATAGATCCAGTGCCCCCACGTTCACAGGGCACATCAAACTTGAGATTAAATTATGCGTTCTAGTTCTATACAAAACCCAGTAGGAGGTTGAGCGGCAGCGGCTAGGGTTTAGTGTGGGAGGAGATGATATGCGTACGCTCCTGTTTATATAGGTCGGAGGCACGCGACGGCCGCTGCACGCGTGGCATCGCCATTCGCAGAGGTAGGTGACGACGCGTGCCACCCGAGGCATCGCCATTTTACGCGACCGCAGACTGCCGAAGCGGCGCCGCTGAGAAGACGCATCGACGCTGGGTCACTGCCAAGCGGGCCCGACGAAACGTTCGCCAGACGCGAGCGGACACTTTACGCGTCCACGCAGCGTCCGCGCGACGGATCCGAGACGCATATTTGGGCATGTTTGCGTCGCTGCGAACGGCCCAGTCACTATGCGTCGTCCCGCTGGAGTTTGTACCAGACACATTTTTGGCCCGGACAGATGCGCTCGGAACCGAAATCATCTTCTGTTCCCTTCTCTATTTCTTCAGGTTCGAGAGAACACAGCAGCTCTTCAGCTCAGCAGAAATTAATCGGGTCACGCTGTTGCTTTCCTTGCCGTTGGATTGAAACGAATGGTGGATGGGAAGCCTCAGGTCACGTTGTGCCCTGTGAACGTGGGGGCACTGGATCTCTGTCCAGAAGATAGATCATGATCATGGTAGTGACCTATATTCAACGTGATGATGATTTGATTTTGCACTCGGCCTTGAACAGAGGTACTAGTACGGTGTCACAATTTTTTATCATTATACTTGACCATAGCCAAATTCAAAATCTCATAGCGGCAAAACTTCCCGCCCATAAAATACAAAAATTTCACACGCTTCCAAATTCCCATTCTACCCCTGTGGAGATGGCAGCAAAGTCGGTTGGTGGGGGTATGCCCGTCATTTTTTGGATCACCACCTCCCTGAAACCCCCAAAAAATTCATTTCCCTCAGTCTCTCCTCTGAGACCACACCCACCGGAACTTCCCAAGTCGCTCTCTCTCCCACCTCCACGACCACCGCACCGGAACATCCCCGCCGGACTTCCCGGCCTACCCGAGCCACGCGATCCTCGTCATCCGGCTGCCTGCCGGAGCCGCTTCATCGACGCCGTCATCAACCGGACCGGATCATCCCCCCCGAACCTCGAAACCATATGCTCATCCAGCAGTCTACCGCAGTCGCTTCAGCTGCGGTATCGTCCACCCCACCGGAGCCGCTTCGCCGGATCCGTCTTCCACCGCATCGGATCTTGCTCACCGACACCGCTGTGCATGAACCGGATCTGCTTCACCGGCGCCGTGCATGATCTAAACTCTTCTACTGTCGCTTTTCTATTGCTTGCCTGCAAGTTCTTGTTTAATCTTGGGGGAACCTGTTTGTGCTAACGACGCGCCGTTACGTTTTTGCAGATGAGATGAGTAACCATGAAGTGTAATGGCCGTCTCTCCAACCCCAAGTAGCACATGTAGCGTACTTCATCACCGGATCTCTGTGACTCCCACAGAGTGCTTCTCCTAATGTAAGTCCCTTGTTTTAGCGCCATGTTCTGGGTTCAGATGCTTGTTTGTCTGAAGATCTTTTAGTTCATTCCTAGCTATGACCGTAACACCTTGCTATTTTCTAGTTCATTGCTAACTTTAAGCGATTGAACATTTTGGTTTGCATTCCCTGCTCTGTAGATGTAGCCATCATAACTTCTATCTTGCTCAGTCGTTGTTACAAAAATTATAGGTATTATAGTAACATCCTGCTATTATTTAGTTCATGGCCAATTTTAAGTAATTGCACATGTTGGTTTGCATTCCCTGCTCTATAGCTTTTGGCATCGTAACTTCTATATTTGGTTTACATTCCCTGCTCTGTAGATCTAGCCATCATAACTTTATCTTGCTCAGTCGTTGTTACAAAAATTATGGCCTGCTACTATGTTGTTTGTGCCAATTTTTTACTCCATGAACATGTTGGCTTGCATTCCCTGTACTACGGGTGATGCCATTGTTTTGTATCTAGTTCATTGTAAGCTAACAAAGTAAGGACTTAGTTTGGCATGCTATCACTCTGCTATCTAGCCTGTAGTACAAATAAACTTGTCATACTACTAGATAATAATTTTGCGTGCCATCTTGTTCTTCAAAAGCTGCTTTATTGACTTGTTTCTCTGACTTGGCATGACGCTCACATATGGAATGCTGAACATATTGGTTTGCATTCCCTCTTATACAAGTTCACAGGTGATCCCACTATATTCTGTATCTGGTCCATCCTAAGCTCCAGCATTAACTATCCTCTATGTGTTGCTCATTACAAGTTTATATCCCGAAACATCTTGATTTGCATCCCCTTCACTATAAGTTCAGGAGTATTATTTAGTTCACGGCCAAAATGAAGTAATTGCACTTGGCACATGTTGGTTCACATTCCCTCCTCTTTAGCTTTTGCCATCGTAACTTCTATTTTTGGTTTACATTCCCTGCTCTGTAGATGTAGCCATCATAACTTCATCTTGCTCAGTCGTTGTTACAAAATTTATAGCCTGCTACTATGTTGTTCATGCCAATTTTGTACTCCCTGAACATGTTGGTTTGCATGGGACTCGACAGTAGTAAGTCTGTTGTTTCATTCTAACATGCTCTGTTATATTGGCTGTTGGTATGCGGCATGCACTCTTTGTTTGCTTATTGTGCGCATTACAATGATCTTGTTATAACGACGAAATGATGAGTTCCAAATTCTTTGGCAAACAATATTGTAGTGTCTTTGCCTTTCCATTGTTGCTGTCTTAACTTGTAATGTCTTTGTTTCAGATATAGGTGCTGCATGGACAACTTAAAAGATTGCCGGATCGCTTCATTGTATTGCTAGGTTTAATTACCATTCAATTTCTCTGGGTTCTGTAATATTTTTTCAAAGCCTTGCAGCTGATGTAATATTTAGTTAGTTTTTATAGTTCTTTCGCGCATTTTTTCTTTGGTGCTTGTGGTAAGTGAGGCTATCCGACAGAAATCAATGCTGCGTAAATATTCTCAGTATCTAAATCACGAATTCCCATCCCTTAAACGGCCCAATTAAGCGAAATCACATATGTGCCTGCCCGCAAAATCCTAAAGCGCCTATTATGCCGGCATATAAACAGCAACTAAACGGGCTGGCCCACTTACTTATTGGGCCAGCCCATGATTTACGGTGGACCCCACACTCTAATTGGGGCCCATTTTCTTTAAGGTGGACCCCCCACTTCGGCCCACTAACTAGCTGGGCCAGCCAATTGCTTTTGTGGTGGACCCACATACTAAATGGGCCGGCCTTTAAGTGGAAAGTGGGACCCACCTGTGTTTTTGGCCCGGCCCACTTGCTATATGGTGGACCCCACATACTAAATGGGCCGGCCCTTTAACAGGAAAGTGGGACCCACCTGTGGCCCGGCCCACTATCTTGTTGGGCCGGCCCACATGCTATATGGTGGACCCCACATACTAAATGGGCCGGCCCTTTAACGAAAGTGGGACCCACCGTGCTTTTGGCCGGCCCACTATCTTGTTGGGCCGGCCCACTTGCTATATGGTGGACCCCACATACTAAATGGGCCGGCCCTTTAAGATGAAAGTGGGACCCATGTTTTTGGCCGACCCACTATCTTGTTGGGCCGGCCCACTTGCTATATGGTGGACCCCACATACTAAATGTCTGGCCCTTTCGGGAAAGTGGGACCCACCGTGCTTTTGGCCCGACCCACTATCTTGTTGGGCCCACTTGCTATATAGTGGACCCCACATACTAAATGGGCCGGCCCTTTAACAGGAAAGTGGGACCTACCTGTGTTTTTGGCCCGGCCCACTTTCTTGGGGGATGTATCAGGTGGAAACATGTCTTCTTCTGCAAATCTGAAAATGTCACTTTGAACAGTTGGATCTAAAGCGAATGGATGGATCTACTCGCGTCGTCCCACCTATGTCTACTTTGCAGAAGTGCCCCTAGAATTCCATTTCCTCTCACCGTCTCTCACATTCTCTCCCAAGTCCAGGTCTCTCTCTATCCATCATCCTAGCTCACGACCTCCTTCCACATCTCCAGCCACAAGGAATCGCAAATCTTCCTCGGTGCGAGGGTGAGATTCAGGATTCCTACGACGACTACTTCGTCCGCCGAGTGTGGCAACGCCGGCCGCCGCCTGCATCAGATCTGTCTATATGGAGGCTGCATCTTCTCTCTCTTCTGGTTCTGGGTGGGGATGGGATGAGGATTGTGTGGAAATGGGGATTGTGCTGCATAATTAATTACTATTTCTCTTCCAAGCTAAACTTGTTTTGCATATTCAAAGCTAGAAAATTTTCAGATTTTTGTACCATCTGTTCATTTGGATTCAGATCTGAGATCAATTTATGATGAAGATGCGTACTGTTATGTGGTATGGTATGTTCTTGAAAGCTGGTTTTTTTCCCTATGATCTGGTCGAATTAATCCAGTTCTGTAATCGTGGTTAAAATTTGGAGAAACAATGATTTCTTCAATGCCCTATTTCAAGGCTAGTACAACCACCATGCTGTGAAAGTCTCGGTATGGATTTGCTGCCGTTTAAAATGTTCAAGTAACATACTTGCAGGGGGTTTCCAGAAAACGAGCTTTAAGTGATGGTGGTGGAACCAAACACTTCAATCTGTCCATTGGTACATGATCCAACGGCTGCCAACAGAAATTTTCAGATTTTCAGAACTTGTGCCATTTGCACCTGATACATCCCCCACTTTCTTGTTGGGCCAGCCCATTTGATCTATTGTGGACCCCACGTACTAAATGGGCCGGCCCGATAGCAGGAAAGTGGGACCCACATGCTAATTGGGCCGGCCCACTTTCTTGTTGGGCCAGCCCAGTTGTTTTAAGGTGGACCCCACTAGGCAAATGGGCCAGCCCGATAACTGGAAAGTGGGTCCCACATGTCTTGTGGGCCGGCCCTTTTGCCTGTTGACCAGTCAAACGAGTGCATTCGGCCCGGCCCACATGCTTAGTGGGCTGGCCCATTAAAGTTTTGACCAGTCAACCTTAGAGGTTAGGCCCGGCCCACGTAACTAATGGACCAGCCCAGCTATATAGTTGACCGGTCAAACTAAGTCAGCTGGCCCGGCCCGCAAACTTAATGGGCCGCCCGCTTAAGACGTGGCAGGCCTCGTGTGGGCCTACCATCTACCACGGGGTTTCAGGCGGTTAACGCCGTTTGCCCGATTAACGGCGTACGCACGTGTCGATTTGCATGATGTCAGCAGTCAACGGGCTCCGGAACACATACACGGTCCGATTTTCCGTGGCGGAAGCACCAAGCGCGACGGACCGAAAAAATCGTCGTAGGACTTTGCCTGCGCAGTTTCGACAGAACCCATATCGTCGGGTTAGGCCCATAGGAGACGAAAAATACCCCTTAGCGGACGATTTTGAGACGTTGTCTATCAGAACTTTTCTTGTAGTGCCAACTGTAATTTGTTCACCCAACATGCTATTTATCTTATGGGAGAGACACCACTAGTGAACTGTGGACCCCGGTCCATTCTTTTAAATCCGAATACAATCTACTGCAATCATTGTTCTCTACTGTTCTTCGCAAACAAACATCATCTTCCACACTATACATTTAATCCTTTGTTTACAGCAAGCCGGTGAGATTGACAACCTCATGTTACGTTGGGGCAAAGTATTTTGATTGTGTTGTGCAGGTTCCACGTTGGCGCCGGAATCCCGGTGTTGCGCCGCACTACACTCCGTCACCAATGACCTTCACGTGGCCCTTGACTCCTACTGGTTCGATAACCTTGGTTTCTTACTGAGGGAAAACTTGCTGCTGTACGCATCACACCTTCCTCTTGGGGTTCCCAACGGATGTGTGCTTTACGCGTTATCAAGCTCTTTTTCTGGCGCCGTTGCCGGGAGATCAAGACACGCTGCAAGGGGAGTCTCTCACTTCCAATCTCTTTACTTTGTTTTTGTCTTGCTTTACTTTACTTTATTTTCTGTTTTGTTTGCTTTCTTTATATCAAAAACACAAAAAATTAGTTGCTTTACTTTTTTTCATTTGTCTTGTTTGCGTTCTCTATATCAAAAATACAAAAAAATTAGTTACTTGCATTTACTATATTTAGTTTGCTTTATTTACTACTACTAAAAATGAGTAATCCTGAAGTTGAAGTTCGTTCGTTTAAGCAACAAGGGGGAGAAAGTTTTAAAGATGCTTGGTATAGAATTAGGTGCACTAAGAAACACTCCACTATTATCCTGCTTAGGAACTTTTATGTTTGTATCTCTAGCTGGAATAGGTATGTTCTTGATACTCTTGCGGGAGGTAATTTCCTAGGCACTCCTGCTTTAGAAGCTAGTTGCATTATTGAGAGTCTAGTTGGAATACCACCTGTTAATGAAGTTAAAATTGAAATCTCTCTTGAAGATGTCATGAAAAAGTTGGAGACCATAGAGCAAAATCTTCCAAGTATTAAGACTAAATTGGGAATATTACTTAATAACACTGATAAACTTGATAAATCTCTAGGTGGAATTAATGAGAGAATTGCTATCCTAGAAACTTGTGCTACTCATGATAATCAAACCCATAGGATTAGTGAACTTGAAGAAGCTATGGGAACCTTGGGTTCAACTTTTTCTTCTCTTAAGTTTAAGGAGAAAGCTTATGTGGGTAAGGAGCAAAAGTTCATGTATGTCTCTAAGGTGCCTAAGCCAAAAAACTATTATAGGCCTAAAATTGACAAAGCCCTTAGTACCACTATGGATGATGGAGCATATAATATACCTATTGTGACAAATTGTGAAAATTATGATGTCAATGCTTCTTCTCTCGATAATACTTGATTCACACTTTCTGCGCCCAGCTGAAAGGCGTTAAAGAAAAGCGCTTATGGGAGACAACCCATTATTTTACTTATGTACTTTTGTTTTATATTTGAGTCTTGGAAGTTGTTACTACTGTAGCAACCTCTCCTTATCTTTATTTTATTGCATTGTTGTGCCAAGTAAAGTCTTTGATAGTAGGGTTGATACTAGATTTGGATTACTGCGCAGAAACAGATTTCTTATTGTCACGAAATTGAGCAGCCCTGTCTGTAGGTAACTCAGAAAAATCCGCCAATTTACGTGCGTGATCCTCAGATATGTATGCAACTTTCATTCAATTTGAGCTTTTTCATCTGAGCAAGTTAAGTGCCCCAGAAAATTCGTCTTTACGGACTGTTCTGTTTTGACAGATTCTGCCTTTTATTCCGCATTGCCTGTTTTGCTATGTTTGATGGATTTCTTTGTTCCATTAACTTTCAGTAGCTTTGTGCAATGTCCATAAGTATTAATAATGATTATGTCACCTCTGAACATGTGAATTTTTGATTATGCACTAACCCTCTAATGAGTTTGTTTGAGTTTGGTGTGGAGGAAGTTTTCAAGGATCAAGAGAGGAGGATGATATAATATGATCAAGAAGAGTGAAAAGTCTAAGCTTGGGGATGCCCCCGTGGTTCATCCCTGCATATTTCAAGAAGACTCAAGCATCTAAGCTTGGGGATGCCCAAGGCATCCCCTTCTTCATCAACAACTTATCAGGTCACCTCTAGTGAAACTATATTTTTATTCAGTCGCATCTTATGTGCTTTACTTGGAGCGTCTGTATGTTTTTATTTTTGTTTTTGTTTGAATAAAATTGGATCCTAGCATTCTTTGTATGGGAGAGAGACATGCTCCGCTCGTTCATATGAACACTGGTGTTCTTAGCTTTACTTTTAATGTTCATGGTGAAGGTTGAAACTGCTTCGTTCATTGTTATATGGTTGGAAACAGAAAATGCTTCATGTGGTAATTGGTATATTTTCTTGAATAATTTGATACTTGGCAATTGTTGTGCTCAAATAGATCATGTTTAAACTCTTGCATCATGTACTTTGCACCTATTAATGAAGAACTACCATAGAGCTTGTTGAAGTTTGGTTTGCATGATTGGTCTCTCTAGAGTCTAGATATTTTCTGGTGAAGTGTTTGAACAACAAGGAAGACAGTGTAGAGTCTTATAATGCTTGCAATATGTTCTTATGTAAGTTTTGTTGTACCGGTTCATACTTGTGTTTGCTTCAAATAACCTTGCTAGCCAAAGCCTTGTATTGAGAGGGAATACTTCTCGTGCATCCAAATCCTTGAGCCAAAAACTATGCCATTTGTGTCCACCATACCTACCTACTATGTGGTATTTCTCTGCCATTCCAAAGTAAATTACTTGAGTGCTACCTTTAAAATTTCATTCCTTGTCTTTGCAATACATAGCTCATGGGAAAATAGCCTTAAAAACTATTGTGGTATTGAATATGTTGCTATGTATCTTATTTCTTATAAGTTGCTTGTTGAGCGGTAATTTCTGGGGACGCCATCAACTTTTTACACCTTTGTTGAATATCATGTGAGTTGCTATGCATGTTCGTCTTGTCTGAAGTAAGGGCGATTTATCATGATCAAATGGTTGAGTATGCATATTGTTAGAGAAGAACATTGGGCCGCTAACTAAAGCCATGAATCATGGTGGAAGTTTCAGTTGGACATTAATCCTCAATCTCTTATGAGAATATTATTGTTGTTGAATGCTTATGCATTAAAGAGGAGTCCATTATCTGTTTTCTATGTTGTCCCGGTATGGATGTCTAAGTTGAGAATAATCAAAAGCGAGAAATCCAATGCGAACTTTCTCCTTAGACCTTTGTACAGGCGGCATAGAGGTACCCCTTTGTAACACTTGGTTGAAACATATGTTATGCAATGATAATCCATGTAAATCCAAGCTAATTAGGATAAGGTGCGAGCACTATTGGTATTCTATGCATGAGGCTTGCAACTTATAAGATGTCTTATACATAACGCATATGAATTATTACTACCGTTGACAAAATTGTTTCTATGTTTTCAAAATAAAAGCTCTAGCACAAAAATAGTAATCCATGCTTCCCTCTGCGAAGGGATATTCTTTTACTTTATGTTGAGTCGGTTTACCTACTTCTTTCTATCTTAGAAGCAAACACTTGTGTCAACTGTGTGCATTGATTCCTACATACTTTCTTATTTGCATTCATCATATTACTTTGTGTTGACAATTATCCATGAGATATACATGTTGAAGTTGAAAGCAACTGCTGAAACTTATATCTTCCTTTGTGTTGCTTCAAAACTTTCTACTTAGAATCTATAGCTTTATGAGTTAACTCTTATGCAAGTCTTATTGATGCTTGTCTTTAAAGTACTATTCATGAAAAGTCTTTGTTATATGTTGTTTAATCATTGTCTTTACCATTGCTTCGAATCACTTCATTCATCTCATATGCTTTACAATAGTATTGATCAAGATTATGATAGCATGTCACTTCAGAAATTATCTTTTTATCGTTTACCTACTCGAGGGCGAGTAGGAACTAAGCTTGGGGATGCTTGATACGTCTCAAACGTATCTATAATTTCTTATGTTCCATGCTACTTTTATGACAATACTCACATGTTTTATATACACTTTACATCATTATTATGCATTTTGGCACTAACCTATTAACGAGATGCGAAGAGCCAGTTGCTGTTTTCTGCTGTTTTTGGTTTCAGAAATCCTACAAAGGAAATATTCTCGGAATTGGACGAAATCAACGCCCGGGGTCTTATTTTTCCACGGAGCTTCCGAAGACCGAAGAGCATACGTAGTGGGGCCACGAGGTGGCGGACCATAGGCGGCGCGGCCAGGGAGGGCCCGCGCGGCCTATGGTGTGGGCCCCTCGTCAGCCCTCCGACTCGCCTTCGGCCTACTTAAACTCTCCGTCGCGAAAACCCTATTACCGAGAGCCACGATACGGAAATACTTCCAGAGCCGCCGCCAATCCCATCTCGGGGGATTCAGGAGATCGCCTCCCACCTGCCGGAGAGGGGAATCACCGGAGGGCTCTACATCATCATGCCCGCCTCCGGATTGATGCGTGAGTAGTTCATCCTTGGACTATGGGTCCATAGCAGTAGCTAGATGGTTGTCTTCTCCTCATTGTGCTATCATGTTTAGATCTTGTGAGCTGCCTATCATGATCAAGATCATCTATTTGTAATGCTACATGTTGTGTTTGTTGGGATCCGATGAATATTGAATACTATGTCAAGTTGATTATCAATCTATCATATATATGTTGTTTATGTTCTTGCATGCTCTCCGTTGCTAGTAGAGGCTCTGGCCAAGTTGATACTTGTGACTCCAAGAGGGAGTATTTATGCTCGATAGTGGGTTCATGCCTCCATTGAATCTGGGACAGTGACAGAAAGTTCTAAGGTTGTGGATGTGCGTTGCCACTAGGGATAAAACATCAATGCTTTGTCTAAGGATATTTGTGTTGATTACATTACGCACCATACTTAATGCAATTGTCTATTGTTTGCAACTTAATACTGGAAGGGGTGCGGATGCTAACCCGAAGGTGGACTTTTTAGGCATAGATGCATGTTGGATAGCGGTCTATGTACTTTGTCGTAATGCCCTGATTAAATCTCATAGTAATCATCATGATATGTATGCATCTCTATTTGTCAATTGCCCAACTGTAATTTGTTCACCCAACATGCTATTTATCTTATGGGAGAGACACCACTAGTGAACTGTGGACCCCGGTACATTCTTTTACATCTGAATACAATCTACTACAATCATTGTTCTCTATTGTTCTTCGCAAACAAACATCATCTTCCACACTATACATTTAATCCTTTGTTTACAGCAAGCCGGTGAGATTGACAACCTCACTGTTACGTTGGGGCAAAGTATTTTGATTGTGTTGTGCAGGTTCCACGTTGGCGCCGGAATCCCTGGTGTTGCGCCGCACTACACTCCATCACCAACGACCTTCACGTGGCCCTTGACTCCTACTGGTTCGATAGCCTTGGTTTCTTACTGAGGGAAAACTTGATGTTGTACGCATCACACCTTCCTCTTGGGGTTCCCAACGGACGTGTGCTTTACGCATTATCAGCGACGTCGATTGTTGACGGAGACGACGAGGATTTCGCCATTACCGACGAGGTACTGCAAAAGGGAATGATCAAATTCTCACAGCTCCGAGCTCCCCTTGATGCCTGCTTGCGTCCAGATGCTCTTCTCGACGAGGCGCTCCTCCTCGACCAAGCTACGAGCTCCGGGGTGGCTCCATTCGACGGCTTCATCTTCGACTCCGGCGACAGTAAGTGGATGAACGTGAGAGATAGAAGGTGACTGAGAAGAAATGGAGGGGCGGCGAGGTTCTAGGGTTTCCCGGAGAAGCTCCTGGCATATTTATAGGGCGAGGGGAGGTCTGGTTCGTCGGCTCACCGGCGGTACTGGCCGAGATGCACTGGCGACGGTGAGGTGCATTCGGGCGTGAATCTTGATGCGAATGGATAGACTCGGACGCGAGGACGATAGTGTGGAGCTCTAGAACCTTCTGCAGCGTCCGAGATGTCCTTATCGTCGACGAGGACGGGTCTACTCGTTGCCGCGGTGTCGGCCCGGAGAAGAGGAAGACGACGGCCTCCTTTTTTTTCGGAAGCACGCGGACTGGTTGGGCTGCTGCGGTGGGCTGCTGTGGCCAGGTCTGGTGGGCTTCCTCTTTTCTTTTTCTATTCTGTTTTTATTTACTGATTTGATTTTACTATTTGAATTCCACTTTGAATTCTGTTTTGTTTTGCAGTTTTAAAATATTTGAGTATCAAGATAACTTAATACTATTATTTGCTGCCTAGGGTTGCTTTTTAAATAAACATTTAATTTAATACTAGATTGATATTGTGTGAGTTTTAATTGAAATAGAAATGGGTTTTGATATCAATCTCAATTCCTTTTTAATTTAGGAACAAAATCTATTTAAATGATTTGAAATTTAGAACATGTGCATGGTGAAAATATTATTAGGTTTAACTAGTGTGCTTAACAATATTGATTGTTCATATCTATTTTAATTATGGCTAGAGTTTAAAGCAAATGGTAATGAGGATGGATTGGATCATGATTTTATGTGAAGAATTATTTCTAAGGGTTTAAGAATATGGTTGGATAAACTCTATATTTACTAATCTTGCTTAGCAACTTCTAGCTTGAATTACTTAGAATAAATCCTAAGCTCATCATGGTTAATTCACTTGCTAAGGTGATGGTCCAAACTATAATATATTACTCCTATTGGTCAACTAATCAATTACTTGGAATATCAAATATGATTGGATATTGGTTTCACTCTACTCACTTAAATATTATTTAAGCTTAAGTATAACTAGTTTGGTTTATACTTGGGATCTATGATACACAAGTTAGGACATATTATTTTATGTGGAGTGGAACCCATGTGAAAGGTTTAGGGTTTTAGTGATGATTCACTATTTTAAGTATAAAAATAGGCATGAGGCATGGCATGGTTCTACTTATGATCCAAAGTGATACTTGGATTGGAATTCAAATGTGGCCTAGGGTTTTAGTGGTGATCACCCATGTGATACACAACTAGGATTAGGATATGGGCATAAGCTTTGGTTATGTTTCACTAATAGAACATGGCTCTCACCTACAAGATTAAAGGTTGGTTTGAACAAGTAAGATTTAATACTACTCTAGTATTCTCTAGGATAGACATGGCTATGGTTAGCATCTATAATCTCTCTCACTTCTAAATGTCTTGGAATAGCCTAAGGTCCTACTCAAGAGATGATGATATGATCCTCTAAATATATGGTTTGCCTAGGGATTCTACCTTGGTATCTTATGTAGCTTGTTCTTCTGGAAATCTGATAAACCTGCATCTTGTGGTATGCCTCCACCTCCTAGCTTCTTCATATAGATCCTAGCTAATGTATGGAGTGGCTCTATGTGTTGGTTTCCTTGTATCATGCTACAAGATGACCAAATGGATGAAGGGTGTGGCTCCTTTTATAGGCTTGGGCAAGCTCTAGTATCATGACACATAGGTGGTGACTCTTGTTTTGGTTTGATGAGTAAGGTGCTTGGTTGTCATGCCCTCATCCATAGCAATCCTTTGAGCATGAGGTGGCAAGTCTTGGGATGCAAGTCATGTAGATATTTTCATCCTATGTGGCATAGAGATTATCCTCTCATATGATTTATTTTTGGATAGCCAAGTGGCATTTGTTACTAAATATCTTGTGGATGGTTTTATTATTGTGGATGAGTCACTATATCAAATTGGATTGGGTTTATATTATAATATTGGTCAAAAGGTCAAGGTTGAAGGTTATTCCTCAATTTTGGATAGTTGGTGTTTGATTTCACCAAGGCATGATCATATGAGTTCCAAAATACTCATAGTTAGTTTTATTCAAATAGTTTGAACTATAATTCGTAATGTAAATGGATTTAGTTTTATGATATTCCATATATTTAATAAGTTATGATTTAAATAAGAATGTGTGGCTGTTATGCACTTTAAACCCTGTGGTTTACCTTATTTAGAAGTGAATTAAATTACACACAAAGGTAGTTGCTAACTTTTAAGTATTATTAAGTTAGGGTTTGATTCTTAAAGAATGTGTTGTTGTAAGGAATGCCATGTTGAGATCTTTTATAAGATCTTGTAGTTGATCCTTACTTAAGGTGTTGTTTGTTGTAAAACTACTTTCATTTGATCTAGCCCATAGATCAAATCATCTCTACCCAAAACAGGGTTTTAGCAAAGATCACAGTGAAGTTTATAGCGCTTGACTTGATGATCTACTTCAATTCCAGCAAGTCAAGTGAAACTTCAGTTACTGTGACAGGTTTTATTTGAAAGTGTGAAAATTCCCCGGATTTTCTATGCATGAATGCAATGCACACTTTGGTGTTCTCTCATTTTATTGGCTCTAAACCTGGGATATTACAGCCTCTCCCCCTTAAACTGAACTTCGTCCTGAAGTTTGAATGCTCTCATGTTTCGGGAGGTGGAACTGACTTGAACATATTATGATATCTTCCAAACTCCATGGTGATCTACTTAGATATAGTTAGATATATCCCTTGTCCAGATCCTTCCTGAAGTCTTCTGATGTCTGGCACTGATACTTTCTTAAATTCTATGATTTCTTCCAACACTCTAAGCTTATAGTCTTGTTCTCCAAAAATCCTTGGATTAGGGAATTTTATTTACTAATGGACTCTACTCATGGTTGTGGTGATAGCTTGCTATCTGGGTACTCAAAGCTTGGTCCAACTTGCTGCGGTGATCCAGCTGCGGTGCCCAAACCTTAATTCTAAAATATTTGTTTAAGATAGGGTTTTGTTTTCCCTTACTACCATAACGAAAGTAATGGTACTTAGTAAGGTATTAACAATATGCATAGTCCGGTGGTTTATTCCTATGATTGGATTAGACTCATTTAGTCCATTCAATCAGGGCTTCTAGTTTATACAAGCTATCCTCCTTTTGGTTTCTTTAGGTTCCATGAAAGGAATCTTTCTAATAGGCTTATGTTTTGGTATGATCAAACTCCTTCGGTCTTAAGCCTTCTTAAGCTTTGATTGTCCTCCGACATGTTCTTCTTCATCCAACTTCATTATCTTAGACTTACTTGAGCTCTTTTGCTTCTGAGTAATTATCAATTACCCACTCAATTTAGGGTCTAACCCTTACTTCCTCGAGATATGAACCTCGGCTTATGGTCTGACAACCTCCTGAGAGTACTATTATATGGATACTTTCCAACAACCTTATGAAAATAGGATCGGACTTCCTCTCAGTTCAGACCTTCTTCTTGGTCCATCATACTCCAAATATTATATCTTAATACTTCTCCTTCATCCTTCCTCTCCCCCTTGGAGTTTACTAATGGTCTTCAAGCTCCTTTTCTTCTGATCATTAAACTCCAAGGTTAGATAGTTGGTCTAAGTCTGGTTTAGGGTTTGTACTTTTCTAAAGTCTCACGAAGAATTCTTTGCGGTGTATCCACCCAGTTGTGGGTATCCGATGTGAATCCTCCGACTAAATGTTTACCAACTACAGAATACCAGCTGCGGAATCCCTCTCTCCTTTAGAGTGAAAGAATGATTAAGCTGCGGAATATCTGTTACCGGCTGCAGACTATCTAGCACCAGATGTGGCTTATTTAATACCAGTTGTGGACTATATATGGTTCTAGTCAACATCTACCTACCAGATGCGGATACTTTTATAATTTTAGTTAAGATCTATCTCACTTTCAATGCTTCCTCTTCATGTTTATCCTATATCAGTTGCGGTCTTATTATATCTGCTGCGACTTCACTTGTCCACTTTCCTTCTTCCAGGGTTTGTTTTGTAAGAAAACCACTTGTTGACACTATGAAAATAGTACCTTAACTGGCTTCATTAGCATTCTCTTCTTCCATAATGAATACGGCTCCACTTCTACTGCTTCATATTCACTATTTTTCTCACTTTCATGGTACTTCCATGTTGAAGTACTCCTCAATTGAGGATAAAAGTGAGTTTTGATTAGTCCTTCCTTTGAAGTAGTGTGGTTACTTCCCACAACTTTTCCTTCTTCTAGTGAACCTTCATCTTGTCTTCAAAATCTTCAGAATTCGTCACTTCTCACACGAATACCTTTACCCTCTAGACCTATAACATCAAGTAAGAGCTTGATATTGCAACATGCATTTGCATATCAAAGTCAAACTTCATGTATGGATCTAGTCAATCAATGAAAATCCAATAAAATCCAAGAAAATCCAGCTTTGTGCTTATAATACACATCCTTATATGCCTGAATATAATAGTTGGGTAAGACATCCCTAAACATCAGGCTTAGATGTGTAGTATATAACACCACATAAGATAGGTTTAGGTTGTGATACTTAGCACATATATATGGATTCCTACTATTTGTCTCAATATTTACCTCGATTGCTCACTTGCAATCAAATAAACTTGAGCAAATTGGTCCAGAATAGTTGTGGTTGACCTAATTTCCTTGGGAAGTACTAACTTACCTTCCATTTAATTGAAAACTAACCTCACATGATCTCTTGAGATATAACATGGCTACTCTCAACACCTGATTGTTAAATCTACCACCAATAAATCCAAGTTTCTCTATAAGCTATGCTCTAATAAAGCCTTCTTCCGACTATCATCTATGGTTCGAGCATACTTGGCACAGTTTCCAGGATTTTAAGGCCTAAGTTTTTGAACTATTCCTTAAATCCTACTCCTCATCATACTTCTGTTAACTCACTTATGATGTTCTACTCCATCACATCATGACTCTCAAGTGAATCATATATGAGTACCTAGTTTATTATTAAAAGTAGACTCATGTAACTCCTATCACTCTTCCTTACCTCCCATGATTGACTCATCATAGGTATTTACTACCTTATACAACTTATCTTCATTACTTAACAGCATTCATCTTAGTACTTTAAATGACTCTTACTTAACCATACTTATGTTGGTATACTTCTTCCAATAGGATATCTTCCTTATGGTTGTATCCTCTCTTTGGACTACCATGTATTGTATGCAAACTGTGGTCTACTACCAAGAATTATCTTTATCTCCAATGGTGTTCTACTATTTGGAATGAAGCAAGATAACTAATCAACTATACTTAAGAAAGATAGATACGAAAGATTGACTCAAGTGTGTCAGGATTATTCTCAAGTGAATACCCATCTCAAGTCAAAAGAATAGTTGGTTTAGCTAAGATAACTTCCTATAGACACTACCAAACCTATAGGTCTCCTTTAAAGGGTTTTAATCCTAGGGTCAAAGCATTTGCTCTGATACGAGCTGTGATGATCCAGCGTACCACTTCATGGTGTAGTACACAAGTCGTTGACATAACACAAGTGAAACACCGTTCCACTCATATTACATCTCTCAGAGTGGTACAACAGAAACATATGCGAGTCCAAGGTATGTCTATAGAAGGATACACAAGCTGTTTACAGAAGATCAACACAGCCTCCTACTTTACAGTGAGGTAAAACTTCAGATAAAGCTCCAGAAGAACGACTCGTAGTCTAACTTATTTCTAACTCAAGCTTAAGAGCTACTTGGCTTGCTATAGAACTCTAGCTACTTAGGTGCTAGGATTAGGGAAATGGTTCCCTTCTAATGCTAGACTAGGTTTCCACTCTAGCTGATGCAGAAGTTGACTCCATTGACTTCTTTGCTTGGATTCTTCATCTTGTTGCAGTTGACTCCTTTATCTTCGAGTTCCACGGTAGTTTATCCTTCGGTGCCTCCATAGCTAAGCAGGGGATTTAAGAGTGGGATGAGTACGAGCGTACTCAACAAGTTCATATTAGGAAATAGGTGTATGATACGTCTCCGACGTATCGATAATTTCTTGTGTTCCATGCCACATTATTGATGTTATCTACATGTTTTATGCACACTTTGTGTCATATTCGTGCATTTTCTGGAACTAACCTATTAACAAGATGCCGAAGTGCCAGTTCTGTTTTCTGTTTTTGGTTTCAGAAATCCTAGTAACGAAATATTCTCGAATCGGACGAAATCAACGCCCAAGTTCCTATTTCCACCGAAGCATCCAGAACAGGAAGGACCGGAGGGGGCACTGGGCCCCAGACCCTAGGCCGCGCGGCGACCCAGGCGCGCCGCCTATGGTTTCGTCGCCCCTTCGACCCTCCGACTCCGATTCTTCGCCTATTTAAGCCGTCGTGACCTAAAACTTCGACACCGATTGACGAAACTCCAGAAAGACTCCAGGGGCGCCGCCACCGTCGCGAAACTCCAATTCGGGACAGAACTCTCTGTTCCGCACCTGCCGGGCGGGAATTGCCCCCGGAGCCATCTCCACCGCCGTCTTCACATCTTCACCGCCATATTGCCTCCATGATGAGGAGGAGTAATCCACCCCTGAGGGCTCTGCTGTAGCTATGTGGTTCATCTCTCCCATGTACCTCAATACAATAATCTCATGAGCTGCTTTACATGATTGAGATTCATATGAGTTTTGTATCACTACTATCTATGTGCTACTCTAGCAAAGTTATTAAAGTAGTTCTATTCCTCCTGCACGTGTGTAAAGGTGACAGTGTGTGCACCGTGTTAGTACTTGGTTTATGCTATGATCATGATCTCTTGTAGATTGCGAAGTTAACTATTGCTATGATAATATTGATGTGATCTATTCCTCCTACATATGCATGAAGGTGACAGTGTGCATGCTATGTTAGTACTTGGTTTAGTCTTTTGATCTATCTTACACTAAAGGTTACTAAAATATGAGCATTATTGTGGAGCTTGTTAACTCGGCATTGAGGGTTCGTGTAATCCTACGCAATGTGTTCATCATCCAACAAAAGTGTAGAGTATGCATTTATCTATTCTGTTATGTGATCAATGTTGAGAGTGTCCACTAGTGAAAGTGTAATCCCTAGGCCTTGTTCCTAAATACTGCGTTACTACTGTTTCTTGTTTCTGTGTTACTACTGCTGCAATACTACCACCATCAACTATACGCCAGAAGCTATTTTCTGGCACCGTTGCTATTGCTCATATATATTCATACCACCTGTATTTCACTATCTCTTCGCGAACTAGTGCACCTATTAGGTGTGTTGGGGACACAAGAGACTTCTTGCTTTGTGGTTGCGGGGTTGCATGAGAGGGATATCTTTGACCTCTTCCTCCCTGAGTTCGATAAACCTTGGGTGATCCACTTAAGGAAAACTTGCGCTGTTCTACAAACATCTGCTCTTGGAGGCCAAACACAGGAAAGGAGGGGAACGTAGACATCAAGCTATTTTAAAGCGCCGTTGCCGGAGAAAGGTAAAAGGTACTCACACTCAGGACCTTGGCTACTAAGCTATTCCCGCCGTAAGTACTGAAGCTATTTCCTTTAGATCCTCAATTGCATCTTTTTGTTTCTTGTTTACACTAGTAAGGCATAATGGACAACAATGAGCTTTTTACTCTATTTCCTGATTTAAGACATGGATGGTTTGATCCAAAATTAAAAAACCCATGGAACATATTAATATGAACACTTTGAATACCATTGTTGCTAATGATATGGAAAATTCTAAGCTTGGGGAAGCTGGTTTTGATGAGCATGATCTTTTTAGTCCCCCAAGCATTGAGGAGAAAATTTTCTTTGATGATACTTTGCCTCCTATTTATGATGATTATAATGATAGTGGTCTTTTGGTGCCACCTACTATGGAGAGTAAATTTTGTTGTGATTATACTATGCCTCCTACACTTGATGAGAATAATAATGATAGCTACTTTGTTGAATTTGCTCCCACTACAACTAATAAAATTGATTATGCTTATGTGGAGAGTAATAATTTTATGCATGAGACTCATGATAAGAATGCTTTATGTGATAGTTATATTGTTGAGTTTGCTCATGATGTTACTGAAAGTTATTATGAGAGAGGAAAATATGGTTGTAGAAATTTTCATGTTACTAAAACACCTCTCTATGTGCTGAAATTTTTGAAGCTACACTTGTTTTATCTTCCTATGCTTGTTACTTTGCTCTTCATGAACTTGTTTATTTACAAGATTCCTATGCATAGGAAGCATGTTAGACTTAAATGTGTTTTGTATTTGCCTCTTGATGCTCTCTTTTGCTTCAAATACTATTTCTTGCGAGTGCATCATCAAAACTGCTGAGCCCATCTTAATGGCTATAAAGAAAAGAACTTCTTGGGAGATAACCCATGTGTTATTTTGCTACAGTACTTTGTTTTTATTTTGTGTCTTGGAAGTTGTTTACTACTGTAGCAACCTCTCCTTATCTTAGTTTTGTGTTTTGTTGTGCCAAGTAAAGTCGTTGATAGAAAAGTAAGTACTAGATTTGGATTACTGCGCAGTTCCAGATTTCTTTGCTGTCACGAATCTGGGTCCACCTCCTGTAGGTAGCTCATCAAATTAAGACAATTTACGTGCATGATCCTCAGATATGTATAACTTTCATTCAATTTGAGCATTTTCATTTGAGCAAGTCTGGTGCCATTTTAAAATTCGTCAATACGAACTGTTCTGTTTTGACAGATTCTGCCTTTTATTTCGCATTGCCTCTTTTGCTATGTTGGATGAATTTCTTTGATCCACTAATGTCCAGTAGCATTATGCAATGTCCAGAAGTGTTAAGAATGATTGTGTCTCCTCTGAATATGTTAATTTTTATTGTGCACTAACCCTCTAATGAGTTGTTTCGAGTTTGGTGTGGAGGAAGTTTTCAAGGATCAAGAGAGGAGTATGATGCAACATGATCAAGGAGAGTGAAAGCTCTAAGCTTGGGGATGCCCCGGTGGTTCACCCCTATATTAAGAAGACTCAGCGTCTAAGCTTGGGGATGCCCAAGGCATCCCCTTCTTCATCGACAACATTATCAGGTTCCTCCCCTGAAACTATATTTTTATTCCATCACATCTTATGTGCCTTTTCTTGGAGCGTCAGTATGTTTCTTGTTTTTGTTTTTGTTTGAATAAATGCTTGTGTGGGAGAGAGACACGCTCCGCTGTAGCATATGGACAAGTATGTCCTTGGTTTCTACTCATAGTATTCATGGCGAAGTTTCTCCTTCGTTAAATTGTTATATGGTTGGAATTGGAAAATGATACATGTAGTAATTGCTATTAATGTCTTGGGTAATGTGATACTTGGCAATTGTTGTGCTCATGATTAAGCTCTTGCATCATATGCTTTGCACCCATTAATGAAGAAATACATAGAGCATGCTAAAATCTGGTTTGCATATTTGGTTTCTCTAAGGTCTAGATAATTTCTAGTATTGAGTTTGAACAACAAGGAAGACGGTGTAGAGTCTTATAATGTTTTCAATATGTCTTTTATGTGAGTTTTGCTGCACCGGTTCATCCTTGTGTTTGTTTCAAATAAGCCTTGCTAGCCTAAACCTTGTATCGAGAGGGAATACTTCTCATGCATCCAAAATACTTGAGCCAACCACTATGCCATTTGTGTCCACCATACCTACCTACTACATGGTATTTTCCGCCATTCCAAAGTAAATTGCTTGAGTGCTACCTTTAAACAATTCAAAATTTATCACCTCCGATTTGTGTCAATGTTTTATAGCTCATGAGGAAGTATGTGGTGTTTATCTTTCAATCTTGTTGGGCAACTTTCACCAAAGGACTAGTGGCTTCATCCGCTTATCCAATAATTTTGCAAAAGAGCTGGCAATGGGATTCCCAGTCCCAAATTAATTAACAAAAATAGACACTCCTCCATGGTATGTGATTGTTGGATGGCACCCGAAGGATTCGGTTAGCCATGGCTTGTGTAAGCAAAGGTTGGGAGGAGTGTCATCATAATAAAACTAAAATAAAAATGCACTCCTTCATGGTATGAGATTGTTGGCAGGCACCCGAAGGATTCGGTTAGCCATGGTTTGTGAAAGAAAGGTTGGAAGGAGTGCCACACAAAAATAAAATAAAATGGGAGCCGCTCTTTGAAGGTTTGTTTGGCAAGGGGGTTAGAGTACCCGCTACCATTCGTTGACAACAACATACACCTCTCAAAACTTTATTTTTATGCTCTCTTTATGTTTTCAAAATCAAAGCTCTAGCACAAATATAGCATCGATGCTTTTCCTCTATGGAGGACCATTCTTTTACTTTTATTGTTGAGTCAGTTCACCCATTTCTCTCCACCTCAAGAAGCAAACACTTGTGTGAACTGTGCATTGATTCCTACATACTTGCTTATTGCACTTGTTATATTACTCTATGTTGACAATATCCATGAGATATACATGTTATAAGTTGAAAGCAACCGCTGAAACTTAATCTTCTTTTGTGTTGCTTCAATGCCTTTACTTTGAATTATTGCTTTATGAGTTAACTCTTATGCAAGACTTATTGATGCTTGTCTTGAAGTACTATTCATGAAAAGTCTTTTCTTTATGATTCAGTTGTTTACTCATGTCATTACCATTGTCTTGGATTGCTGCATTCACTACATATGCTTTACAAATAGTATGATCAAGTTTATGATGGCATGTCACTCCAGAAATTATCTTTGTTATCGTTTTACCTGCTGGGACGAGCAGAACTAAGCAGGGATGCTGATACGTCTCCGACGTATCGATAATTTCTTGTGTTCCATGCCACATTATTGATGTTATCTACATGTTTTATGCACACTTTGTGTCATATTCGTGCATTTCTGGAACTAACCTATTAACAAGATGCCGAAGTGCCGTTCTGTTTACGCTGTTTTTGGTTTCAGAAATCCTAAGTAAATATTCGGAATCGGACGAAATCAACGCCCAAGTTCCTATTTTCACCGGAAGCATCCAGAACACCCGGGAAGGACCAGAGGGGGGCACTAGGCCCCAGACCCTAGGCCGGCGGCCCTGGCCGCGCCGCCCTATGGTTTCGTCGCCCCTTCGACCCTCCGACTCCGATTCTTCGCCTATTTAAGCCGTTGTGACCTAAAACTTCGACACCGATTGACGAAACTCCAGAAAGACTCCAGGGGCGCCGCCACCGTCGCGAAACTCCAATTCGGGGGACAGAACTCTGTTTCCTGCACGGACGGGGAATTGCCCCCGGAGCCATCTCCACGCCGTCTTCACCGCCATCTTCACGCCATCGCTGCCTCCATGATGAGGAGGGAGTAATCCACCCCTGAGGCTGAGGGCTCCGCTGTAGCTATGTGGTTCATCTCTCTCCCATGTACCTCAATACAATAATCTCATGAGCTGCTTTACATGATTGAGATTCATATGAGTTTTGTATCACTACTATCTATGTGCTACTCTAGCAAAGTTATTAAAGTAGTTCTATTCCTCCTGCACGTGTGTAAAGGTGACAGTGTGTGCACCGTGTTAGTACTTGGTTTATGCTATGATCATGATCTCTTGTAGATTGCGAAGTTAACTATTGCTATGATAATATTGATGTGATCTATTCCTCCTACATATGCATGAAGGTGACAGTGTGCATGCTATGTTAGTACTTGGTTTAGTCTTTTGATCTATCTTACACTAAAGGTTACTAAAATATGAGCATTATTGTGGAGCTTGTTAACTCCGGCATTGAGGGTTCGTGTAATCCTACGCAATGTGTTCATCATCCAACAAAAGTGTAGAGTATGCATTTATCTATTCTGTTATGTGATCAACGTTGAGAGTGTCCACTAGTGAAAGTGTAATCCCTAGGCCTTGTTCCTAAATACTGCGTTACTCTTTGTTTTGTTTTCTTGTGTTACTACTGCTGCAATACTACCACCATCAACTATGACAAGCTATTTTACGCACCGTTGCTACTGCTCATATATATTCATACCACTGTATTTCACTATCTCTTCGCCGAACTAGTGCACCTATTAGGTGTGTTGGGGACACAAGAGACTTCTTGCTTTGTGGTTGCGGGGTTGCATGAGAGGATATCTTTGACCTCTTCCTCCTGAGTTCGATAAACCTTGGGTGATCCACTTAAGGGAAAACTTGCTGCTGTTCTACAAACCTCTGCTCTTGGAGGCCCAACACTGTCTACAGGAAAGGAGGGGGAACGTAGACATCAGTGTATCATGCACTAGCTATAGCCACAGACCAGAAAGTCATAGGCGAATGCAAGTTTTCATAAACATTTCTTCAAAAGTTTTATTTTATTCTGAAAATTATGCCTGTCAGTATTCACAGGTTGACTAGAACTTCATGGAGTTCATTTCCTGTCGCGTTCATAGTTCCCTTCCCGGAACAGGGAGTGAGTCACAATTCAATACACTGCGGAGGTGCGTTACTTTTCCCATAAGAGACCTTATCCTTGTTGCCAACCAGGCGTATACTTTCCGTCCACACTTCCTTGGTGTGAGACCAGGTGTAAGATCCAAGCCAATCTTCTGCGACCCTGCAAACCCACCCTTTTGTCCATCCGTACACCCCCGGTAGACATCTCCCGATCATACGGCTTTACCCCTGGTGTACTATGGACAATCCTTCATAGAAGGTAGAGCCTCTCATCCACATGGATGGGGATTTTAAAGGATTTCCCAACCTACGGCAGTGTTCTCCCAACACCCCGCCAGGCTCTATCAAGTCCGTTGGCGTGCAGGAGGGAAAAGATACAGCTGGCTTCCCCAGAGCCATTATAGATCTTATGGTCAACGCGATATGTACGGCGCTAGAATTGGACGGCATTGGTAATTAATCCTAGGTTAATAAAACCCATGCAATGGAACCTCCACCATATCCACACATACCATGGTTCCATTGCCCATCACATAGTCATATTCATAATTGTAAAATAATATTTTGCTTTTCAATGCATGAGTGATAAGTATAGTACTTTGCATATAGTTTGATAAAAATAATCAAATGACATGAGCAAGCGATGAACTTGCCTTTCTTGATTGCAAGATTATGCAGGCAAAAGCTTCGATATGTGAGAACTCCAAATGCTGAAATACCATCATCGTCCGGTAAGGACAATGTTTAAAGAACTGGCAAAGATGCTATAATGCATGGTATGAGATGCAATCGTCTCGAGCGTAACCTAATCTCGATGATTTAGGATGTATAAGTTATAAAGATTTCTTTAGGGTGTGTTGCACTTTATAATGGTTCTCAAACAAGGTTCTTATTAGGGTTTGGTTAACAGAGCATCATGAACAAGTGAAATAATGCATCATAACAAGCATACACACAAAGGAATGGTGGTTGTATAACAAGTCAAGAGTAGTTGTCAGTTTTAAGTTTAATAGGACATGGTTGATGTTTACTTATATTATACTTCAAAAGAATAACTTTTGAAGAACATGTTAATTAAGAAGTAATAAGTATTTCAAATAAGAACTAGGGCTTCTATGGTTTGATTTATATTTACACTTCAAAAGAATAACTTTTGAAGAACAGATTAAATAAGAACAAGAACTATTATAATAGGAGCTAAGTGATATTAGGGTTTACTAATAGAGCTAGTTGGTACTTAAGTAGAAGTGATCTACATGTAGCAAGTATTGGTAGGTTTATTACTATGGTTTCTCCTAGACATCACATCAAAGGATGGTTGAAGGTGATACTATGGGTTAGGGTTTACTATAACTTTCTATTTATTTCACTAAGGAATCACTAATGGTTTCTAAGCTAAGTGGCTTATGATCCTTAAGTAGGGTTTAGTGGGATAGGAGCATGTTATATTTGTTGCCTAGCAAGGTGCTATAAGTAAAGTGAAGTTTATATGATCATATGGCTAAACCTCTAGGGTTTTAGAATTGAAACTAATGTGGAATGATCACATAAAATAATAGGATCAAAGTTTTATTTATATTAGAACTAGGGTTTCTAATTATGATACAATTCTTAAAGTAATAATTAGTAGTATAATTAATGTGATCAAGTACTTTGCACAAAATTAATAATAGCCTTATCATTTAATTATTTTAAAAGGTTTCAGAATTAAGACAAATTTTAGTTAGGGTTTAATTTCAAGAATTAGGGTTTTATAATTATGATTAGGTTTTAAAATAATAACTTGTAAATTAAAAATGTTTAAGTTACAAATTTTGAGTTATCAAAATAATATTATTTGTTGGTATTTTCTTGCTTTATTATTATTTAAAGAAATAGTAAATGGTAATTTGCAAATTAGGGTTTATGAATTACCACTAATATTTTAAGTTAATGAAAAGATGATTAAGAAAATTAATCTTAACATTTTATTTTCTTACTGAATAGATCATATTTAATTTTGAAACTTAACTAATTATTGAATTCATTTTGGATTTAAAATAAATGAAAATACATAATTAATAAAGATAAAAAAAGTGAATTTTATGTTGACATACATTTTTATTTTATATTTTATTTGAATAGAGTTTATTTTTGTGAGCATTTTGATATATTATTTATATTTTTATGAGCTAAAATAAATTTTATCTATTTATGTAAAGTTTCTGTTATTTTCTGGGTTTTTTTAATTTAAACTAAAATCTAAACGTACCCACACCCACAGACACAGACAGGTGGGGTCTGGTCCAGGTCAGCTGCCTCGTTGGCAGTTGACCGGGTCAAGCAGTCATCGGCCCATGCCACGTTGACATCACCGGCGACTTGACGCCGGCGAGTCAGAGCGCGACGACGACGCCGATTTTGGGCTCCCCTGGATGGTCTACTACATGATTCAGGACCCTCTCGACCTACTGAGTACGATGGTAGTGGTGGTTCATCAGAATACTCACCGGAGCATCAACGGAGAAGACATCTGCGGCGGCGCTGCTCCGGCCAAATGGCTAACCCGAGCTAGAGATGATGCTAGGAAGCGAGAGTAGGCTCTACAGGCACGCAAACTCACCCTGAGTAAGATGGTGTGGTCGGCGACGTCGATTGTTGACGGAGACGATGAGGATTTCGCCATTACCGACGAGGTACTGCAAAAGGGAATGATCAAATTCTCACAGCTCCGAGCTCCCCTTGATGCGCAGTCCATATGCTCTTCTCGACGAGGCGCTCCTCCTCGACCAAGCTACGAGCTCCGGGGTGGCTCCAGTCGACGACTTCATCTTCGACTCCGGCGACAGTGAGTGGATGAACGCGAGAGATAGAAGGTGACTGAGAAGAAATGGAGGGGCGGCGAGGTTCTAGGGTTTCCCGGAGAAGCTCCTGGCATATTTATAGGGCGAGGGGAGGTCTGGTTCGTCGGCTCGCCGGCGGTACTGGCCGAGATGCACTGGCGACGGTGAGCTGCATTCGGGCGTGAATCTTGATGCGAATGGATCATAGACTCGAACGCGAGGACGATAGTGTGGAGCTCTAGAACCTTCTGCAGCGTCCGAGACGTCCTTATCATCGACGAGGGCGACGTCTACTGGCGTTGCCGCGGTGTCGGCCTCGGAGAAGAAGACGACGACGACGGCCTCCTGTTTTAACGCGAAGCGGTACGCGGACTCGGGCTGAGCTGAAGCTGGGCCGAGTAGGTGGTGCTAGTCTTGGGCTGCTGCTGGGCTGCACGGCCAGGTAAGCTTCCTCTCTTCTTTTCTATTTTCTATTTTTATTTTCTGTTTTGGAATTTTCTATTTGAATTCAAATTTGAATTCTGTTTTGCTTTGCAGATTTTAAAATATTTGAGTATCAAGATAACTTAATACTATTACTTACTGCCTAGTGTTACTTTTTAAATACATATTCAATTTAATATTAGGTTGATATTGTGTGAGGTTTTAATTGAAATAGAAATGGGTCTTGATATCAATCTCAATTCCTTTTTAATTTAGGAACAAAATCTATTTAAATGATTTAAAATTTAGAACATGTGCATGGTGAAAATATTATTAGGTTTAACTAGTGTGCTTAACAATATTGATTGTTCATATCTATTTTAATTATGGCTAGAGTTTAAAGCAAATAGTAATGAGGATGGATTGGATCATGATTTTATGTGGATAATTATTTCTAAGGGTTTAAGAATATGGTTGGATAAACTCTATATTTTCTAATCTTGCTTAACACTTCTAGCTTGAATTACTTAGAATAAATCCTAAGCTCATCCTGGTTAATTCAATTGCTAAGGTGATGGTCCAAACTATAACACATTACTCCTATTGGTCAACTAATCAATTATTTGGAATATCAAGTATGATTGGATATTGGTTTCACTCTACTCACTTAAATATTATTTAAGCTTAAGTATAACTAGTCTGGTTTATACTTGGGATCTATGATACACAAGTTAGGACATATTATTTTATGCGGAGTGGAACCCATGTGAAAGATTTAGGGTTTTAGTGATGATTCACTATTTGAAGTATAAAAATAGGCATGAGACATGGCAGGGTTCTACTTATGATCCAAAGTGATACTTGGATTGGAATTCAAATGTGGCCTAGGGTTTTAGTAATGATCACTCAAGTGAGACACAACTAGGATTAGGATATGGGTATAAGCTTTGGTTATGTTTCACTAATAGAACATGTCTCTCATATCCAAGATTAAAGGTTTGTTTGAACAAGTAAGATTTAATACTACTCTAGTATTCTCTAGGATAGACATGGCTATGGTTAGCATCTATAATCTCTCTCACTTCTAAATGTCTTAGAATGGTCTAAGGTCCTACTCAATAGATGATGATATGATCCTCTGAATATATGGTTTGCCTAGGGATTCTACCTTGGTATCTTATGTAGCTTGTTCTTCTGGAAATCTGATAAACCTGCATCTTGTGGTATGCCTCCACCTCCTAGCTTCTTCATGTAGATCCTAACTAATGTAGGGAGTGGCTCTAAGTGTTGGTTTCCTTGTATCATGCTACAAGATGACCAAATGGATGAAGGGTGTGGCTCCTTTTATAGGCTTGGGCAAGCTCTAGTATCATGACACATAGGTGTTGACTCTTGTTTTGGTTTGATGAGTAAGGTGCTTGGTTGTCATGCCCTCATCCATAGCAATCCTTTGAGCATGAGGTGGCAAGTCTTGGGATGCAAGTCATGTAAATATTTTCATCATATGTGGCATATAGATTATCCTCTCATATGATTTATTTTTGGATAGCCAAGTGACATTTGTTACTAAATATCTTGTGGATGGTTTTATTATTGTGGATGAGTCACTATATCAAATTGGATTGGGTTTATATTATAATATTGGTCAAAAGGTCAAGGTTGAAGGTTATTCCTCAATTTTGGATAGTTGGTGTTTGATTTCACCAAGGCATGATCATATGAGTTCCAAAATACTCATAGTTAGTTTTATTCAAATAGTTTGAACTATAATTCGTAATGTAAATGGATATAGTTTTATGATATTCCATATATTTAATAAGTTATGATTTAACTAAGAATGTGTGGCTTTTATGCACTTTAAACCCTGTGGTTTACTTTATTTAGAAGTGAATTAAATTACACACAAAGGTAGTTGCTAACTTTTAAGTATTATTAAGTTAGGGTTTGATTCTTAAAGAATGTGTTGTTGTAAGGAATGCCATGTTGAGATCTTTTATAAGATCTTGTAGTTGATCCTTACTTAAGGTGTTGTTTGTTGTAAAACTACTTTCATTTGATCTAGCCCATAGATCAAATCATCTCTACCCAAAACAAGGTTTTAGCAAAGATCACAGTGAAGTTTATAGCGCTTGACTTGATGATCTACTTCAATTCCAGCAAGTCAAGTGAAACTTCAGTTACTGTGACAGGTTTTATTTGAAAGCGCGAAAATTCCCCGGATTTTCTATGCATGAATGCAATGCACACTTTGGTGTTCTCTCATTTTATTGCCTCTAAACCTGGGATATTACACCTATCATGTAACATATTTTGTTACTTATATCAGAATTATGTGGAGGGACTAAGATAGATGGTTTTATCAACCAGTCATACCTGCAAAATGGATAGCTATATGTTAATTTAGTTTTTTAGATGGTTCATACATGCCTCAACCTTATCTGATCCATGATTGGAAATTCTTGAATTTTTGAAATTCTGGAATAAATGAAAAAGGCTATGTGCATTGACTGATGCAGAGGCTGGAGCATCTCCCATTTCGAGAAAAAAAAATCAACCAGTCGCACTTGGCGTATCTTTGAAATGCTCTAAACTCCCACTTGAAACACCAAGCACTAATAGAAAAAACTTTTATCAGTGGCATACTAGTTTTGGCTACTATTGGCGCACCGTGCGCCACTACTAACAACTAGAAGTGGCGGTACGGTGGTGCGCCACCGGTAAGCTATGTACTAGTGGTGTATCAGGTGGTGAGGTGGTGCGTCACTGCTAGCTACTTGGTGCACCACTGGCACTTCTTCTCCCTTGTGTGCCACTTGTAGTAGAATTGGTGTGCCACTAGTAGCGCATTTGGTGCGTAAGTGGTATAATTTCGATATTTTTTATTTGTTCTTCTTGTATTTATACAGGTATGCAATTTAAATACAACACAATATAGTACATACAGTTCGCAATATAGTATAAATAGACAAAATTGTTCGCATTGGTAGGAAAACAGTGACAAGACCAACACAATCATAGTTCATCACATTAGTTAGACTCTGAATTCGAAAAGTGTCCAAATATTAGATAAGTTAGCAATTCATAGATCATATATATGCAACACATAAATATGCAACGAAAGGAAGAGAAAGTAAACGGAAATGATTTCATGACAAAGCCTCATATAAAGACACACACAGAACAAAAGGAGAAGCACAATACCAAATCAAATGCACAATCATTATATGGTGCCAAGTGGAATTTATCGGCATTCTAAAAGCAAACATCAAGTAGGGCCGCAAAAATTAAAAGCAATGTAATTAAGCATTAATAGCATGATTCATGGTCCTAATAAATAACCTCGGTTACATATAAGTTCAACAACTATCGAAACTAAAGAGACATGCAAGTTCATGTAGGGATAATGTTTACAACATAAACTCATCGATAGTTCACAACTATATAGCTAGACAAGCATCAAGACTTTCGACTCGTCTTAGGGGCCGGAGCGTGGATGAAGCCACCGTATTTGTTCATGGTCTTGAATGGGTGGTCATTGTCACACTACAACTGTAGCATTGTCTCTATGTCCCTGTTAGACATTGCAATGCCGGCGTGGAACTCTCCCCACTTAGGAAGGACATCTTGGTAGATGTTTCACGCCAGATGCCAAAGAAGTCTTGTCTGATGTCTTTGTCCTAGATCGTCGCCAAGCCTGTGGCCCACTGGTTGAGATGATCTGGCATAGTAAGGCCATGTTGGTTCCGTACGAACGCCCGCATGTGATGGGGGGCGTAGTACAGGCCCTTCTGACTTCCAGGCGGCCGCTTGGCGTAGGGGGACTCTGTTACGTGGGTGGATACGTGCTTGTCGTACTTGCGTTTTGGCCTCTCAGAGGTGCCAACCGATATGGCGTACCCGGTGAGAGCATCATCCATAACTCTCCTGATATTCGTGTAGTCTTTCTTCAACGTACTGTCCGAGTCGAAATACGTGGCTATGGAATATTTCCAACAGATGGAGATGAGTGTGCAGTGTTTATCTCTGCGCAAAACACGAAATTTTGGAAAAAAGAACAATCAAAATCTAAGAAATCATATGTTACGACGATGAGGGGATAACTTACTCGGGAAAGTAAGGCATGATGATGTAATCATTCCTCTTGTTCACCAACATATTCCTAGTTGTGGCATTGAGAAGACACTCAGTTAGCATCGGCATACCCACAACATGCAGCTTCCACATCATATCCTTCGGTCTCGGTGGCCCGTCCTGAGCCCTGGCCGGATTCGGTGCCGGCTAGCTCGCACCCTTGTTATTTTTTCTTTTCCGTCCCTTCGGCTTCTTCTCCTATAATGTGACATCTATCTGCTCAAGGGCCGTCTTATTGAGTGTGTTGGGGCTAAGAATATTTCACACCTCGGTTGTTTGAGTCTCGGTGAAGGCGGCAGCTCGAGGCGTCTCCTGAGAACTGAACAAACGTTTGGTGCTATTCTCTGTTAGCTAGTGCCGAAACCTACCCCAGCTAGTACTACTACAAGATGATGATCGTGGTACATGCAGATGATAATGAAAATTCGCATCTTTCACTCGATCCTACTAGTAGTGCTACATAAGGTCTCCATAATTTAAGGCTCGTTTGATTCGCAGGATTTTCAGAACACATAAATAGGAAAAACATAAGATTAGAATGACATGTCCTCTCTAATCCTATCAAATTAGGAAACTACAAGATTTTGGATCCACGGACGTTTAATTTCACAGAAAAACCAAGATATTGTAAAAAGAGATTGGAGTGAACGAAAATTTTCCTCCAAAATATAGGGCAAATGAATCCTTTGTAGGAATTTCAAAAGATCCCAATCCTATGAATCAAACAAACATATGTAGGAAAAATCATATGAATCCTAGTCCTTTCAAAATTCTACACAATTTCTTTAAATCAAAGTCCCTAGTCCAGAATCCGCCTCAGTGGTGATCCGAAGGATTTACCTGGTCGGCATGGAATCGGGGGAGAGAGAGACTTGTATGCTGCTTATTTGGTCGCGAGATCTCACCTCTACTGTCGTCTGCCGGTGGTCTCAAATCTACCATGTCACTTTCGTTAAATGAGAAAGAGAGTCATTTATGTCCTATAGCGCGCAAACGGAACAAGGGGAGCGCAAGTGGAGCAAATACCACTCGCACCCTATAGCTACTGCATTGAGAGCATCTCCAGTCGCGTCCCCCAAACGATGTCCGGGCAAAGCGCCGGATTAGTCGTTTGGGGGACGTCCGGACAAAATTTTCGTTTGGAGAAGGTCCCACGTTCAAACGCGACCTCCAAACAAAAAGTAAGTGTAAAAGTCGTGTCCGCGTTAGTGAGCTATCACAAGGATGGGCTAGAAGCAGACAACATTGAAGCATCCAGCGACAAGCGCGCTAGAGTTTTTTGACCTTTGGCGCGTCAAACGAAACTGGGGACGCTTTGGGGGACGCGACTGGAGATGCTCTGACATACTGGTACGGTGGTACGTATACTTCATGTCGACGGCTACTAGCCTACTATACGTGTGCATCTCCTCGGCGGGCTGGACGCAGGAGCAGGACAGGGGTCCTTCCTAACGAAAGAAAGAATGGAGTGGTTGGTTCAGTTTTTGTTACTCGACATAGACAGCAAGTCGACTGAGCCCAGTCAGCTTACTTTGATCTCGCTGTTTCGTGGTAACGTACATATAGTCAATTGGATCGGAGTCTCAGCACCGGCCAACCAATCCGTAGCACAATTGAACAAGCTTATCTACCTATCGGTGCTCGTTGCCACACCTATTACGTTTCCGACTTGTCGTCGTACTTGTCGGGATTCTTTTATCTTCTTCGTTGGAACTGTACTTATGTCCCGTACCTGCGGAGTTGCGGTATGCCGTATGGGCCACATCGAGGATCGACATGATCTGGTTATTTTGGCGCGGTGATTTATAGTATAATAGATCACGAGATGTCTGGCGTTCACGACGCCGACAAATTAGATCGAGGGTCGAAGTGGGTGCGGGGGACGTATACAACCTAGCCTAGCCATGGAAGGATGACGATCAGGAGGAATTCAGGATAAGTCGCATGCATGTGGATGCGACTGGATCCTTCCTATGCAGGCGTTTTGTATTGAGTCAAGACATGGCGGCGTCTGATCCCCAATGCAAGGATTTATTTACCTCCTCCCCAGGGTAACAGGAGAGACGCGTGTACGTATGCTGCCCATCTTGTCCTACTCCGCTGCCGTCTGCCGGTGGTCAAATCTATACTCTGTCAACGTGCTCCTTCTCTTTCGTTGCCAAGAAAAGAAGAGTAGTAGGTGTGTCGGTTTTCAGTTAAGAATTTTATCACCAATGAACTGAAGATTGTGCAAGTGCAATAAATACCACCACTATACTATACTTTCACATCTACTCACCCTATCGCTACCGCTTTCACATGGTGCTCGACTTCATAACTAAACGGCTCTGCGAGGGCGTCATGATGCTACGTGTGCACCTTCTCCGCGACCATGACACGAAGTCGGCTGAGCCCAGTCAACTTACAGGCCGTGATCTGGATGATGTTTCGTGGCAACATCCGTAGTCAATTCGTAGTTTCAGCACCGGCCATGCGCCCATGCGTATGCAAGCTAGTGTACATGTACTCTACGTAAAAATTACACTACTCCATATGCGTGTTCTGGCCAGTAGCCCAAGCGCACAGCTAGCCTATCGATTGGACAAGGTGGATCAGGCAGTTTAAACTGAACTCCGCAGTCGATCGAAACAGACAGGACACGCGTCATCCGCAACGCTGCGAGCTAGCCAGTTAGGTCATATGCTATACCTTTTTACGAAACCCAGTACATGCGCATACATTCACGTATGGTTTTAAGATTGGCGAAGTCACTATAAATGTCTTGTTGTCGACGGAAACATGCCACCGAAAAATATTCCGCATTTTAATAAGACGCCAAAGTGTCAAATATGGGATTTGAACTCTGATGGTTTGCGCGTGCCACTGCTATCCTAACCATCCAACCACAGATTGATTCTTTACAATGATGATATCTTAGAAATGACAGTTAGGATAAAAAACTGATGTGCAGAATTAAAAAAAGTTGAAAAAGAGTTCACCTTCTCTTAATTAAGGAATCAAGGGATGATCTCTAACAATAATCTCCTTGAACGTACTTAGATATACTGTATGGATTCGTAGCATAGAAAACAAAAAAATTTCCTACCGCGAGAACGCAATCCAAGCCAAGATGCAATCTAGAAGATGGGAGCAACGAGGGATGAACGAGACTAACCCTTGAAGATTTCCAAAGCCTACAAGAGGAGGCTCTCGTTGCTGCGGTAGACGATCACTTGCCGCTTTCAAAAGCGCGTAGAAAATCTTGACGGTGCCATAATCGGGCAGCACCTCCGTACTCGGTCACACGTTCGGTGTTGATGACGACGTCCTTCTCCCCGTTACAGCGGGCAGCGGAAGTAGTAGATCCTCCTTGGAATCCCGACAGCACGACGGCGTGGTGGCGGTGTCGATGGAGATCTCCGGTGGAGCTTCGCTAAGCATATGCGGGAGAGGTGGTGGAGGGAAGTAGCTAGGGTTTGGAGGGGGTTGGGCGCCGGCCCTCAAAGGGGTGCGGCCAAGGTGGAGCCAAGAGTGGCCGGCCAGCCCCTCCCCTCCTCTCTTTATATAGGTGGAAGCCCCAAGGATTAGGTCAAAAGTCTCCGAATAAGACCCCAACATAAACCTTCCATATGACCAAACCTAGGGGGAGTGGGACTCCCCCTTTCCTGGTGGGGTGGCCGGCCACCATGGGGAGGAGTCCACTTGGGACTCCTCCTCCCTTAGGCTGGCCGGCCAAGGTGGGTGGAGTCCCTCACCTTCCATGCTAATTTCTTCCGGACTCTTCTACAACCTTCTAGAACCTTCCAGAAAAAAATACCGGATCATTTTCAAACCTAGAAAATGACTTCCTATATATGAATCTCATTCTCCGGACCATTCCGGACCTCCTCGTGATGTCCTGAATCCCATCCGAGACTCCGAACAAAACTTCAAACTCCATTCCATATTTCCATATCTACTTAAACGACATCAAACCTTAAGTGTGTCACCCTACGGTTCGAACTATGTAGACATGGTTGAGACTTCTCTCGACCAATAACCAATAGCGGGATCTGGAGATCCATAATGGCTCCCACATATTCAACGATGACTTTATTGATCGATGAACCATTTACATACGATACCGATTCCCTTTGTCACGCGATATTTTACTTGTCAGAGGTTTGATCATCGGTATCTCTATACCTCGTTCAACCTCGTTTCATGACAAGTACTCTTTACTCGTATTGTGGTATGTGGTCTCTTATGAACCATTCATATGCTTGCAAGCTATTAGACGACATTCCACCGAGGCCCAGAGTATATCTATCCGTCATCGGGATGGACAAATCCCACTATTGATCCATATGCCTCAACTCATACTTTCCGGATACTTAATCCCACCTTTATAACCACCCATTTACGCAGTGGCGTTTGATGTAATCAAAGTACCTTTCGGTATAAGTGATTTACATGATCTCATGGTCGAAAGGACTAGGTAACTATGTATCGAAAGCTTATAGCAAATAACTTAATGACGTGATCTTATGCTACGCTTAATTGGGTGTGTCCATTACATCATTCATATAATGACATAACCTTGTTATTAATAACATCCAATGTTCATGATCACGAAACCATGAGCATCTATTAATCAACAAGCTAGTTATACAAGAGGCTTACTAGGGACTCCTTGTTGTTCACATATAACACATGTATCAATGTTTCGGTTAATACAATTAGAGCATGGTATGTAAACATTATCATGAACACAAAGATATATTACAATAACCATTTTATTATTGCCTCTTGGCATATCTCCAACAGTCTCCCACTTGCACTAGAGTCAATAATCTAGTTTACATATGTAAAGATATAACACCTTGGCCTTAGGTGCTTTATCATGTTTTGCTCACGGGAGAAGTTTTAGTCAACGGATCTGACATGCTCAGAAACGTATGTATTTTGCAATTCATTTGCGTCTCAACGCATCACTCATTTTCTAAATGAGTCGGCATTAAATATGTTTGGTCTTCGGTGGAACCTTAATTCCGCGGTTTGAAATATGTTACTAATATTGTCACACACAATATAGCTTCAAAGTTCCGACACTATCGGAACTACACCAAGTTCTCAAAGAACCTCTTGACTTAACATCCTCAGTCATTGTCAAAACAATGACAGACTCTGCCTTCATTTGTAGAATCCGTCACAATATTTAGACCTCTTCTAAATCTAGCATAGACAACTTCTAGCTCATTGTGCTACCTTTTAAACAACACTTAGTCTAATTTGAGATTGAAATTTTATTTTTATACGTGACAAAACAAATATCGGTGCAACACCTTACAGCGATTTGTTTGTCATTTCTCCATACAAAACTATATATATATATCCTTGGTTCTTCTTAAGTACTCAAGAATATTCTTACTGTTTTTCAATGATCATTACATGAATCATTCTGGTACATGCTCATAACACATTTAGAGCATAGGACATCTGATTGTGTACATATTATTCATGATCTATAATCACTCATGTGTTTTTACTCATTGAGTGTCAGATACACTCAAGTTTTGTTAAACCTTCACATGACAAGAACATTTTCTTAATATTTCTATATTGAACTACTTCAATATCCATTCTATGTACTTTGACTTAATCTTATTATGTGTTTCAGTCTATCTTCATAGATTTTGACACTAAATTTGTTTCAGTCCATATCCTTTTATTGAAGTTAATTTCTCAATGAAACCTTTTAATCAAGTATATAATTACATCATTTATAACCAACTATATGTCATCTACATAAAGTATTATAAATATGACTCAGCGCTCCCACTTAATTTCTTGCAAATGCAAGCCCCTTCATCGTCTCTGATGAAATCAAAAACTCTTTGACTATTTCATCTGGTGAAGATTCCAACTCCGCGACACTCACTTCATCCAATTGAAGTTTGTATACCTATCTAGTATTTCACGGACCAGCAAAACTCTTGGTTGTATCTTGTATACACCTTTAATACACACTTCTGATAAGTAATGTATTTTGCCATCCTACTAGCATATCTCATAAAGAAATATGTAGTGATTACTAGAATAATCCACATAGACTATAAGCATTGCTACGGAAGATCTAATCTTATCGTAGTCAACTCTTTGAACTTTGTCGTAAACAACTTTTCAACAAGTCAAATTTTATAGATCCATTTACTTTTAATAAGTATTCATCTATCCTGGATTTCATGGCGTATAGCCATTTTAACGGAGTCAGGGCCCATCATAACTTCTTTGTTTGTAGTTGGTTTATGATACGCGTTCAACACGCGTCCGTTGGGAACCCCAAGAGGAAGGTGTGATGCGTACAGCGGCAAGTTTCCCTCAGTATGAAACCAAGGTTATCGAACCAGTAGGAGCCAAGAAGCACGTTGAAGGTTGATGGCGGCGGGATGTAGTGCGGCGCAACACCGGGATTCCGGCGCCAACGTGGAACTGCACAACACAACCAAAGTACTTTGCGAAGCAGTGAGGTTGTCAATCTCACCGGCTTGCTGTAACAAAGGATTAACCGTATTGTGTGGAAGATGATTGTTTGCAGAAAATAGTAGAACAAGTATTGCGATGATTGTATTTGATAAAGAGAATTGGACCGGGGTCCACAGGTTCACTAGAGGTGTCTCTCCCATAAGATAAACGACATGTTGGGTGAACAAATTACGGTTGGGCAATTGACAAATAAAGAGGGCATGACCATGCACATACATATCATGATGAGTATAGTGAGATTTAATTGGGCATTACGACAAAGTACATAGACCGCCATCCAACTGCATCTATGCCTAAAAAGTCCACCTTCGGTTATCATCCGAACCCCCTCCAGTATTAAGTTGCAAAGCAGACAATTGCATTAAGTATGGTGCGTAATGTAATCAACAACTACATCCTTAGACATAGCATCAATGTTTTATCCCTAGTGGCAACAACACAACACAACCTTAGAACTTTCTGTCACTGTCCCAGGTGTCAATGCAGGCATGAACCCACTATCGAGCATAAATACTCCCTCTTGGAGTTACAAGCATCTACTTGGCCAGAGCATCTACTAGTAACGGAGAGCATGCAAGATCATAAACAACACATAGATATAATTTTGATAATCAACATAACAAGTATTCTCTATTCATCGGATCCCAACAAACGCAACATATAGAATTACAGATAGATGATCTTGATCATGTTAGGCAGCTCACAAGATCCGACAATGATAGCACAATGGGGAGAAGACAACCATCTAGCTACTGCTATGGACCCATAGTCCAGGGGTAGACTACTCACTCATCACACCGGAGGCGACCATGGCGGCGTAGAGTCCTCGGGGAGATGATTCCCCTCTCCGGCGGGGCGCGATCTCCTGGATCCCCGAGATGGGATCGGCGGCGGCGGCGTCTGGAAGGTTTTCCGTATCGTGGCTCTCGGTACTGGGGGTTTCGTCACGGAGGCTTTAAGTAGGCGGAAGGGCAGGTCAAGAGGCGGCACGAGGCCCCACACCACGGGCCGCGCGGCCAGGGGGGCCGCGCCGCCTAGGGTGTGGCCCCCTCGTGGCCCCTCTTCGTCTCTTCTTCGGACTTCTGGAAGCTTCGTGGCAAAATAGGACCCTGGGCGTTGATTTCGTCCAATTCGAGAATATTTCGTTACTAGGATTTCTGAAACCAAAAACAGCAGACAACAGCTGGCACTTCGGCATCTTGTTAATAGGTTAGTTCTAGAAAATGCACGAATATGACATAAAGTGTGCATAAAACATGTAGATAACATCAATAATGTGGCATGGAACATAAGAAATTATCGATACGTCAGAGACGTATCCGCATCCCCAAGCTTAGTTACGCTCGTCGAGCAGGTAAAACGATAACACGAGATAATTTCGGAGTGACATGCCATCATAACCTTGATCATACTATTTGTAAAGCATATGTAGTGAATGCAGCGATCAAAACAATGTATATGACATGAGTAAACAGGTGAATCATAAAGCAAAGACTTTTCATGAATAGCACTTCAAGACAAGCATCAATAAGTCTTGCATAAGAGTTAACTCATAAAGCAATAATTCATAGTAAAGGCATTGAAGCAACACAAAAGAAGATTAAGTTTCAGCGGTTGCTTTCGACTTATAACATGTATATCTCATGGATATTGTCAACATAGAGTAATATAATAAGTACAATAAGCAAATATGTAGGAATCAATGCACAGTTCACACAAGTGTTTGCTTCTTGAGGTGGAGAGAAATAGGTGAACTGACTCAACATTGAAAGTAAAAGAATGGTCCTCCATAGAGGAAAAGCATCGATTGCTATATTTGTGCTAGAGCTTTGATTTTGAAAACATGAAACAATTTTGTCAACGGTAGTAATAAAGCATATGTATCATGTAAATTATATCTTACAAGTTGCAAGCCTCATGCATAGTATACTAATAGTGCCCGCACCTTGTCCTAATTAGCTTGGACTACCAGATCATCACAATGCACATGTTTTAACCAAGTGTCACAAAGGGGTACCTCTATGCCGCCTGTACAAAGGTCTAAGGAGAAAGCTCGCATTGGATTTCTCGCTATTGATTATTCTTCAACTTAGACATCCATACCGGGACAACATAGACAACAGATAATGGACTCCTCTTTTATGCATAAGCATGTAACAACAATTAATAATTTTCTCATTTGAGATTGAGGATATATGTCCAAAACTGAAACTTCCACCATGGATCATGGCTTTAGTTAGCGGCCCAATGTTCTTCTCTAACAATATGCATGCTTAACCATAAGGTGGTAGATCTCTCTTACTTCAGACAAGACGGACATGCATAGCAACTCACATGAAATTCAACAAAGAATAGTTGATGGCGTCCCCAGTGAACATGGTTATCGCACAACAAGCAACTTAATAAGAGATAAAGTGCATAATTACATATTCAATACCACAATAGTTTTTAAGCTATTTGTCCCATGAGCTATATATTGCAAAGGTGAATGATGGAATTTTAAAGGTAGCACTCAAGCAATTTACTTTGGAATGGCGGAAAATACCATGTAGTAGGTAGGTATGGTGGACACAAATGGCATAGTGGTTGGCTCAAGTATTTTGGATGCATGAGAAGTATTCCCTCTCGATACAAGGTTTAGGCTAGCAAGGCTTATTTGAAACAAACACAAGGATGAACCGGTGCAGCAAAACTCACATAAAAGACATATTGAAAACATTATAAGACTCTACACCGTCTTCCTTGTTGTTCAAACTCAATACTAGAAATTATCTAGACCTTAGAGAAACCAAATATGCAAACCAAATTTTAGCATGCTCTATGTATTTCTTCATTAATGGGTGCAAAGCATATGATGCAAGAGCTTAAACATGAGCACAACAATTGCCAAGTATCACATTACCCAAGACATTAATAGCAATTACTATATGTATCATTTTCCAATTCCAACCATATAACAATTTAACGAAGGAGAAACTTCGCCATGAATACTATGAGTAGAAACCAAGGACATACTTGTCCATATGCTTCAGCGGAGCGTGTCTCTCTCCCATAAAGTGAATGCTAGGATCCATTTTATTCAAACAAAACAAAAAACAAAAACAAACCGACGCTCCAAGAAAAGCACATAAGATGTGATGGAATAAAAATATAGTTTCGGGGAGGAACCTGATAATGTTGTCGATGAAGAAGGGGATGCCTTGGGCATCCCCAAGCTTAGACGCTTGAGTCTTCTTGATATATGCAGGGGTGAACCACCGGGCATCCCCAAGCTTAGAGCTTTCACTCTCCTTGATCATGTTGCATCATACTCCTCTCTTGATCCTTGAAAACTTCCTCCACACCAAACTCGAAACAACTCATTAGAGGGTTAGTGCATAATAAAAATTAACATATTCAGAGGTGACACAATCATTCTTAACACTTCTGGACATTGCATAAAGCTACTGGACATTAATGGATCAAAGAAATTCATCCAACATAGCAAAAGAGGCAATGCGAAATAAAAGGCAGAATCTGTCAAAACAGAACAGTTCGTGACGAATTTTAAAATGGCACCAGACTTGCTCAAATGAAAATTCTCAAATTGAATGAAAGTTGCGTACATATCTGAGGATCACTCACGTAAATTGGCATAATTTTCTGAGTTACCTACAGGGAAAACAGCCCAGATTCGTGACAGCAAAGAAATCTGTTTCTGCGCAGTAATCCAAATCTAGTATGAACTTTTCTATCAACGGCTTTACTTGGCACAACAAAACTCAAAACTAAGATAAGGAGAGGTTGCTACAGTAGTAAACAACTTCCAAGACACAAAATAAAAACAAAGTACTGTAGGTAAAAATATGGGTTGTCTCCCATAAGCGCTTTTCTTTAACGCCTTTCAGCTAGGCGCAGAAAGTGTGTATCAAGTATTATCAAGAGATGGTGTGTCAACCTTACCTTGGGCTTTACCCTTACCTTTCTTATTGTTTTTCTTTCCCTTTGGTTTAGGAAATATATGATTTCCCCCGGTATAGAGGTGAATTTCAGAGTGCCTTCTCCCACATCAATGACTGCTCCCAATAGTTTCAGCAGGGATCTTCCGAGTGTGATTTTTCCTGTCCCTACACATTCAAAAACAAGATAATCAATGGATATTGTTCTTCCAAGAATGGTTGTATGCACACCTGCGGCTATTCCCTTAGGAATTATAATAGAGTTATCAATGAGAGTTATTTCTTCTCCTCCTTCATCGACTCCCCAAAGTTTCAAAGATTTATAAATGCTTTCAGGCATAAGGCAAAATTCATACATAATATCACAGTAGGCATGAAGAGTTCGATCACCGATAACAATTTTAACAGTAGGATCCCACAATGAAAGTTTAGAGTTCACTAAAACTTGTTCAAGACGATTACGAACGTGGCAATAGTTATCATCCAAGCGAGATGTACTTATCTCGAGATTGTTTAATCTACTATATATGCTAGTGAGGGCTGAATCAAAGTTATTAGCTGAATCATGTGATGCAACCAACTTCTTTATGGCATTAAAAGCTTGATCCCCATTGCAATGAAGGAAATCTCCTCCCACTAAAGTGTCCAAAGCATATCTATAGCGAACCATAAGACCAAAATAAAAATTACTAAGGAGCAAACTTAGAGTCATTTGAGGTTCAGTTTTACGATAAGAAGTAAAAATTCTAGACCAAGCATCCTTAAAACTCTCCTCATCCCCTTGTTTAAAAGTGAAGACTAATTCTTCAGGCGAAGAAGTAACAGGTTCAGAGCTAGACATGGTAACAAAAGTAACTAATTTTTTTGTATTTTTAATATAGAGTGCAAGACAGTAAATAAAGCAAACTAGATAAAGTAAATGCAAGTAACTAATTTTTTTTTGTGTTTTTGATATAGCAAACAAAATAGCAAATAAAGTAAAACTAGCAACTAATTTTTTTGTATTTTGATTTAGTGCAGCAAACAAAGTAGTAAATAAAACTAAGCAAGACAAAAACAAAGTAAAGAGATTGAGAAGTGGAGACTCCCCTTGCAGCGTGTCTTGATCTCCCGACAGCGCCAGAAAAAGCTGCTTGATACGCGTTCAACACGCGTCCGTTGGGAACCCCAAGAGGAAGGTGTGATGCGTAGGCAAGTTTCCCTCAGTATGAAACCAAGGTTATCGAACCAGTAGGAGCCAAGAAGCACGTTGAAGGTTGATGGCGGCGGGATGTAGTGCGGCGCAACACCGGGGATTCCGGTGCCAACGTGGAACCTGCACAACACACCAAAGTACTTTGCCCCAACGAAACAGTGAGGTTGTCAATCTCACCGGCTTGCTGTAACAAAGGATTAACCGTATTGTGTGGAAGATGATTGTTTGCAGAAAACAGTAGAACAAGTATTGCAGTAGATTGTATTTCAGTAAAGAGAATTGGACCGGGGTCCACAGTTCACTAGAGGTGTCTCTCCCATAAGATAAACAACATGTTGGGTGAACAAATTACAGTTGGGCAATTGACAAATAAAGAGGGCATGACCATGCACATACATATCATGATGAGTATAGTGAGATTTAATTGGGCATTACGACAAAGTACATAGACCGCCATCCAAGCTGCATCTATGCCTAAAAAGTCCACCTTCAGGTTATCATCGAACCCCTCCGGTATTAAGTTGCAAAGCAAGACAATTGCATTAAGTATGGTGCGTAATGTAATCAACAACTACATCCTTAGACATAGCATCAATGTTTTATCCCTAGTGGCAAACAACACAACCTTAGAACTTTCTGTCACTGTCCCAGTGTCAATGCAGGCATGAACCCACTATCGAGCATAAATACTCCCTCTTGGAGTTACAAGCATCTACTTGGCAGAGCATCTACTAGTAACGGAGAGCATGCAAGATCATAAACAACACATAGATATAACTTTGATAATCAACATAACAAGTATTCTCTATTCATCGGATCCCAACAAACGCAACATATAGAATTACAGATAGATGATCTTGATCATGTTAGGCAGCTCACAAGATCCGACAATGATAGCACAATGGGAAGAAGACAACCAGCTACTGCTATGGACCCATAGTCCAGGGGTAGACTACTCACTCATCACACCGGAGGCGACCATGGCGGCGTAGAGTCCTCGGGAGATGATTCCCCTCTCCGGGGTGCCGGAGGCGATCTCTGGATCCCCCGAGATGGGATCGGCGGTGTCTGGAAGGTTTTCCGTATCGTGGCTCTCGATGCTGGGGGTTTCGTCACGGAGGCTTTAAGTAGGCGGAAGGGCAGGTCAAGAGGCGGCACGAGGGCCCACACCACGGCCGCGCGGCCAGGGGGTCGCGCCGCCCTAGGGTGTGGCCCCCTCGTGGCCCCTCTTCGTCTCTTCTTCGGACTTCTGGAAGCTTCGTGGCAAAATAGGACCAGGCGTTGATTTCGTCCAATTCCGAGAATATTTCGTTACTAGGATTTCGAAAAAAACAACAGAAAACAGACGGCACTTCGGCATCTTGTTAATAGGTTAGTTCTAGAAAATGCACGAATATGACATAAAGTGTGCATAAAACATGTAGATAACATCAATAATGTGGCATGGAACATAAGAAATTATCGATACGTCGGAGACGTATCAGTTTATCATAGTTCAAAATCAATCCTTTGTCCACAAATCATTTATTTGATCACAAAGTAAACCATACCTACAAGGTTCAATATGTACTTCGATCTCCATGGCTAAAACACTTTGTAGTCATGGGAGTCATGATCGTCGTGGCCGCTTCCGGAACCAATTCCGATGCTGCGCTACTCTGATCATTATGCTCAGGTTCATAAACCTTATCAAGTTCTATTGTCCTCCCACTCAAATACTTCGCTACAAAAAAATTTCTTGGAAATAAGCAATTAACATTAGCAAACACTTTTGTCTTTTACTTCATAGTGGAAAGAATTTCCAATCAATTCTTTGGGATAACCCACAAAGACATTAATCCGATTTTGGTTGTAAACTCTTAGACCAAAATTTAAAGAAAGGACTATTAGGGTTTATACCCATGCCATAACTTGTATGGTGTCATTTCAACGGATCATGATGATGCTCTATTTAGTGTAAAAGCGGTAGTCTCTAAAGCATAATCCACAAAAATATAATGGCGTTAATATTTTTATCTTATCTTTGACCCAACAAGGTTTGGATACATCTCTTGGATACTTCTTCATCACTATGATACTCCAAGAAACGTGAGTTGTAGAACAATTTCATAACTCTCTTAGATGTTCGCTAAAACTCGTAATTCAAATATTTCCACCATGATCCAATCATAGATATTTGACTTTTCTATTACGATGATTTCCACTTCATGCTGAAATTTATTTGAATCTGTTTAAATGTTTCAAACTTCTTCCTTATCGAATATATCCACATATATATACTCAATTCATTGTTGGAAGTTTTCATGAAGTAGAAGAATCTCCCGCACACAACTATGCCCAGTGAACCACATATATCATCATGTATGTTTTCACTAAGTTAGTTGCCCGTTCAATTCTTGGCCTATGAACGGTATTTTAGTCATTCTCTTTAGAAAAGATTTGCAAGCGCCAAACGATTCAAAAATCAAATGACTCCAAAAATCCATTTGCATGGAGTTTCTTCATGCGTTCCTTTCCAACATGACCTAAATGGTGGTTCCACAAATAAGTGGAATTCAAATCATTTGCCTTATGGTATTTTAGCGTCAGTATTATGTGTGTGTGTTTCACCATTAAGATTTATAATAACTTACCCATCGTACATGGAGTAATGTCATAATTTGAACAACTCATTTTTTTCATTTGACCAGTGCAAAATAACATTTATTAAGTTCTTTATTATAAATTCTAAGGGCTAGAGAGAATACCAACGATGAACATAATAACACTTTATTTTTGTTCCGGACGTGCATTCCTATCATATTCCTTGTCAGTCACTTAGGCCATTGTATTCTTGTATTGCGTTGTTTTGTATGACACTTCATACTAACCAATATGGTACAGATACCCAATAATTTCATTGCGTGACCAAACGAGGAATACATTCATAGCATGCATATCATTTATATACACCTGAGCTAGACTTTCTAGTCTTTTCTTTCTTTCTGCCAATAATCCTTTGTAGCTTCTCTTTTAGCTTTCTTCATTATTCAGAAAAACACTTCAACATCAATAACTTCTAGGTTTGTTGGTCAAATACCAATAACCTTGAGGTTCTTACTTTGAACTTGATCATCTTATGACAAGTGTTCCGGATTTCACTATTTAGTAACTTTGTAATATGATGAACAATTTCACTCATAATTTTATCCATCATATCATGATGACTTTCCGAGACCATGTCTGTACATGCTAGGCTCGTAAAGTTTAACCTCAGTATTCGCATGTGCAAATCAGGCTTGCACCCATTGTAAGCACACGTAGAATCTATAACACCGATCATCACGTGCTTCGAAACAACGAGTCTTAGCAATGGTGCATACTAAGGACAATCACTTCATGGATATGCGAATATCGTTAGTGCCCCAATAGTTGGAGGATTGGGACGCCTTGCGTCTTCAACCTTCATACATTCCCATAAAACTTATGAGTTTATGTAGTCTCACCAAATTATATTTTATCATCTTGCAATAAGGTCTTAGATATCACATATATCTCATACCTTGATTATTTCTGAAAACTAAATTTTCAGCTCCTTACGTTTCAAACAGATTTGAACTTTCAAGTTTCACGGAGACAAGATAACTTTAGGTATAATTGAAACCACAACTCTTTGAATCAACAATGTGAGGTTTATTAAAAGTCTGCAGTAGGAGTTAATCATTTCTTGATTCTTTAACAATACGGTACTAGTCCGTAAAGTTTCTTGTCAGACTTAACAGTATTTCTATCTCAATTACAAGACTAGCGCATGGTAGAAAAACGGATGCCAATACTAAAAAATTAATTCAAAATACTACTCAGACTATGTTCATGATAATTAGTTCATGTTTTAATCTAATTACTAATGAACTCCCACTTAATACAACATCCCTCATAGTTGTTAAGTGGTACACGATCCACATCCACTACACCAAAACCGATCATCACGTGAGATGATGTAGCTTCAATGGTGAACATCAACATGTTGATCATATCATCCATATGACTCGTGTTCAACCTTTCGGTTTCCGTTCTCCCGAGGCCATGTCTGTACATGCTAGGCTCGTCAAGCGAACCCTAGTATTCCGCGTGTGCAACATGGCTTACACCCGTTGTATGTTGAGTTTATCACACCCGATCATCACGAGATGCTTCAAAACGACGAACATGCAACGGTGCATACGAGGGGAGAACACTTTATTATCTTCATATTAATGTGAGGGATCATCTTATAATGCTACCGTCGCGTTCTAAGCAAAATAAGATGCATAAAGAATTGACATCACATGCAATTCATATGTGATATGATATGGCCCTTTAGTCTTTGCGCCTTCGATCTTCATCTCCAAAGCACGGACATGATCTCCATCATCAACGGGCATGATCTCCATCATCGTCGGCGTAGCGTCAAGGTCCATGGCGCCGTCTTCATGGTTGTTCACCTCATGTAGCAACTATTACAACTACCTTGAAATACTACTCAACATGAAATTTAAAGACAACCATAAGGCTCCTGCCGGTTGCCACAATACAATAATGATCATCTCATACATATTCATCATCACATTATGGCCATATCACATCACCAAACCCTGCAAAAACAAGTTAGACGTCTCTAATTTGGTTTGCATATTTTACGTGGTTTAGGGTTTCGAGAGAGATCTAATCTACCTACGAACATGAACCACAACGGTGATACTAGTGTTGTCAATAGAAGAGTAAATTGAATCTTCACTATAGTAGGAGAGACAGACACCCGCAAAGCCTCTTATGCAATACAAGTTGCATGTCGAACGAGGAGCAAGTCTCATGAACACGGTCATGTAAAGTTAGTCTGAGCCGCTTCATCCCACTATGCCACAAAGATGCAAAGTACTCAAACTAAAGACAACATAAGCATCAACGCCCACAAAACAATTGTGTTCTACTCGTGCAACCATCTATGCATAGACACGGCTCTGATACCACTGTATGGATTCGTAGCATAGAAAACAAAAAATTTCCTACCGCGAGAACGCAATCCAAGCCAAGATGCAATCTAGAAGATGGGAGCAACGAGGGGATGAACGAGACTAACCCTTGAAGATTTCCAAAGCCTACAAGAGGAGGCTCTCGTTGCTGCGGTAGACGATCACTTGCCGCTTTCAAAAGCGCGGAGAAGATCTTGACGGTGCCACAATCGGGCAGCACCTCCGTACTCGGTCACACATTCAATGTTGATGACGACGTCCTTCTCCCTGTTCCAGCGGGCAGCGGAAGTAGTAGATCCTCCTTGGAATCCCGACAGCACGACGGCGTGGTGGCGGTGTCGATGGAGATCTCCGGCGGAGCTTCGCTAAGCATATGCGGGAGAGGTGGTGGAGGAGAAGTAGCTAGGGTTTGGGGAGAGGGGGTTGGGCGCCGGCTCTCAAAGGGGTGCGGCCAAGGTGGAGCCAAGAGTGGCCGACCTGCCCCTCCCCTCCTCTCTTTATATAGGTGGAAGCCCCAAGGATTAGGTCAAAAGTCTCCGAATAAGACCCCAACATAAACCTTCCATATGACCAAACCTAGGGGAGTGGGACTCCCCCCTTTCCTTTGGTGGGGTGGCCGGCCACCATGGGGAGGAGTCCACTTGGGACTCCTCCTCCCTTAGGCTGGCCGGCCAAGGTGGGTGGAGCTTCCATGTTGATTTCTTCCGGACTCTTCTAGAACCTTCTAGAACCTTCCACAAAAAATATCGGATCATTTTCAAACCTAGAAAATGACTTCCTTTATATGAATCTTATTCTCCGGACCATTCCGGATCTCCTCGTGATGTCCTGGATCCCATCCGAGACTCCGAACAAAACTTCAAACTCCATTCCATATTTCCATATTTACTTAAATGACATCAAACCTTAAGTGTGTCACCCTACGGTTCGCGAACTATGTAGACATGGTTGAGACTTCTCTCCGACCAATAACCAATAGCGGGATGGAGATCCATAATGGCTCCCACATATTCAACGATGACTTTAGTGATCGACTGAACCATTTACATACGATACCGATTCCCTTTGTCACGCGATATTTTACTTGTCCGGGGTTTGATCATCGGTATCTCTATACCTCGTTCAACCTCGTTTCATGACAAGTACTCTTTACTCGTACCGTGATATGTGGTCTCTTATGAACCATTCATATGCTTGCAAGCTATTAGACGACATTCCATCGAGAGGGCCCAGAGTATATCTATCCGTCATCGGGATGGACAAATCCCACTATTGATGCATATGCCTCAACTCATACTTTCCGGATACTTAATCCCACCTTTATAACCACCCATTTACGCAGTGGCGTTTGATGTAATCAAAGTACCTTTCCGGTATAAGTGATTTACATGATCTCATGGTCGAAAGGACTAGGTAACTATGTATCGAAAGCTTATAGCAAATAACTTAATGACGTGATCTTATGCTACGCTTAATTGGGTGTGTCCATTACATCATTCATATAATGACATAACCTTGTTATTAATAACATCCAATGTTCATGATCACGAAACCATGATCATCTATTAATCAACAAGCTAGTTATACAAGAGGCTTACTAGGGACTCCTTGTTGTTCACATAACACACATGTATCAATGTTTCGGTTAATACAATTATAGCATGGTATGTAAACATTATCATGAACACAAAGATATATTATAATAACCATTTTATTATTGCCTCTTGGGCATATCTCCAACATATACATGGTTACTAGAGACACGACTAAAAAACAACATATTACTATGATGGTCCTCTCACTATTGTACATGCCCTAAACCGGTCATGGAGGTATGTACATTGTTGCTACCAAACCCCATTTCATCCGCCTGAAGATCGCATGGAATATTCACACCTAAATGGACACATTGATTTACAAGAACCTTATTCCTTGAGCAAGGGTTTTGCGCAGTGCTGGGCTTACCAATATTTTAGCACGCCCGTGACATTTTGGGGTTATTTGATTGGGCTCCACAATTTTGACAAACCCAAGCTAACCCATGGCTGCCACTGCATTCTGACACCAATTCTTGGGTGAACGGAGGGCAGTGATGGCACCTGCATCGGCGACCCTACAACCGACGCGTCGGGCGATGGTGCTCGTGTCAGCCGGCTTATATGGCAAAAGGTCACCACGACCGACATCAACCGCCAAGCTTTCTCGTTGGCGTTCCAAGATAGCTTGAGGGAGTTGATGATCAAGAAAGAAAAGGCCATTGCCAAGAGGAAGGAGAGGCAACACAAAGAGAAAGAAGCTACCGCGAAGAGCTCTGTTGATCTCCATATGAGAGCTCTTGAGGTGGGAGAGGCCAATGCAAAGTCTCGGCTCCTCGAGGCCAAAGCCAAGGCTAGGCTCATGGATGTTGATGCTAAGTCTAGGATCGTAGTTGCCGGCCAAGGTCACGGTCGAGGAGATCGCATCATGCATGCTAATCGACTTGGACAACATCTCTAACCCTAAGCAAAGGGCTTGGATTGAGAAGAAGCAAAAGATTATCCTAGCTTACGATGTTTGAAGGGCAATAGCATAAATGATTGCACTTTGGAAAAAACTTGCAATTTTTTGGACATATTGTATGATATTATCTCATTTTGCACATTTAGGAGAAACTTGCCGCCTGTTGGAGATGCCTGAAAAGCAATGACACATGTTTACCACTTTCTTTAGTTGCCAAATTACATATTTATGTGTGTATGCACGAAAATGTCTCAAAAAATTGGCAAATTAGCCAGCGCTGACAAAAATCTGTCTCCGGATCGACCCAGACGAATCATAATGAACGACTTGGATCACCGTTTTGGACCGCCGCCCCTGATCCGCTAAAATAGGTGTGTGGACAACTAGGAACAGTAGAGGCCAACCCGATGCTTGTGCAGCAGCAGTGTAACCCTTCGTACTTGTACTCTCGGTCGGATGGGTGCACGGACCAATGAAGGGCATGTGCTACCAAAGTCTTTTTTGAGATGGACTGAACCATCCCATCCCGGCCTGTCGAGGCGAGCGAGACATCCGAACAAGAATACAAAATGCTTCAGAGTGCAAGGGACCCCAATGTTGCCGCTTGGCGATGCATAGCTAGCACGCTGCCGTACGTCGCCACCAATCGTCATACTACTCCAAATGAATTGTGGCCCGTTAATGTGCCACATGGCAGAGAGCTGAAGCAGACCAGCCGCGAGCAAACATTAACCCGACACACGAAAAGGATGGCATAATTTTTGCATCTTGCTAATTCACACATAGTAGTTCTTTCATACATGACGATAATACTCTCTACTAGACTTGACAACATGTCAAGGATATTCACATATCTCTAGAGTTCTAAACTTGATCGATCAAACCTTACGTACACTCCAAATGAGCAGTAGTTCAGAGATTAATAGACATAGACACAAATTGGACACCCTAATATCCAAACAAAAAAAAATGGAAATGTTCACAAAGTTAACGATCGACTATGCGGCCGACGGTGCGGTGATGTACTTGACAGTCACAGTGCCTGCCTCCGCCAGCGCCGCACGGATAGGCTTCTTCGCGGCCGCCTCGAGCTCGTCGGCGTCGACCGGCAGGCCCTTGAAGTCGAGGCTCTCGTCGTTGTAGATCTCCCACCAGTTCCTGACGAGCACCTTGATGTCCTCCCTGTCCATGTTGGCCTCCTTGCCCGTGAACCTCCACGGCTTCGATCCCTGGAAGCATGAAGAGATCATCCATCAGTTAGGACGAAAAATCAAACGAAAAATTTACCATCGTGAGGTGATGATAGGGAGAACAACGTACCGCTGCGCAGTAGTGCACCGCCTTGACCTTCTCGAGCTGAACATTCTCCGGATGCCTCCAGAGCATGGCCAGCACGAGGTTGTAGACCAGCGGGATCGGCTTGTACTGCTCCCTGAAGAACATGTTGAGGAAGTCCTGCAGATAAGGGAGCAACTACAGTGAGCACTTTCCACATCACTACTGATCGCCAAATCTATGCCGGCACGCACGGGGTCGTCGTCCGGCCACTTGCTCAATTATTATAGTTACCTGCTCCGCGAACGGAGTGGTCGGCGACACGCGGAGGGTGTCGAGGAGCGCCTTGGCTGTGGCCATGCTGGGCTCGTGCACGAACATGCCGGCATTGAAGTAGAGCGCCGGCGGCGGTCCCATCTCGGCGGCCGGCCACGCCACCCTGTCGGGGCACTGCTGGCAGTAGCCGATCTGGTACTGCGGGGTGTGGCTCCACGTCTTCTCGCAGAAGCAGTCCATCACCGCGTAGAAGTTGCCCCTGGGCAGGTCGAACAGCTCGTCGATGTTGTCGAACACCTGGATGTCCGCGTCCAGGTACACCATCCTCTCGTACTCCACAAACTATCCAACTTAAGGGACACATTAGCATACACAGTTCTGCAAGCGATGACGAGCAAGAAGAGAAGGTGTTGGATAAGGAAGTCTCACCTCCCAGATGCGGAGCTTGGAGTAGTTGATGATGTAGTACGCCATGGCGAACTGGGTCTGGTTCTCGGGCGGATAGACGGGGACGATCTCGCGGACGATGCAGCCCTGGGAGACGAGGATGCGGCGGTGGGACTCAGGCACGTCGGGCAGCACGGCCACCACAAGCGGGTATGCCGAGCCGGCCTTGCGCAGGCCCTTGGCCAGCCCGACCACGCCCATCCAGTAGTCGCCGTTGCCGGCCAGGAACGTCACGAACGCCTTCGTCGCGGGCTTCGCCGCCGCCACGGCGGTCACCTTGCCGGCCAGCTCGGGAGCCATCTGGTTCTCGGGTGTGTGGGAGTGCTTTGTCGGGGATTCGGAGGCTAAGTTCAGAGTGGTTTAAGCGCTTGATTGCTTGGGATCTTGGATGGGGTTTCACGATGGGAGTGCGGGGCTATAAATAAGGAAACGGAGGACGGACAGGCCTTCCCCGTATAGGAATGGTCTCTGCGATCCGAGGCGTACACAGGATGAAACATAGCGGATCGGACGGCCAGGGCGCCTTGGACGGAGGCGAGGGCAGTTTCGGGAGCGCGTCCCAGCACGAAGGCCCCAGAAGCGCGGAGAAAGATTAGCGACGACGATCCTCTTACTCCCATCCCATCTCTATGGCGCGGTGGGTCCCGCTTTCATTGCCGTGGTTAAACCGAAATTTGCATGGCTAATTCAGGATGAGGAAGATAATTAGTGCTCTACTAATCGTGTTTACTTGCGTGCATACATGGTAAGCTTTTGTGGTACCGTAGAATATTCTCTCCGGAATGATCGTTGCTGAATCAGTAGGGAATCCTGTGGGAGGGAAAGGCAGTGGTTGAAGGTAATTGATTATCCGTTTTAACTAAGCTTCCTTTCTTAGGTGGATTTTTTCCTTGTCGTCTGGTCGAGGAAGATTTGATTTACCGGGACGTCCCACCTTCGATGGAAATGACATCTGAACTTCATCAGTTTTTCATGATGATCTGCAATCTTCAGATTCTCATGTATCAGATGATGATCCCATGCATTCTCCATCAAGTGTTTATCTGATTTTGATTAATTACAACTTTTTCTATGTTGTTGGCTCGTTATTTGTTTATCTAAACTATATTGTCTACTTGTCTTTCTTTAATCTTAATTTTCCATTGTTGATGTTACTTGTTAGACTCTGGCGAATCTTTGTCTTCTAGACTTTGTCAAATTGATTTGTTGATAATTGTGTTCTAGACAAATTTTTAGCTGCTAACATCCTTAGTATACAATCTGTATTTTTCATTTTTTTCATATTTCTTTTGAGAAACGCTTTGACGTCGTGGCCCATGATGGAAAATTATTTTGTAAAATAGTGTGTTATTGGTACGTTATAATGTGCATAGCATATTTTAGAAGGTCACGATGTACTCCCTCCGTTCCTTTCTATAGTGCCTATAGATTTTTGGCATTTGTTTCAGAATATAAGGTTGTAGCTTAGCTTTTTTTTCAATTACCCCCTCCCCGTTCAGCTCCCAAATCATTCAGGTCCCAAATTTGTTATGGTAAGTTAGTAAGATATGGATTTCCCAAATTTTATTTTGATCTCAAATCATTCAGCTAGGGGTCTTGTGTAAAAAATACTCTTGCGCTAATTTCCGAGCCAAAAAACTATAGTCACTATAGAATGGAACAGAGGGAGTATCATTTAGCATGCTCTATTTTCGTCATTTACAATTAGATCGTATGATTTTTTCTTCGTTAGAGAGAAAAGAGAAATGCAAAAGGGAAGTCTATCTTCTCTTAGATGATGGATGATTTTTAGAATTTTTCTACAATACTCATTGGAAGGTGTATTAATCATACTAGTAAGCCTGCACGTGCATTGCACGTGTCATACCATGTCATAAAAAAATATTAAACATATTTCTCTTATAGCGGGTTTTTACGAAGCCACTTAAATGTGTTTCATGCTCAACGATATGAGATCGCATGAAACACATATCTTTACATATAATTCACAATTACAAAAATGGGTAAAAAGCTAAAATCATCAAAATGATTATCAGTCTATGTAAATAGTTTTATATAAACTTTCAAAATCAGTAGTAAGCCTGCATGTGCATTGCACTTTTCATACCGTGTCATAAAAAATATTAAACATATTTCTATTTTAGCGGGTTTTTACGAAGCCACTTAAATGTGTTTCGTGCTCAACGATATGAGAGCGCATGAAACACATATCTTTACATATAATTCACAATTACAAAAATGGGCAAAAAGCTAAAATCATCAAAATGATTATCAGTCTATGTAAATAGTTTTATATAAACTTTCAAAATCATGAAGAGATTATAATGAATATTTCTTTTTAAACCCTTGTCACACGCCACACACTATGTATGGAAAGATCTCACGCACACAATTGTCGGGTGATCTCCCTCCGAAATAAAAAAAAATGCTAAAATCGGACAGACTCGAATTTAAAAAAAAAAGAGGTAGCTGAGACTTAGCGGTTAACTCGAAGCTGTATTTTGCGACAGGGCTCGCTGTATTTTGCGACAGGGCTCACCGGCGAGTTTACAGGCTCCCGAGGCGGCGGAGAGTCACGAGGGTGAAGAATCGTGATGTCTGGAGTACTCCAGCATGAGGCGGCGGCACATGAACGATGGACTCGGGAGTGAGGCGAGAGGCGACGATGCCAGTGTGGCGTAGTCAGCCATGTAGTATACTTTCAGGCATGTTGATGGTGATTGACGAAGCAATCTATAGTACAGTGGATCTGAAAAAGTCGTATCAAAGATGTAATTCCTGGAGCAATTAGTGGACGTGATTAGTAGGAAACTATCTATCATACGTATATAATTCTGGAGCAATAATTACCTCAATTAGTGGACATGATTAGTGGGAAGGCTGAGATGTAATGCGTAGTGGACAACATGGATGTTGTGCAATGTCATTGGAGAGTGCTGAATCGTTAGATCTAATGGAATTGAAGGCTGAGATGTAATGTTCCTGCCATGTTGGTGCTTTTATAAGTAGTGGAGATAGATCAAAGAACGACCTAAACAACCATAAGAACACCAAAAATGGCTACAACTCGACCACACGATATGCACGACTTACAACGCCAACCAACAATATGTGACAACGTAGGCTCGCCTTGCAGCATCACCCACCAAGAATGGCGCGGGCGGGCGGGGGGAGGGGGCATTGAGCCCAAGGACCACATCACGACCGAAGAAAGAGACCTTGGTAGAATAATCAAGGCTATGACAACAAGTCCAAGGAGAAAGATGGCAATTGTCGTAGTCGTTAGCGAAAAAAGCAAGAATAAGAGAGAAGAGAAAATAAGAGAAAACTGTTTTATACATTTCACTATATGTCTTGCCAGGGATGGCAACAACAACTCATTTCGAACTCATCATTTCATTTCACTTGGCAGAAATAAAATTAATGGTATTATTTCATTCAATAAATTTACATAAATGATAGGGTATCAAGATGAGTTAAGGTTAATCATTAGTTGAAATCCATGGAATTCTCAATTGAATTCTAATACCAATTTCGTAGCAGATCAATGTTGAGGACATCACTTATCGTTTTCAACTCGGTCGGCTAGCGATTAGCGATTAATTGGTAAATTGGTCAATTAATCGAATGATAAATGAGTTAATCGGCTAATTGATGACCCACCGAGTAGTGATTAATCGACCGATTAATCGTTGAATCGGCCGATTTTTTAAACAGTGTAAGAAGATAAATAAGGATATTCTCAGGATCACAAATAAACTCTTGATTCCAGCCTAAAATGGTGGGAGACAAACCTAGATAATACATTGCACAACGTATGTATCTATTACTTTCTCTAGATAACGAGAATGGCGAGGGAAAAAACAAAGTCTTTTTTATCATTGTACATGCTACCATTATACATGCTCTAATAGCGCACTATTTCAATTGGGGCACCGTGGTGCCCGGACACCATGCATCATGACCGTACAATTACATCGTGGGTACCAGATTGGATCATATCTATATAAAGAAGAGAAAATCACTTTCTAAATATCAACAGGAGAGAGAATGCACTTTCTAATTATCAGAAATAGAGACAAATCACTTTCCAGTTTGCTGATGCGCTATTTGATCCCAGGGAGTAGAATAGTTATTCTACACCCACCCTCTATCTCTGCAACCGTAAATGATTTTTCCGTCACGTAAATTTTTTCTTAGTTCATTAGTCAAGTAGAAGATAAGAAAAAATAGACCTTGCAAAAAAACTTTTTTATGTGACGTAAAAAATATGACATAAAATAAGTATTTTCGTCGTTTTTACACTACCATTATTCACACAATGTGTTTTTTATATCGATTTTTTGTGGTAAGTCAATATAAACGTAATTATATGTAAACAAAACATAATTTTATGAATGTAACAACGTAAAAATATGTTGGGTGCAAAATAATTTTTCTACACCCTGAGAGTCAAATAGAGTTTCTGGAGCAATTTCCTCTCTCATTTTTCTACAATCCTGAACAAACGACATAAAGTGAATGGTGTAACACGTGCGTGCGACCAATAGACACTCAGTAGTTTCCCAATCATTTTCTGAAATTGACACTGTGCCCTACTGCACAGCTGGTCAGATGGATGTGTGCACTGCTGAGCCTTGACTTGAGTCACCACACCACACCACAAAATTTGTCACGAGGGTCCAGTGATATCACATCTCCCTGGAGCCACGCTGGCAGCACAAAAAAGTTGTGATCGGAGACTCGGGCGAGAGGCCAGGAGGATTCCCGAACGTTGTGGTCGTATTTCTGCAGGACGCTAGAATCGTAGGAGAACTTCGAGTCGAATGTATTGCCTGCCGTCTGATGTCATCAAGCATGCATGCACTGCACTCCAGGAAGGCGCTCGCTACCGTTCTCAAGAGCTGACGTGGAGTGGGTCCAGGCGTAGTGTTCTCGAGGCTCCTACTACTACCCTGACATGTGGGCCATACCTGCATCACGATTCACCGGAGAGAGCTCTGCAACTGCAATGCACGTGTCAGAACGCGCAAGACAACTCGACATCTCGTATTGGAGATTTCACGTTTTTCGTGTGTGATTTGGTCCAGTATCCTCTTGATGTCACGTTTTCTGTTTTTTCTCTTAAATAATCCTACACTTCAGGCCTTGTTTGGCCCGAATTAGTGTATATTTCAGAGTATAAATCAAACTATTTTGGGTGAAAACACTTTCCTCACCCGGTTCCCTTTTCTCACCTAATACTCTCTACACCATAATACATTTCACTCAGCCCATCGTTTGGCACACATGACTGCATTTAGAAACTAAGATCAATTGACAGACCTTGGCACCATGAATGAAGTAATAAAAATCTAAACTTTATATCTAAACTAAAGTTGTAGCATAAATTAATTAAAATCAAAATTTGTTGCAGCACACTTATAAGGAACCAAAGTTAAATTATAGTGCCAACTGAAATCACATACTAAAATGACTGACTAATATGGTACCAACTCAAATCACATTATGTACTCTAGAGTATCAGACATAATACAATTTTTGAGACGAGTACAACTCCTTAACCTTAGCACTCCACTTCCCCGACAACCTATCCACAACTTTGTTTCATGAAAAAACAGACATAAAATAGCATAGATGAGCATCAACCCAAAATTACCGTAATGTAAACTGCTAACCGATCATATATTCAGAGTTCAAACGTATCATATATTCAGCGTTTAAACAGGACAGAAACAAGGCTGAATATTGCAATAAAGAGGAACTCAAATAGTAGTGCATCACAAATTCAAGCCAACTACTGCATCGAAAGTTCATACCAGAAAAGAAAAAGAAAAATACATACTCACTGAACTGACAAGAGCAAACAACACTCGCGAACATATGAACATAGACATGGTATTTCCGACATAAGAGCAAACTACAGTTCGAATAGAGACTAATTTACTTTTGTTGATTTATATATGTCACATGTATTGGGTCTACCACAAGTTGTACTAGATCCAGTCGAGGAAAATGATCATTTGCAAGGTACAAAACTAAACATATGCATAGCATTCAGAATGAGAAGTGTCACAAAAAAATAGAAAATTAGAGATTACATCAAAGATCTTATCTCAAGTTAACCTGGCCAATTGCTTGCGAAACCATGTAATTTTTGTATCATCTTTATCATTGACCAGATTATATTGCAGTTATCCTAGATAAGAAAACACTTGCGGTTTATACTGTAGTTCTACAAGAAAACACATTCACACTTACCATGATATAGTTCTCCAAGCGAATCATAAAGAAGAAATGATTTTCACTTGAACTTTCTTGATCATGTCTCCCGAAGTGGTTGCCAAGTTTACCGAGACATGTGGTTGGGCTTGTAGCATGCTTTTTTTTTTTTTTGCTTCATTCCAGCCAACACATCTCTGTTTACGAGCCTCCTTTATAATCTTGTTGTCCCTCTTGATATCTTTTTCCTTGTCTTAAACCTGAGACTTTGTGAATTTCACATGAGGGTGTCTTTCATGGAAAATTGAAACCATCAGGTTCCAAGTTTTAGTTGTCCATCCATTCTGAGTTCTATGGTAGGTGGTATTGTGCTCATGTAGCAGTTCCACAAGAGACTTCTCCAATGCAGGATTCCATGATGCTCTTGATTTGCCAACTGCACAACACAATAACAAATTCAAGTTCTATGGCAGTATGGCATTTCAATAACACTAATATATGTAGAAATATCAAACATTAGCTTCTTATATAGTAAAACAACACCAAAATATCCGAGAGGAATAACAAATTATACCTATTGGAGAAGACATTATATCCAATAAGGCTTGGGTCCTGAAAAAAGAGAGGCATACATTATAGTTAGCGGCAAATCAAAAAGACAAGCAGAAAAGAAAGTAAGCATGAAAAAAAATGTACTACAACAAGTGTTCACTTGCTACATCAGTAAGCAACATATGTGCATATTTGATGACGTTGGGACTCTAGAGCAGACGGTTGTGGTCATTGAAGAATTTTCCGCACAAAGGTGACTCGAGAGTTTATACCAAACTCTCGGGGAATTAGTAAATAGTTGTCTCTTTTCCTCTTCTTCTAGCAATCCTGTAAACTAAAGAAATTGCCTTGTGTCCCCAACTCCTCCACCATGTGGTTGTCAAGCACAAGGTTTCATATTAGTAAAGGCAAATAAGAGATGTAGTAAAAGTAAAGTAAACTAAATAAATAAATAAATAAATAAAGTAAACTAAGTAAATGCAGTAGAGAGATATTGTTTTTGGGTTTTGTGTGTGATTAAGTGAACTAAGTATTTTTGTATTTTAGGATTAAAATATTGCTGCAAATAAAAAGTACGATAAATGCAATGGATTGTGTTGTTTATGATTAAAATTGTACATGTGTTCATGGTTCACATGTCTACTCTCTTTTAAAAGTTGTAGTGGATAATAACAACTAGATTTAGATGTGCGCCTTGGCGCACGACCCCGTGGAGCTCGCACCAATCTACGAGTATTTTTATTGAATTTTAAAAGCAAAAGCAATAGGTCTAAGGTATAACTGAACACATCTAATCATAACGGAGAAAATATGATTATATACAATCAAATATGATACAATAACTAATACTCAATCCGCTCCATAGTAAGTATCTGGGATTTAGTGCACAAAGCACTAATAATAAGAGCGGAGAAAACGGTAGTGAAATAGGAATAAACACATGTCGTTTTTCCTGAGAAAGCACGTCACAGGACAAAGTAAACTACATAACTACGCAATTGATAGCAGCATGAAGCAAAAGCACTCACATATACAACCATTGCAGCATACGCTTGATTTATATGTATAATACCACAACAAAAGTGAGGAACACAATCCTCAGATACGTAGATAACATGAAGCAAAGAAATATCAATGGTTTGTGGCACCTGGAAGCAATATTCATGAAAACTAAATCACACAACAATCAACGCCAATCGCAACTTGGAACAATCAGATGGTAGACAATACAGACTCAGCGACAATTTATCATAGACTCAAATTCAACATGTATACCTAATGTGAAGCTGGAATTTGTACAGTCTAAGGGTTGTTTTTCTTGTCAGCTGCACCTGCCAGGCTGCCACATCTTTGACAGGCTGTGACACACATCTGCAATAAATATATTTTCTCAAGACATGTCGAACAGATGCAAAATATCTAACCACCGGGATAACTTGTACAATGGCGTGTGATTGCGGAAGAACTACTTGCTTTTTATCATCTGGCTAGGTTTGATAGTTGATTCTATGTCAACAATTATATCCTTGCAAAGAACGTTGTTTATCAGCTCAGTTGCCTGTCCTTTATCTTGACTGTTATAAATCAAAGGTACCATAGTCTGCAAAACATGATCTATAGAGAAAGAAAGATAAATATAATATAAAGAACACATCTCATGAGAAATGAAAAACAACGTGCAGTAGATCTTCTCTACATTAAACTTTGAACAGCTAGCCCCTATTTGTTCATACCAATAAAGAACAATATAGTGAGCAATTTATAAAACTTACCACATAAGATCCTTGGTATAAGGCACACCATCTAGGAGCGCATCAGCATGTTCAGCCACATCAAGAAGAGGCCACTTGCATCTATCATCTAGACATAGTTGAGTTGTGTGAAATTTTATTGCTATTCCCTCCCTCCATTTAAAAATATAAATCCTGTAAATTTGGCAATATTTTAGATTATATGAAACTTACATGTAGAACTAATGGTCCTTCTCTCTTTTTTACTCATTTATTTATCTCTATCATTTATGGCTAAACATACATACTAACTGTTCTCTCATATTCTCAAAAAAATAATACCATCGGCTATCGTGGTCATTTCCCTGTAATATTAATTAGTGGCATCCTTATTTCATGAAATAGACTAAAACATGCACTACAAAATGGAATAGATGGACCATCAGGATTGTCAATCCTTAATTCATATTCTCATTAATAGCTAATTAATAACTTTGATCCGTTCTTAAAATAAAATAAAACACACAATGCATTTTCCAAAGGATGAAGGAAACAAAAGCACTTGGACTTCCACCCCAAAACTTGAACATCCCAATATTTTTATATCAAGCTAACAATGTTATACACTACTTGATGCATCATAAATTAGTGTAACTTTCTAACCCCATATAAATAAGAGTTATCAATAACGGTCCAATTATTGTATTGTCTTTGTTATGTAGCATGCAACAAGACATTTATATTACAAATTCAGTAGAAGTCGGGTTAGTAAGGATTTATTCATCAAACAATATAGGAATGTATGATTGTCCCCCCAAAAAAGGTGAAAGTGTGAAGTTGAATGTTCTATAAATCTATCCAAGACAGCAAAAATGACATCCTTCACGGGATGGCAATGACAACTCATCGCTTTATTATAATTAGAAATTCCAAGGCTGGTTTCAAAAATCTGATAATAACACCTAAATTATCGCCACGATATTTGTAAGACAAACTCCGTGAATGGGCACTTCCACAACCTGATAATTTGCATGCACTACCAAAAAAAACTTTGCACTCTCTCTCCACCTGCGGAGATGCTGTGCCTACGCTGTGCAACATTAATTCCGCCTTCATACATTAGGCTCTAGCTGCCTACCTAGACAAAAGATCAAGGCCAGCCCGCTCCTTTCCTCCTTTCTTTAGCAGCTTCTCGCTACAAATTATTTTGGCAAATAGTACTTGTCTAGAGTCGACATAGAAAGGGGATCAGATCGGAAGGCTACCTTTGCGAGTGATACGTCCAATTTGCATCACTATTTTATATCATAATTTGCTGCTATTCATTGATATATTTCATATTTGGACATAATACTTATGTTATTTCATCTATTTTGCATGTTTCATGATTATTGGAGGATCGAGCACCGGAGCCAGGATTCTGCTGGAAAAAGCGTCGTCAGAATGCAATATTTTGGAAGATCAACAGTTGATGGAAATTATACCAAAAATCCTATTTTTCCAGATGACGAAGGTAGCGGAAGGAGCCGAGGGGACCTGAGGTGGGCCCACCCCATAGGCCGGCGCGGCCCAAGGCTGACCGCGCCGCCACGTGAGAGGGGGCCCACAGCCCCTCTCGCCTCCTTTTCTTCGCGAACTCCTTCGTCCGAAGACCTAAGCTCCAGAGGGTACCTCGCGAAGAGTTCGACCGCCTCTGCGCGGGCGGAGAACCCAGAGAGAAAAGAGCTCCGGCGGGCTGAGATCCGCCGGGGAAATTCCCTCCCGCCATCGTCACCGTCATCGAGCTGGACATCATCTCCATCACCATCATCATCATCTCCACCATCATCACCGCCGTCTCCACCGCTGGACATCGTCACCGCCGTAGCAATTTGGGTTTGATCTTGATTGTTTGATAGGGGAAACTCTCCCGGTATTGATTTCTACTTGTTATTGATGCTATTGAGTGAAACCGTTGAACCAAGGTTTATGTTCAGATTGTTATTCATCATCATATCACCTCTGATCATGTTCCATATGATGTCTCGTGAGTAGTTCGTTTAGTTCTTGAGGACATGGGTGAAGTCTAAATGTTAGTAGTGAAGTATGGTTGAGTAATATTCAATGTTATGATATTTAAGTTGTGGTGTTATTCTTCTAGTGGTGTCGTGTGAACGTCGACTACACGACACTTCACCTTTATGGGCCTAGGGGAATGCATCTTGTACTCGTTTGCCAATTGCGGGGTTGCCGGAGTGACAGAAACCTAAGCCCCCGTTGGTATATCGATGCAGGAGGGATAGCAGGATCTCAGAGTTTAAGGTTGTGGTTAGATTTATCTTAATTACTTTCTTGTAGTTGCAGATGCTTGCAAGGGGTATAATCACAGGTATGTATTAGTCCTAGGAAGGGCGGTACATTAGCATAGGTTCACCCACACAACACTTATCAAAACAATGAAGATTAATTAGCCGTATGTAGCGAAAGCACTAGACTAAAATCCCGTGTGTCCTCGAGAACGTTTGGTCATTATAAGTAAACAAACCGGCTTGTCCTTTGTGCTAAAAAGGATTGGGCCACTCGCTGCAATTGTTACTCTCGCACTTTACTTACTCGTACTTTATTCAACTGCTACATCAAAACCCTGAATACTTGTCGTGAGCATTTACAGTGAATCCTTCATCGAAACTGCTTGTCAACACCTTCTGCTCCTCGTTGGGTTCGACACTCTTACTTATCGAAGATACTACGATACACCCCCTATACTTGTGGGTCATCAAGACTATTTTGGCGCCGTTGCCGGGGAGTGAAGCGCTATTGGTAAGTGGAATTGGTAAGGGAAACTTTCTACTGTTTGTGCTGATTTTATTTCTGCCTGCTGCCATAATTCATTATGGAGAGATCTCCTTTTGAATGTTTATTTGGAAAATCTGCTACTACTGCAAAGGTAGTGGATGAGGCGCCAGGTAAGGAAGAGATACCATACAAAATACCTATGAAAATTATTGAACGCGTAGTGGTAACCGTTATACAGGGGATGGAACTGTCCACCCTGGAGATCATTTATTGTTCTTGCATGAATTATGCGGTTTATTCAAGTGTGCAGGTATTGCTATGGATGAAGTGAGGAAGAAACTATTCTCTATATCGTTGTCTGGTAAAGCGGCGCATTGGTATAAATTACTGGATAATGGGGATTCTCTTGAATGGAATGATATTGTGCCCCGGTTTTATTCTAAGTTCTATCCTCCAAGTGAAATTCACAAGGATCGGAATCGCATATATAATTTTTGGCCTCATGATGGAGAGAGTATTGCCCAAGCTTGGGGGAGATTGAAGTCTTTAATGCTCAAATGCCCCATTCATGAGCTTCCTGGTAATGTTATTATTGATAATTTCTATGCAAGACTTTCTTTTGAAGACAAGACCTTGCTGGATACTTCTTGTTCTGGATCATTCACGCGCAACAAAGAAAAGTTTAAAAGGGACCTTCTCAATCGGATCCAGGAAAATACTGAAGGATGGGAGAACGACAAAGATAGAGAATCAGGTATAAATTATGATTATAAATGCATTGGAGCTTTTATGGATACTGATAAATTTCGTAATATGAGTGCTACTTATGGTCTTGATTCTCAAGTTGCTGCAAATCTTTATAAAGCTTTTGCCTCTCATTATGAATTTCCTAAGAAGAATTTTGACAAGTATCATGAACCATATAAAGATAAAATTGATTCATCTATTAATAAATGCGTTGTAGTTGAAACTGTTGATCATGTTATTCCTGAAGCTTATATTGAAAAAACTCCTTTCCCTGCTAAAATGAAGGAGTACTCTGTTATAAATAGTGCGGTTCATAAAAGTGAAAAGAAACCTATAGAACCTGAAGAACAAATTAAAGTTGAACCTGCTGTTGCAATAGTTAAAGATCTTGTGACTGAAAATTTGGAGGATGGTCATATTATTTTCTGTGAAGATGCTTCTAATATTGTTTCACATCCTAATAAGTCTAAGAAAGTTAGTGTTCCTATGCTATCTGTTAGAATTGGTGATCATTGTTATTATGGTTTATGTGATATTGGTGCAAGTATTAGTGCTATTCCTTATGATCTTTACACGGAGATTATGCACGAAATTGGTTCTTGTGAACTTGAAGATATTGATGTGGTTATTCTGGCTAATAGAGAAACTATTTCTCCAATTGGTATTGTTCGAGATGTGGAAGTTCTATGCGGTAAGATTAAATATCCTGCTGACTTTTTGGTACTTGGTTCTGCTGCTAGTGAATATTGTCCTATCATTTTTGGTAGACCTTTTCTAAATACTTGTGGAGCTATTATAGATTGCAAGAAAGAGAAAATTTTGACTAAATTTGCTGGTGAATCTTATGAGTTTAACTTCTCTAAATTTACCAAAACTCCTTATAAAATTGATCCGCCTAATGATGATTTTAAAATGGAGCAGTGTGCATCTATTGTTCTTGTTCCTAATAATCCTTTGCAGCAACATTTGGAGAATAGCGAGAGTGAAGTTTTTAGGAAAGAAAGAGATGAGCTTGATGAAATTTTTCTTCGCCAACCTATTCTTAAGCATGATTTACCGGTGGAAGATCTGGGTACAACACCGCCACCAAAGGAAGATTCTGTCTTTGATTTAAAACCATTGCTTGATAATCTTAAATATGCGCATATTGATGATAAAAAAATATATCATGTTATTATTAGTTCTAAGCTTTCAGAGTTTGAAGAAGAAAGGCTATTGGAAATATTGAAGAAACACCGAGGTGCTATTGGCTACACTCTTGATGACTTGAAGGGGATTTCTCCCTCTATTTGCCAACACGCCATTAATATGGAAGATGATGCAAAGCCTGTTGTTGAACCTCAGCGTCGTCTAATTTCCAAGATGAAGGATGTGGTAAGAAATGAGGTATTAAGACTTCTTGAAGCTGGTATTATATATCCTATTGCTGATAGTAGATGGGTTAGTCCTGTGCATTGTGTTCCTAAGAAAGGAGGAATGACTGTTGTGCCTAATGATAATGATGAGCTCATACCTCAAAGAGTAGTTGTAGGGTATAGAATGTGCATTGATTATCGCAAAGTTAATAAGGTTACTAAAAAGATCATTACCCTTTGCCATTTATTGATCAAATGTTAGAAAGGTTATCTAAAAATACTCATTTTTGCTTTCTTGATGGTTATGGGTTTTCACAAATTGCTGTTAAAACTAAGGATCAAGAGAAAACCACTTTCACTTGTCCCTATGGAACTTATGCTTATAGACGTATGCCTTTTGGTTTATGTAATGCTCCTGCTACTTTTCAAAGATGCATGTCTGCTATTTTTCATGGCTTTTGCGAGAGTATTGTAGAGGTATTCATGGACGATTTTTTGTCTATGGGAATTCTTTTGATAATTGCTTGCGGAACCTTGATAAAGTTTTGCAGAGATGTGAAGAAACTAACCTTGTTCTTAATTGGGAGAAATGCCACTTTATGATTAATGAAGGAATTGTATTGGGACATAAAATTTCCGAGAGAGGTATTGAAGTTGATAGAGCTAAAGTTGAAGCAATTGAGAAGATGCCCTATCCTAGGGATGTTAAAGGTATTCGTAGTGTTCTTGGTCATGCTGGGTTTTATAGGAGGTTTATTAAAGACTTCTCCAAGATTTCAAAGCCTCTTACTAATCTTCTTCAAAAAGATGTACCTTTTGTTTTTGATGATGATTGTAAGGAAGCTTTTGAAACTCTAAAGAAAGCCTTAACAACTGCTCCTATAGTTGAACCTCCTGATTGGAACTTACCATTTGAAATTATGTGTGATGCTAGTGATTTTGCTGTAGGCGCTGTTCTTGGACAGCGAGTAGATAAAAAATTGAATGTTATTCATTATGCTAGTAAAACTCTTGATGCTGCTCAAAGAAATTATGCTACTACTGAAAAAGAATTGTTAGTTGTAGTCTTTGCTTGTGATAAGTTTAGATCTTATATTGTTGATTCAAAAGTTACTATACATACTGATCATGCTGCAATCAGATACCTTATGCAAAAGAAAGATGCTAAGCCAAGGCTTATTAGATGGGTACTTCTGTTGCAAGAATTTGATTTACATATTGTAGATAGGAAAGGTGCTGATAATCCTGTTGCTGATAACTTGTCTAGATTGGAAAATATTGCTTATGATCCTGTTCCTGTTAATGATAGTTTTCCAAATGAACAATTGGCTGTAATAAAGGTGAGCTCGCGAGACAGTCCTTGGTATGCTGATTATGCTAACTTTATTGTTTCCAAGTACTTGCCTCCAACCTTTTCAGCTCAGCAAAGGAAAATCTTTACGATTGAGGCATTATTTCTGGGATGACCCACACTTATATAAAGAAGGAGTGGATGGTATTATGCGAAGATGTGTTCCCAAATATGAACAACAAGAGATATTGAGTAAATGTCATGGTAGTGCTTATGGAGGACATCACGCCGGAGATAGAACCGCGCAAAAGGTTCTACAATCAGGTTTTTATTGGCCGACTCTCTACAAAGATGCAAGGAAGTTTATCTTATCTTGTGATGAATGCCAAAGGGTTGGTAATATCTCCAGACGCAATGAAATGCCTATGAATTATACTCTTGTTATTGAACCGTTCGATTGTTGGGGATTTGACTTCATGGGACCTTTTCCCTCTTCAGAAGGTAACACTCATATACTTGTTGCTGTTGATTATGTTACTAAATGGGTGGAAGCCATACCTACAAAAAGTGCTGATGGTGAGACCTCTTTAAGAATGCTTTTAGATATTATTTTTCCTAGATTTGGAGTTCCTAGATATATTATGACTGATGGAGGATCTCATTTTATTCATGGTGGTTTTAGAAAAACTCGCTAAATATGGTATTAATCATAGAATTGCTTCGCTTATCATCCTCAAACTAGTGGGCAAGTAGAATTATCAAATAGAGAGATTAAATCTATCTTGCAAAAGACTGTTAATAAAACTAGAAAGAATTGGGCTAGTAAATTGAAGGATGCACTATGGGCTTATAGAACTGCTTATAAAAATCCCATGGGAATGTCACCTTATAAAATGGTTTATGGGAAAGCTTGTCATTTACCTTTAGAACTAGAGCACAAAGCTTATTGGGCTGTTAGAGAATTAAATAAAGATCCTAAACTTGCCGGTAATAAGAGGTTGCTGCAATTGAGTTCTCTAGATGAATGGAGAAGTGAAGCTTATGAAAATGCTAAACTCTTTAAAGAGAAAGTTAAAAAATGGCATGATAGAAGGATTATCAAAAGAGAATTTAATATTGGGGATAAAGTCCTATTGTATCGGTCTCGTCTCAGATTCTTTGCAGGGAAATTACTCTCGAAATGGGAAGGACCATATGTTGTTGAGGAGGTGTATCGTTCAGGAGCAATTAAAATTAGCTCTCTCCAAGGCAATGCCACGCAAGTGGTGAATGGACAAAGACTCAAGCATTATATCTCGGGTGATTCTTATAATGTAGATGTTGATATTATTCGAGTGGAAACACCGGAGGCCTTCATCAAAGGACAAATTGAGTCCGCCAGAACTCGACTTTGAATAGGTAACAGTACTGGTAATGAAAAGTTCGCAATTTACTTTCCGAACAATATTTTTGCTGTTTTTGGAAAATATGAAAAATTACGAGATCGAAACGGAGTGGAGGAGACGCACGAGCGTGCCCTCATAGGCAGCGCGGGCCCCCGCGGCCGCGCCGCCCTATGAGTTGGCCGCCTCGTCGCCCCTTTCCGACTTTGGTTCGACTGGTACTTTCCTTTTGTCGTGAAAGTTTTTGCTATATAATCCGGACCCTGGAGGTCCGTATATCGTTTTCTCGACGTGTTTTGTTTCGAGCTGTTTCTGTCAGGGTCTGTTCTCAATCTAGAAGCACCATGACCTCCAACAACAAGGGGAAGGGGCTTTCAGAGGAAGAAGTGAAAAGGGTGTCGTCAAGACAAGAGCAACAAGCCGCTGGGAGTAAGCAAATTTTGGTGGGATCTGTTGACGCTCGACGTTCTTTTTCTCATAACTTGCAGGGACCCTTACCACCCGCTCTTAGCCTCGACTCTTTCCCCGTGTTGGAAGAAGCTCTACGGACTACCGATGAGTTTTGTGATCAATACCGGGCCCTAAGAAGAGAAGTGGAGATACTCCAGGAGGAGAATTACCGTCTCCGTAGAATGCTAGAATACTACTCGATTCCCATCACAAGGTCATCATCGCCAACTTCAGATAACAATGAATCTCTTCGAGTCTTAGTGCAGAATTGCCAAGCTGAGAAACTGAAGCTGAAGGAGATCTGTAAGAAGCGCGGGAGGAGTTCATCACCACCATCGCCGAAGGAGTAATTCATCATCGGTATTGGCATCCCCTTGGTTTGTTCCAAGCTTGGGGGAGTGCCGCGGTATCACATCATCACTATCTTTTACTTTTTACTGTCAAGTAGTGTCATATCATGAGTAGGGAAGTTATCATATAAGATGGGTTGCAGTTTGGAAGTATCTCTCCTTTAGTTGGTTGTCTATGTATCCCTTGGTGTGAGTTATCGTTATGGAATATTAATGAGAAGTCTTATCATTTACATATTGCACATCTTATTTTAGTTTGCAATCTCTATTATATGATTGATCTTGTTGTTAGTATTGGTATCACTTTGGGAGCATTGAATAAATCTATTTGGTTTTGGCAAACTTAGCATTGGTCAATAGCAACAACACTTTGAGGTTTAAGTAGAAAGGAGAAATACATGTAGTTGTTTCATTGTTTTTCTTTCTTGTTAGCTCATGGCTTATTATTCTGAAGCTAAAACTGTTTGTGCTTGCAAGGAAGATGCATGATTGTTTCCATCACATGTATATTTGTTTGTTTCCTTCAACTTTTATGCTTGCTAATTAACCTTGCTAGCCAAAGACCTGTACTGAGAGGGAATACTTCTCGTGCATCCAAACCTTAACCCAAACCTATGCCATTTGTGTCCACCATATCTACCTACTACATGGTATTTCCTGCCATTCCAAGTAAATACTTCGTGTGCTACCTTTAAACAATTCAAAATTTACTATCTCTTATTTGTGTCAATGTTTTATAGCTCATGAGGAAGTATGTGGTGTTTTATCTTTCAATCTTGTTGGGCAACTTTCACCAATGGACTAGTGGCTTCATCCGCTTATCCAATAATTTTGCAAAAAGAGCTGGCAATGGGATTCCCAGTCCCAAATTAACTAACCTAAATAGACACTCCTCCATGGTATGTGATTGATGGACGGCACCCGAAGGATTCGGTTAGCCATGGCTTATGTAAGCAAAGGTTGGGGGGAGTGTCATCAATAAAACTAAAATAAAAAGGCACTCCTTCATGGTATGAGATTGTTGGCAGGCACCCGAGGATTCGGTTAGCCATGGTTTGTGAAAGAAAGGTTGGAAGGAGTGCCACACAAAATAAAAATAAAATGGGAGCCGCTCTTTGAAGGTTTGTCTGGCAAGGGGAGTACCCGCTACCAGTCGTTGACAACAACAAACACCTCTCAAAATATTACTTTTATTCTCTTTATATGATTTCAAAACTGAAAAAGCTCTAGCACATGATTTAATCCCTGCTTCCCTCTGCGAAGGGCCTGTCTTCTACTTTATGTTGAGTGATACGTCTCTGACGTATCGATAATTTCTTATGTTCCATGCCACATTATTGATGATATCTACATGTTTTATGCACACTTTATGTCATATTCGTGCATTTTCTGGAACTAACCTATTAACAAGATGCCGAAGTGCCAGTTCTGTTTTCTGCTGTTTTTGGTTTCAGAAATCCTAGTAAAGAAATATTCTCGAATCGGACGAAATCAACGCCCGGGTTCCTATTTTGCCCCGAAGCATCCGACAGAACCGCAGAGAGGGGGCACAGGCCCACCAAACCCTAGGCCGGCACGGCCAAGGGGGGGCCCGCGCCCCCCTATAGTGTCGTCGCCCCGTTGACCTTCTGACGCCGCCTCTTCACCTATATAAAGCCCCTGGACCTAAAACCTCGAGACGGAAAAGCCACGGTACGAGAAACCATCCAGAGCCGCCGCCATCGCGAAGCCAAGATCGGGGGACAGGAGTCTCTGTTGGCCGGGACGGGAAGTCCCCCGGAAGGCTTCTCCATCGACACCACCGCCATCTTCATCACCACTGCTGTCTCCCATGAGGAGGGAGTAGTTCTCCATCGAGGCTCGGGGCTGTACCGGTAGCTATGTGGTTCATCTCTCTCCTATGTACTTCAATACAATAATCTCATGAGCTGCCTTACATGATTGAGATTCATATGATGATGCTTGTAATCTAGATGTCGTTATGCTAGTCAAGTGAATTTTACTTATGTGATCTCCGGAGACTCCTTGTCCCACGTGTGTAAAGGTGACAGTGTGTGCACCGTGTGGGTCTCTTAGGCTATATTTCACAGAATACTTATTCACTGTTATGAATGGCATAGTGAAGTGCTTATTTATATCTCTTTATGATTGCAATGTGTTTTGTATCACAATTTATCTATGTGCTACTCTAGTGATGTTATTAAAGTAGTTTTATTCCTCCTGCACGGTGTAATGGTGACAGTGTGTGCATCCGTGTTAGTACTTGGCGTATGCTATGATTATGATCTCTTGTAGATTATGAAGTTAACTATTGCTATGATGGTATTGATGTGATCTATTCCTCCTACATAGTGTGAAGGTGACAGTGTGCATGCTATGTTAGTACTTGGTTTAGTCGTGTTGATCTTTCATGCACTCTAAGGTTATTTAAATATGAACATTGAATTGTGGAGCTTGTTAACTCCGGCATTGAGGGTTCGTGTAATCCTACGCAATGGTGTTCATCATCCAACAAGAGAGTGTAGAGTATGCATTTATCTATTCTGTTATGTGATCAATGTTGAGAGTGTCCACTAGTGAAAGTATGATCCCTAGGCCTTGTTCCTAAATACGCTATCGCTACTTGTTTCTTGTTTTTGCGTTACTACTGGTGCGTTACTACGCTTGTTTTTCTGTCTGGGCAAAGCACTTTTCTGGTGCCGTTGCTACTACTTATTTATACCACCTGTATTTCACTATCTCTTCGCCGAACTAGTGCACCTATTAGGTGTGTTGGGGACACAAGAGACTTCTTGCTTTGTGGTTGCGGGGTTGCATGAGAGGGATATCTTTGACCTCTTCCTCCCTGAGTTCGATAAACCTTGGGTGATTCACTTAAGGGAAACTTGCTGCTGTTCTACAAACCTCTGCTCTTGGAGGCCCAACATCTACAGGAAAAGGAGGGTGCGTAGACATCAAGCTATTTTCTGCGCGTTGCCGGGAGGAAAGGTAAAAGGTACTCACACTCCGGATCTCGGCTACTAAGCTATTTTCGCCGTTGTAAGTACTCGAAGCTATTTCCTTTAGATCCTGCAATTGCAACTTTTTGTTTCTTGTTTACACTAGTTAGGCATAATGGAAAACAACAAAAATATGAGAGATCTTTATGAACTTTATCTTGAATTAGGACATGATGTGTTTGAAGAGAGAATTAAAAAACCCATGGAACTTTATATGCATGCTAATGGGAATGTTATTAATATGAATGCTTTGAACACTATTGTTGCTAATGCTATGGAAAATTCTAAGCTTGGGAAAGCTGGTTTTGATGAGCATGATCTTTTTAGTCCCCCAAGAATTGAGGAGAAAATTTTCTTTGATGATACTTTGCCTCCAATTTATGATGATTATAATGATAGTAGTCTTTTGTTGCCACCTACTATGGAGAGAAAATTTGATTATGAATACAATATGCCTCCTATATTTGATGATGAGAATAATAATGATAGCTACTTTGTTGAATTTGCTCCCACTACATCTAATAAAATTGATTATGCTTATGTGGAGAGTAATAATTTTATGCATGAGACTCATGATAAGAATGCTTTATGTGATAGTTATATTGTTGAGTTTGCTCATGATGCTACTAAAAGTTATTATGAGAGAGGAAAATATGGTTGTAGAAATTTTCATGTTGCTAAAATACCTCTCTATGTGCTGAAATTTTTGAAGCTACACTTGTTTTATCTTCCTATGCTTGTTACCTTGCTCTTCATGAACTTATTTATTTACAAGATTCCTTTTCATAGGAAGCATGTTAGACTTAAATTTGTTTTGAATTTGCTTCTTGGTGCTCTCTTTTGCTTCAAATACTATTTCTTGCGAGTGCATCATTAAAACTGCTGAGCCAATCTTAATGGCTATAAAGAAAAGAACTTCTTGGGAGATAACCCATGTGTTATTTTGCTACAGCACTTTATTTTATATTTGAGTCTTGGAAGTTGTTACTACTGTAGCAACCTCTCCTTATCTTAGTTTTGTGTTTTGTTGTGCCAAGTAAAGTCGTTGATAGTAAGGTTCATACTAGATTTGGATTACTGCGCAGAAACAGATTTCTTTGCTGTCACGAATCTGGGCAAAATTCTCTGTAGGTAACTCAGAAAATTATGCCAATTTACGTGAGTGATCCTCAGATATGTACGCAACTTTCATTCAATTTGAGCATTTTCATTTGAGCAAGTCTGGTGCCTCAATAAAATTCGTCTTTACGGACTGTTCTGTTTTGACAGATTCTGCCTTTTATTTCGCATTGCTTCTTTTGCTATGTGGGATGGATTTCTTTGTTCCATTGACTTCCAGTAGCTTTAGGCAATGTCCAGAAGTGTTAAGAATGATTGTGTCACCTCTGAACATGTGAGTTTTTGATTATGCACTAACCCTCTAATGAGTTTGTTTCGAGTTTGGTGTGGAGGAAGTTTTCAAGGGTCAAGAGAGGAGGATGATATACTATGATCAAGAAGAGTGAAAAGTCTAAGCTTGGGGATGCCCCGGTGGTTCATCCCTGCATATTTCAAGAAGACTCAAGCATCTAAGCTTGGGGATGCCCAAGGCATCCCCTTCTTCATCGACAAATTATCAGGTTCCTTCTCTTGAAACTATATTTTTATTCGGTCACATCTTATGTACTTTACTTGGAGCGTCTGTTTGTTTTTGTTTTTGTTTGAATAAATGCTTGTATGGGAGAGAGACACGCTCCGCTGGTTCATATGAACACATGTGTTCTTAGCTTTTAATTTTCATGGCGAAGGTTGAAACTTCTTCGTTAAATTGTTATATGGTTGGAAACGGAAAATGATACATGTAGTAATTGCTATAATGTCTTGGATAATGTGATACTTGGCAATTGTTGTGCTCATGATTAAGCTCTTGCATCATATACTTTGCACCTATTAATGAAGAAATACATAGAGCTTGCTAAAATTTGGTTTGCATAATTGGTCTCTCTAAGGTCTAGATAATTTCTAGTATTGAGTTTGAACAACAAGGAAGACGGTGTAGAGTTTTATAATGTTTACAATATGTCTTTTATGTGAGTTTTGCTACACCGGTTCATCCTTGTGTTTGTTTCAAATAACCTTGCTAGCCTAAGCCTTGTATCGAGAGGGAATACTTCTCATGCATCCAAATCCTTGAGCCAACCACTATGCCATTTGTGTCCACCATACCTACCTACTACATGGTATTTCTCCGCCATTCCAAAGTAAATTGCTTGAGTGCTACCTTTAAATTTCCATTCTTCACCTTTACAATATATAGCTCATGGGACAAATAGCTTAAAAACTATTGTGGTATTGAATATGTACTTATGCACTTTATCTCTTATTAAGTTGCTTGTTGTGCGATAACCATGTTCACTGGGGACGCCATCAACTATTCTTTGTTGAATTTCATGTGAGTTGCTATGCATGTTCGTCTTGTCTGAAGTAAGAGCGATCTACCACCTTATGGTTAGAGCATGCATATTGTTAGAGAAGAACATTGGGCCGCTAACTAAAGCCATGATCCATGGTGGAAGTTTCAGTTTTGGACAATATCCTCAATCTCATATGAGAAAATTAATTGTTGTTACATGCTTATGTATAAAAGAGGAGTCCATTATCTGTTGTCTATGTTGTCCCGGTATGGATGTCTAAGTTGAGAATAATCAATAGCGAGAAATCCAATGCGAGCTTTCTCCTTAGACCTTTGTACAGGCGGCATAGAGGTACCCCTTTGTGACACTTGGTTAAAACATGTGCATTGCGATGATCCGGTAGTCCAAGCTAATTAGGACAAGGTGCGGGCACTATTAGTATACTATGCATGAGGCTTGCAACTTGTAAGATATAATTTACATGATACATATGCTTTATTACTACCGTTGACAAAATTGTTTCTTGTTTTCAAAATCAAAGCTCTAGCACAAATATAGCAATCGATGCTTTCCTCTTTGAAGGACCATTCTTTTACTTTTATGTTGAGTCAGTTCACCTATTTCTCTCCATCTCAAGAAGCAAACACTTGTGTGAACTGTGCATTGATTCCTACATATTTGCATATTGCATTTGTTATATTGCTTTGCATTGACAATTATCCATGAGATATACATGTTATAAGTTGAAAGCAACCGCTGAAACTTAATCTTCCTTTGTGTTGCTTCAATGCCTTTACTTTAAATTATTGCTTTATGAGTTAACTCTTATGCAAGACTTATTGATGCTTGTCTTGAAGTACTATTCATGAAAAGTATTTGCTATATGATTCAGTTGTTTACTCATGTCATTTACATTGTTTTGATCGCTGCATTCACTACATATGCTTTACAAATAGTATGATCAAGATTATGATGGCATGTCACTCCAGAAATTATCTTTGTTTATCGTTTACCTGCTCGGGACGAGCAGAAACTAAGCTTGGGGATGCTGATACGTCTCCGACGTATCGATAATTTCTTATATTCCATGCCACATTATTGATGATATCTACATGTTTTATGCACACTTTATGTCATATTCGTGCATTTTCTGGAACTAACCTATTAACAAGATGCCGAAGTGCCGTTCTGTTTCTGCTGTTTTTGGTTTCAGAAATCCTAGTAAAGAAATATTCTCGGAATCGGACGAAATCAACGCCCAGGTTCCTATTTTGCCCGGAAGCATCCAGAACAGAACCGCCAGAGAGGGGGCACAGGCCCACCAAACCCTAGGCGCGGCCAGGGGGCCGCGCCCTATAGTGTCGTCGCCCCGTTGACCTTGACGCCGCCTCTTCGCCTATATAAAGCCCCTGGACCTAACACCTCGAGACGGAAAAGCCACGGTACGAGAAACCATCCGAGCCGCCGCCATCGCGAAGCCAAGATGCGGGGGACGGAGTCTGTTCCGGCACGCCGCCGGGACAGTGCCCCCGGAAGGCTTCTCCATCGACACCACCGCCATCTTCATCTGCTGTCTCCCATGAGGAGGGAGTAGTTCTCCATCGAGGCTCGGTACCGGTAGCTATGTGGTTCATCTCTCTCCTATGTACTTCAATACAATAATCTCATGAGCTGCCTTACATGATTGAGATTCATATGATGATGCTTGTAATCTAGATGTCGTTATGCTAGTCAAGTGAATTTTACTTATGTGATCTCCGGAGACTCCTTGTCCCACGTGTGTAAAGGTGACAGTGTGTGCACCGTGTGGGTCTCTTAGGCTATATTTCACAGAATACTTATTCACTGTTATGAATGGCATAGTGAAGTGCTTATTTATATCTCTTTATGATTGCAATGTGTTTTGTATCACAATTTATCTATGTGCTACTCTAGTGATGTTATTAAAGTAGTTTTATTCCTCCTGCACGGTGTAATGGTGACAGTGTGTGCATCCGTGTTAGTACTTGGCGTATGCTATGATTATGATCTCTTGTAGATTATGAAGTTAACTATTGCTATGATGGTATTGATGTGATCTATTCCTCCTACATAGTGTGAAGGTGACAGTGTGCATGCTATGTTAGTACTTGGTTTAGTCGTGTTGATCTTTCATGCACTCTAAGGTTATTTAAATATGAACATTGAATTGTGGAGCTTGTTAACTCCGGCATTGAGGGTTCGTGTAATCCTACGCAATGGTGTTCATCATCCAACAAGAGAGTGTAGAGTATGCATTTATCTATTCTGTTATGTGATCAATGTTGAGAGTGTCCACTAGTGAAAGTATGATCCCTAGGCCTTGTTCCTAAATCTGCTATCGCTGCTTGTTTCTTGTTTTCTTTGCGTTACTATTTGTTGCGTTACTACGCTTGTTTCTTGTCCTGGGCAAAGCACTTTTGGTGCCGTTGCTACTACTTATTTATACCACTGTATTTCACTATCTCTTCGCCGAACTAGTGCACCTATTAGGTGTGTTGGGGACACAAGAGACTTCTTGCTTTGTGGTTGCAGGGTTGCATGAGAGGGATATCTTTGACCTCTTCCTCCCCGAGTTCGATAAACCTTGGGTGATTCACTTAAGGGAAACTTTGCTGTTCTACAAACCTCTGCTCTTGGAGGCCCAACACTCTACAGGAAAAGGAGGGTGTGTAGACATCAAGCTATTTTGGCGCCGTTGGGGAGGAAAGGTAAAAGGTACTCACACTCCGGATCTCGGCTACTAAACTATTTTCGCCGTTGTAAGTACTCGAAGCTATTTCCTTTAGATCCTGCAATTGCAACTTTTTGTTTCTTGTTTACACTAGTTAGGCATAATGGAAAACAACAAAAATATGAGAGATCTTTATGAACTTTATCTTGAATTAGGACATGATGTGTTTGAAGAGAGAATTAAAAAACCCATGGAACTTTATATGCATGCTAATGGGAATGTTATTAATATGAATGCTTTGAACACTATTGTTGCTAATGCTATGGAAAATTCTAAGCTTGGGGAAGCTGGTTTTGATGAGCATGATCTTTTTAGTCCCCCAAGAATTGAGGAGAAAATTTTCTTTGATGATACTTTGCCTCCAATTTATGATGATTATAATGATAGTAGTCTTTTGTTGCCACCTACTATGGAGAGAAAATTTGATTATGAATACAATATGCCTCCTATATTTGATGATGAGAATAATAATGATAGCTACTTTGTTGAATTTGCTCCCACTACATGTACTAAAATTTATTATGCTTATGTGGAGAGTAATAATTTTATGCATGAGACTCATGATAAGAATGCTTTATGTGATAGTTATATTGTTGAGTTTGCTCATGATGCTACTAAAAGTTATTATGAGAGAGGAAAATATGGTTGTAGAAATTTTCATGTTGCTAAAATACCTCTCTATGTGCTGAAATTTTTGAAGCTACACTTGTTTTATCTTCCTATGCTTGTTACCTTGCTCTTCATGAACTTATTTATTTACAAGATTCCTTTTCATAGGAAGCATGTTAGACTTAAATTTGTTTTGAATTTGCTTCTTGGTGCTCTCTTTTGCTTCAAATACTATTTCTTGCGAGTGCATCATTAAAACTGCTGAGCCCATCTTAATGGCTATAAAGAAAAGAACTTCTTGGGAGATAACCCATGTGTTATTTTGCTACAGCACTTTATTTTATATTTGAGTCTTGGAAGTTGTTACTACTGTAGCAACCTCTCCTTATCTTAGTTTTGTGTTTTGTTGTGCCAAGTAAAGTCGTTGATAGTAAGGTTCATACTAGATTTGGATTACTGCACAGAAACAGATTTCTTTGCTGTCACGAATCTGGGCAAAATTCTCTGTAGGTAACTCAGAAAATTATGCCAATTTACGTGAGTGATCCTCAGATATGTACGCAACTTTCATTCAATTTGAGCATTTTCATTTGAGCAAGTCTGGTGCCTCAATAAAATTCGTCTTTACGGACTGTTCTGTTTTGACAGATTCTGCCTTTTATTTCGCATTGCTTCTTTTGCTATGTGGGATGGATTTCTTTGTTCCATTGACTTCCAGTAGCTTTAGGCAATGTCCAGAAGTGTTAAGAATGATTGTGTCACCTCTGAACATGTGAGTTTTTGATTATGCACTAACCCTCTAATGAGTTTGTTTCGAGTTTGGTGTGGAGGAAGTTTTCAAGGGTCAAGAGAGGAGGATGATATACTATGATCAAGAAGAGTGAAAAGTCTAAGCTTGGGGATGCCCGGTGGTTCATCCCTGCATATTTCAAGAAGACTCAAGCATCTAAGCTTGGGGATGCCCAAGGCATCCCCTTCTTCATCGACAAATTATCAGGTTCCTTCTCTTGAAACTATATTTTTATTCGGTCACATCTTATGTACTTTACTTGGAGCGTCTGTTTGTTTTTGTTTTTGTTTGAATAAATGCTTGTATGGGAGAGAGACACGCTCCGCTGGTTCATATGAACACATGTGTTCTTAGCTTTTAATTTTCATGGCGAAGGTTGAAACTTCTTCGTTAAATTGTTATATGGTTGGAAACAAAAAATGATACATGTAGTAATTGCTATAATGTCTTGGATAATGTGATACTTGGCAATTGTTGTGCTCATGATTAAGCTCTTGCATCATATACTTTGCACCTATTAATGAAGAAATACATAGAGCTTGCTAAAATTTGGTTTGCATAATTGGTCTCTCTAAGGTCTAGATAATTTCTAGTATTGAGTTTGAACAACAAGGAAGACGGTGTAGAGTTTTATAATGTTTACAATATGTCTTTTATGTGAGTTTTGCTGCACCGGTTCATCCTTGTGTTTGTTTCAAATAACCTTGCTAGCCTAAGCCTTGTATCGAGAGGGAATACTTCTCATGCATCCAAATCCTTGAGCCAACCACTATGCCATTTGTGTCCACCATACCTACCTACTACATGGTATTTCTCCGCCATTCCAAAGTAAATTGCTTGAGTGCTACCTTTAAATTTCCATTCTTCACCTTTACAATATATAGCTCATGGGACAAATAGCTTAAAAACTATTGTGGTATTGAATATGTACTTATGCACTTTATCTCTTATTAAGTTGCTTGTTGTGCGATAACCATGTTCACTGGGGACGCCATCAACTATTCTTTGTTGAATTTCATGTGAGTTGCTATGCATGTTCGTCTTGTCTGAAGTAAGAGCGATCTACCACCTTATGGTTAGAGCATGCATATTGTTAGAGAAGAACATTGGGCCGCTAACTAAAGCCATGATCCATGGTGGAAGTTTCAGTTTTGGACAATATCCTCAATCTCATATGAGAAAATTAATTGTTGTTACATGCTTATGTATAAAAGAGGAGTCCATTATCTGTTGTCTATGTTGTCCCGGTATGGATGTCTAAGTTGAGAATAATCAATAGCGAGAAATCCAATGCGAGCTTTCTCCTTAGACCTTTGTACAGGCGGCATAGAGGTACCCCTTTGTGACACTTGGTTAAAACATGTGCATTGCGATGATCCGGTAGTCCAAGCTAATTAGGACAAGGTGCGGGCACTATTAGTATACTATGCATGAGGCTTGCAACTTGTAAGATATAATTTACATGATACATATGCTTTATTACTACCGTTGACAAAATTGTTTCTTGTTTTCAAAATCAAAGCTCTAGCACAAATATAGCAATCGATGCTTTCCTCTTTGAAGGACCATTCTTTTACTTTTATGTTGAGTCAGTTCACCTATTTCTCTCCATCTCAAGAAGCAAACACTTGTGTGAACTGTGCATTGATTCCTACATATTTGCATATTGCATTTGTTATATTGCTTTGCATTGACAATTATCCATGAGATATACATGTTATAAGTTGAAAGCAACCGCTGAAACTTAATCTTCCTTTGTGTTGCTTCAATGCCTTTACTTTGAATTATTGCTTTATGAGTTAACTCTTATGCAAGACTTATTGATGCTTGTCTTGAAGTACTATTCATGAAAAGTATTTGCTATATGATTCAGTTGTTTACTCATGTCATTTACGTTGTTTTGATCGCTGCATTCACTACATATGCTTTACAAATAGTATGATCAAGATTATGATGGCATGTCACTCCAGAAATTATCTTTGTTTATCGTTTACCTGGGACGGAGAAACTAAGCTTGGGGATGCTGATACGTCTCCGACGTATCGATAATTTCTTATATTCCATGCCACATTATTGATGATATCTACATGTTTTATGCACACTTTATGTCATATTCGTGCATTTTCTGGAACTAACCTATTAACAAGATGCCGAAGTGCCAGTTCCTCTGCTGTTTTTGGTTTCAGAAATCCTAGTAAAGAAATATTCTCGGAATCGGGACGAAATCAACGCCCAGGTTCCTATTTTGCCGGAAGCATCCGAACACCCGAGAACCGCCGAGAGGGGCACAGGCCCACCAAACCCTAGGCCGGCGCGGCCAAGGGGGGCCCGCGCCCCCCTATAGTGTCATCGCCCCGTTGACCTTCTGACGCCGCCTCTTCGCCTATATAAAGCCCCTGGACCTAACACCTCGAGACGGAAAAGCCACGGTACGAGAAACCATCCAGAGCCGCCGCCATCGCGAAGCCAAGATCTGGGGACGTCTCTGTTCGGCACGCCGCCGGGACGGGGAAGTGCCCCGGAAGGCTTCTCCATCGACACCACCGCCATCTTCATCACCACTTTGTCTCCCCATGAGGAGGTAGTTCTCCATCGAGCTCGGGCTGTCCGGTAGCTATGTGGTTCATCTCTCTCCTATGTACTTCAATACAATAATCTCATGAGCTGCCTTACATGATTGAGATTCATATGATGATGCTTGTAATCTAGATGTCGTTATGCTAGTCAAGTGAATTTTACTTATGTGATCTCCGGAGACTCCTTGTCCCACGTGTGTAAAGGTGACAGTGTGTGCACCGTGTGGGTCTCTTAGGCTATATTTCACAGAATACTTATTCACTGTTATGAATGGCATAGTGAAGTGCTTATTTATATCTCTTTATGATTGCAATGTGTTTTGTATCACAATTTATCTATGTGCTACTCTAGTGATGTTATTAAAGTAGTTTTATTCCTCCTGCACGGTGTAATGGTGACAGTGTGTGCATCCGTGTTAGTACTTGGCGTATGCTATGATTATGATCTCTTGTAGATTATGAAGTTAACTATTGCTATGATGGTATTGATGTGATCTATTCCTCCTACATAGTGTGAAGGTGACAGTGTGCATGCTATGTTAGTACTTGGTTTAGTCGTGTTGATCTTTCATGCACTCTAAGGTTATTTAAATATGAACATTGAATTGTGGAGCTTGTTAACTCCGGCATTGAGGGTTCGTGTAATCCTACGCAATGGTGTTCATCATCCAACAAGAGAGTGTAGAGTATGCATTTATCTATTCTGTTATGTGATCAATGTTGAGAGTGTCCACTAGTGAAAGTATGATCCCTAGGCCTTGTTCCTAAATACGCTATCGCTGCTTGTTTCTGTTTTACTGCGTTACTACTGCTGCGTTACTACTGCTTGTTTCTTGTTGGGCAAAGCACTTTTCGGTGCCGTTGCTACTACTTATTTATACCACTGTATTTCACTATCTCTTCGCCGAACTAGTGCACCTATTAGGTGTGTTGGGGACACAAGAGACTTCTTGCTTTGTGGTTGCAGGGTTGCATGAGAGGGATATCTTTGACCTCTTCCTCCCTGAGTTCGATAAACCTTGGTTGATTCACTTAAGGGAAACTTGCTGCTGTTCTACAAACCTCTGCTCTTGGAGGCCCAACACTGTCTACAGGAAAAGGAGGGGGCGTAGACATCATTGAGTCAGTAAACCTATTTCCCTCCATCTCAAGCAAGCATTTGAGTAGTTGTGATCAAACCATTATATTGTGATTTGCTTCATCATGTCTTTTATTCTTCCTTGTTTAGCACAAGTTTTATCTGAATGAATATAGCTTTGCAAGTTATCAATGATCACGAGGAGACTATTATGATTGAGTATGCAAGTTGTGCCATATAAACTTTAACATGAGAGCGCTGCTCAATGGATAAATATAACCTGTTAATTGTTCTCTGACCAAGAACGAAGTTTGCCATCACCAACTAAGATTTCTTATGCACCTTTATTTGTGATTACCTTATACTTGTTTCAAGTTAAGTTATATGAGGAAGTTGTTTACTAAAATGTCTTGTGTGAATGAATATGATGCTTCTTGTCCGTATTTTATTTATCGACTCTTCACTCCATAAACATGTGGTCCGTTTATCGAGTTCAGTTTCGCTTGGGGACAAGCGAAGTCTAAGCTTGGGGGAGTTGATACGTCCAATTTGCATCACTATTTTATATCATAATTTGCTGCTATTCATTGATATATTTCATATTTGGACATAATACTTATGTTATTTCATCTATTTTACATGTTTCATGATTATTGGAGGATCGAGCACCGGGAGGCGAAAAAGCACCGTCAGAATGCAATATTTCGGAAGATCAACAGTTGATGGAAATTATACCAAAAATCCTATTTTTCCAGATGACGAAGGTAGCCAGAAGGGGGAGCCGAGGGGGCCTGAGGTGGGCCCACCCCATAGGCTGGCGCGGCCCCTGGCCGCGCCGCCTGTGAGGAGGGGGCCCACAGCCCTCTCGCCTCCTTTTCTTCGCGAACTCCTTCGTCCCGAAGACCTAAGCTCAGAGGGTACCTCGCGAAGAGTTCAGACCGCCTCTGCGAGGCGGAGAACACCAGAGAGAAAGAGCTCTCCCGCGGGCTGAGATCCGCCGGGGAAATTCCCTCCCGAGAGGGAAATCGACGCCATCGTCACCGTCATCGAGCTGGACATCATCTCCATCACCATCATCATCATCTCCACCATCATCACCGCCGTATCCACCGCTGGACATCGTCACCGCCGTAGCAATTTGGGTTTGATCTTGATTGTTTGATAGGGGAAACTCTCCCGGTATTGATTTCTACTTGTTATTGATGCTATTGAGTGAAACCGTTGAACCAAGGTTTATGTTCAGATTGTTATTCATCATCATATCACCTCTGATCATGTTCCATATGATGTCTCGTGAGTAGTTCGTTTAGTTCTTGAGGACATGGGTGAAGTCTAAATGTTAGTAGTGAAGTATGGTTGAGTAATATTCAATGTTATGATATTTAAGTTGTGGTGTTATTCTTCTAGTGGTGTCGTGTGAACGTCGACTACATGACACTTCACCTTTATGGGCCTAGGGGAATGCATCTTGTACTCGTTTGCCAATTGCGGGGTTGCCGGAGTGACAGAAACCTAAGCCCCCGTTGGTATATCGATGCAGGAGGGATAGCAGGATCTCGAGTTTAAGGCTGTGGTTAGATTTATCTTAATTACTTTCTTGTAGTTGCGGATGCTTGCAAGGGGTATAATCACAAGTATGTATTAGTCCTAGGAAGGGCGGTACATTAGCACAGGTTCACCCACACAACACTTATCAAAACAATGAAGATTAATTAGCCGTATGTAGCGAAAGCACTAGACTAAAATCCCGTGTGTCCTCGAGAACGTTTGGTCATTATAAGTAAACAAACCGGCTTGTCCTTTGTGCTAAAAAGGATTGGGCCACTCGCTGCAATTGTTACTCTCGCACTTTACTTACTCGTACTTTATTCAACTGCTACATCAAAACCCCGAATACTTGTCTGTGAGCATTTACAGTGAATCCTTCATCGAAACTGCTTGTCAACACCTTCTGCTCCTCGTTGGGTTCGACACTCTTACTTATCGAAGATACTACGATACACCCCCTATACTTGTGGGTCATCAGCGGGACAGCTCGATGCGGACGAAATGAAGGTGTGGAGTAAATCCTCCATCTCCCACGCTGCTTCCATCCTCGGCCGCTGCCCTTCCATCGCCCTGCAGCTTCTCGTGGGCCCGCTCAACCGCTCGCCCATGGCCTCCCCTCCATCACCGTGTGGGTCCATCATGGCCTCTGGCCGGCCAGAAAGGATTCTACAAATAAAAGACACTACCTCAGAAACTATCTCAGTAAATTAAATATATTAACTCAGTTCAGTGATTTGTAGTACTGCTAAATTATGCATGGTTCAGTCGGATAGTACAAGACACAGCCACTCCTACATAGAAAAAAAAGTGGCACAGATGGACGGCTGCTTATGCTCATACAAATATACCAAGCAGAGAATGTATGCGTCGTGTAAATTAACCTGCAGGTTTACTATGCAAAACTTTACGTTTGCATTCATGTGTTTTATGCTAATTAAACTGCCTAAACAGAAATCCTTCCAGAGGAGGTATGGAGCAGGAATATGTGAAGAGGATGCGTAACTGTCTAAACAGAAATCCTCCAACACGAAATATATTATATTTAAAACTTGTCATTTACAGACACATCGATGCAGCATATTAGAATGCCCCGGCACAATGAATCTCAAAATGACAATGCCTAGAATAGAATGGTTACTAAATCACAATCTATGCAACATGAACATAGCCAATTCTAATGTGATCCAACAATCGTCAGATAACAAAAAGTATCGGCTTACAAAACCCCGTAACATATGTATGGTCGAGGTAGTAATTTACTTCTCTGAGATTTTAAAACTCTGAGCAGCTAATAGAACCATACCAAAAAGAATAGAGCTCCCCACTTCATTAGCATCATCCTCGCCACGTCAAAAAAAAAATCGGTGGTGCATAAGTTCTAATATAGTTGGAGCAAAAAAAACATAGGAAAAATGCCAGAAAGTGTTACAAGTGGATATAAGAATGGCAGAATAAAAGCATTATAAAAGGTAGAGCTATAAACATGAGGAATGAAGACCAGCAATAACAGCAATGTAATCTAATTTTGTAGTTCAGGATCCAAACCTTTACGTATCAAACAATTAAGTTCATCTTTCATGCAGGCACTGATAGGAGAAGGGAGAATCAGCAGTAGCTCGCCTGAGCTTGACGTATACAATGAATTGGGTCTTCTATTTGATTTCCACATGCAGTGCGCTCAGGATGGTAGTGCCACATGATCTGTCTCGGGCGGCATGTGCTCCACTGCGACCAGGATGACGGCAGCACTCCATTGACACATTCCTTGACCTATACAATGAATTGTTCTTAAACAACTTCTAGTGTAATAGTATAAATATTCATGTGGAAATCAAACATTCACATCTTACTATTTCAGTATCTACCTTTATACTATGGAAATCCATATTTTCGTAAGGACAATCATGCTATAATTATATAAAACTGTTCCACTCCAGGGAGAATTAATTTTGCATCTCCAGCAGGCTCTTTCTTTGTTCGATTGAACCTCCTGTAGTAGAAATCCCTTCGATATCCAGGAAGTTTGAGCTACCTCAAATCATTGCAATAATCCAATTAACAACCTATGGAGTTTTATAGTCACTATATATAATATAATTTGAATGTGCTCGAATGTTTGAAATTCAGAATACAAATATTGTGTTTCAGCATATTAATAATGTAGGTGCCAGATCTTGCAAATAATAAATAAATGCAGATACCTTTAGTGCACAATATAAGTTGTTAGATCAAAATTACTGAGCATACATGATACATGCATCTTGAAAAGAACATTGTTCCCTGTCTGAAAACCACATGCAACAAAAATATCAGTTTCTTTTCTTCTTCTTTAGAAACGGAATAATTTATAGACACAAATAAATAACAGTGGGGAAATCTATAAAACATTAATATTGTTTGATTATGCTCATCTCATTCTTCAAGGTAAAATTAAGAACCTACACAGAGATAAATCATATGCTTGGGATAACCTGACCAATTATAACAGGGAGTGCTAAACTTTACAATACAAACTGATCAACGATATAACTATGACAAAGTGAGGTTTGACACCCAATTTATGTCATTTTCAACAATATACAATACCGTGAAACTTATGCCGATGTGCACTTTCTATAACCACGATAAAAATTTGGTGAAAAAATAATAATATTTCTTTTTAGTTTTATAAGACGAAGCCAATAGGGATGAACTTGGGATAAATAACACAAAATTACAAATGGAGTAGGAAAAAGTATTTCAGGAACGAGCCTTGGAGCATGGTCTCCGACTTTCACACTGACAAATAATTTGGCAACCGCTATATTAACCATATATGAAAATCTAATGTGAGTAGGCGGTAGGGAAGATACACAGAACTTAGTCGTTTAAAAAGGGAAGTACAAAACAACTTAGCACAAACGAATGGCAAAAGCAATATCCACACAGTTGCACAAGGGGACTTGCAGCGGGAACCTAATTCGTACATGTCTATTACAAAGGAAGGACGGTCTTTAGAGGACACGACAAAGCTGATCAAATTGTCTTCCACACTGATTAATATTTTGTAAAATTTTTTTTTTTTTGAAAAAGGAACAAAGAGAATGCAGTTGACTTAATTATTGGGACCAGCACAAAATTACACAGATCAGTTAAGAAATACAAGCCGATAATAAGTAGTAATTAGTAATAAATAGATGAAAAAAATATAGAGAAATATATTTAGTTAGTGCACTGCATAGCGATGCCTTGTCTTATCACATGGTTCGGCAGACACCAGTCACCGACAACAGAACTCCATGGCACTGGATCAAATTGATATTTAGTTAGTGCATCATGAGAAAGGAATCACAAAGATCCAGTGAGTATAGCTAATGAAATGAAATTTAGTTCAAACAGATAGAACTATTATAGAACAATCAGATTTTTCCTATTAGCTAGCTACAAATAGAATCCATCATTATTATTTAGCAATAGCCTTGTGATACAGCGCACATGGATATAAAAAGTAGCTAATTCAATATTCCCCGAAACTATTTTTAGACAACAATCACAAACAATGTGTATGATTAACAACTAAATGGTACAATCTAATGTTAATCTACTAATAGCAGTAGAGAATGCAACCTGCATACCCTTGTCGGTACCAGCAGCGTTGGCTCCTGTCTCAAGATCCATCAATGGTCGCTCACACTAATGATGATGTCAGTTCTCAGCTCATCTTCCACAACATCCTATGCAGCAAGGCAAATGTCGTAGAACCTAAAGATATTGGCAAAGAAGAAATAAAAATTACAAACAGAAGGCATATCTATAGAAGTTATATTTTTTCTAAGAATAAATGGAGCTAGTTTCCTAGGACAAAGTTATTCTTCATGTACTTTTTATTTTCAATCTTCGTAATATGAACTTGTAAAACAAAAGTTATTCCAAACTGTAGCACATTTAACTGTTTATTCTGACTTTTTTAGATTCATCAATTTAGATATTTCCTTCTAGCAAGTAATGCATCATTGACCCCAAACTTGTACCTCTCCTTTTGCATCTGCCATGTCCAAGCAGCCGAAGAACATAGAGAAGCAACATGATTGATATAACTTTTAATTTCAGCGACATCTAGCACTATGAAATTGCATACAGTGGCATTCCTCCAAATCAGCTTCCTATGGTTCTTCTGTTTGGTCAAATCCATATCAAAGCTGCAAAAGGAGCAGCAAATTATCATGAACAACAGATGGGCAAATTAATTCACAATCGAAAGATATACTTAGATCTAGAGCAGACAATCTCATCGTGCCTCCTCTGTCCATGTCCATGTCTGCCAATCCACTCCGGTTGGGGAAGGGGAGACCAGGATGACGACGAGCGAGGGCATTGCCGAGGGAATGTGGCTGGCACAGGTCGGCCTGCCCCCACCACCTCCTTCACCTGCTCGTGGATGCTCCTCCACCTCCGTCCCATCGCCGTCCCTCCTCCATCTCTAGTGCTGGGTAGGCCAAGGGAGAGAGGAGCGACGGCGAACGCGAAGAGCTGAGGGCATGGCCAAGGGAGTGCGGCCGGCACCAGTCAGCTTGCCCCCAGCACCCCTTCACCCAGCACCACCCCAAGAGCCGCTCGTTGCTGCTACTCCACCTCTGTCCCAGCGCCGCACCTCGCTGCTCCTCCACACCCGGATGTGTAGGTCGCGGGAGAGGGGTGCGACGATGACGATTTGGGGCCGCGGAGGAGGAGACGCAAGGGGGTGAGGCAACACGCCACAGCCTGCAATGGTTAGGTCGATTTATGCACTCACCGTGCCTCCCCGTCTCCATCGATGCCGCAGTTCGCCTCCAGCAGTGGGCCGTCGTGGATACCGACGCCTCCCACTAGTTCTTCACTTGAGGCGGCTGCCCCGCGTCGGCTCGTCTCTGGCCGCGATCGTCGCCTCCGGTCGTCGCCGCCATGGATCTGCCCAGCACCGGCCTGTCTCTGGCCGCGCCCCGCGACCGTCGCCTCCGGGCGTCGCCGCCGCGGATCGGCCTAGCGCCGGCCCGTCTCTGGCCGCGCCAGGCGCCTCCGGTCGCCGCCGCCACCGCCGCCTCTGGTTGTTGCGGATCCGCCCCACGTCGGCCCGTCTCTGTGGCGGCTAGGGTTTCCACTGGGGGTGCCCTTTTATATGATGCGGCAAAAAAAAATGGACGGTCGGGATGCGCCGCAAGATCCATCTAACGGTTCACGTGGTCTGAGCGCTGTGAAGCCCCCTATGGGGGCATCAATTATACCTTTAGATTCATCAATGAGATAATATTTGTGGAAGTTCAACATGTGTTTGATAAGCATTCATATGGGCAACAAGTCCTAACATATAGATGATGCAAAACATCTCTCTTATACTCCACAAGAAAGGAAAAACTCTATGCAATCTTGTATTATGAATTAATAGAGCATATCCATAATTATTTTAACATGATGTTCGAATATCAAATATGATACCTTGACCAAACAAGGTCATCACTTTTGTCACGTGTTGAACATAGCACATGCATTCACTTTATCCCTAGTGAGATAACAAAGAAAAAGGAAAAACCATAATAGATCATGAATTTGTTGTCACTATCTAATCTCTAAAACCATGCTACTCTATCTAATAAACATATCTCCCCTCACATATTCTTGCATACAATTTGGATCAAAACCAATACTTTAGAAAGGGGTGCATAATATGCATCTATCAGTACATCTTACACATAATAGATTCCAATCTCGTATCACAATATCATAGAATAAAGATCCACCACATAGGAATTACCTATATGGCCATAATAATGTTGGGCAGCTCATATGGTACTAAGATCTATGAACAACAGGAGAGAAATATATTAAGATACTACCAAAAACCTATAGTCCATTGGTGTACTACTCCCCCTTGATCATGGTGTTGATGAGGAAGGTGTTGGTGAAGGTAAAGATCCCTCTGGCGGTGGCTCCTGCGGAGTTTCCCCCTCCAATCTCCGCTGCTGCAGTCTCTATTTTGGTGTTTCGATGTTTGTGTGACGCTCCCCTCAAGGAAACCCTAGGGGGTCATATATATAGGGGTTTTTCGGTCAAATAAAGTTGGTTGGCGCAACATTGGAGCGAATCGGATGATTGACCGCGAAAAGAGCCTAGGTGGCGCCCCCATGATGGGCGCGCCACGTGATCTCTTTTGAGCCTCCATCCCTTCCTCATGAGGTCCAGGTGCTCTAGCTGCTTCTCGTGATGAAATATTGACGACTCCAAAATCCTACCTCAATTTGACTGCGTATAGGTCTCTGAAAGTGAAAAATACGCAAAACATGATTTTCTTTCTACAGAGTTATAACCCAAATCAAGAGGGTCTTTGGTAAATTCCCATAAATTAATATAAAATATGAAAATAACATCATATATGCTGCAAATATGTGGGAATGTTTGTTCATGTATGCATTTTACATGCATCAACATCCCCAAGCTTAACCTATGCTCATCCTCAAGCATAAAGGTACATGAACTTTGGAGTTTATTGCATTGCTTCTATGTGATCATGTAAAGTCTTACAAGGTTCATCCATTAAAAATAAGAATAAGTAAATAAACTATAAAATGATATCTTTTACATTCTACAAAGCATACATAATAATAAATGGCATTATATGCAAATAGATGAGAAGTAGTATGAAATAATATGTGTAATAAGCATTCATACGACACTAGTAGAGAAACAGCTAGCCCCAATATTGTTAGCACTGGCGCATGGTGCTACTGGTGTGCCATTGCTATATAGCAGTGGTGCACCACTAACACGTGCTCCACTGCTAACAGACATACTAGTGGTGTATCGTATATGGGATGCACCATTGCTACTACCGTACCAAATTGACGTCCACCTTCAAACATACCAGTGGCTTGCACCATAAATAGGTGCGCCACTTCTATTTAAGGTAGCAGTGGCGCACGCCTATGAATGCGCCACCGCCGAATGCTTATCACTGCTCGGTCGGTGGTTCCGCTAGCGCCACGTGCCCCACCCATGGCTGACATCCCACCGCATCCCACCGCATCAGTATCCCACAATCCGCACCCACAACGCCTTCCTTCCCCTCCACACCACATCATTCTCCTCCGCTTTCTTCCTCTCCTCACGCTTTCTTCCCCTCTACACCCAATCTCAAGAACCATCGCTCGCACTTGTCACCCCCTCCCCTGGTCCTCTCCCCAGGGCCAGTGTCTCTCGTCCTTCTTCCTCTCCTACGTGCCCGGGTGAACCATCCCATCCAGATTGGAATTCTTGATCTCAGCCATGGGGAAGGCGGTGGCGGTGGGATCGGTGGTGATGGTGCGGGCGGTGGTGGGGATGATGGTCGTGCTGGCCCGATGCCAGCAGAAGAGCGCGGCTGAGCTGCTGCACCGCCAAGACAAAGCCCTGCTGAGGAGCATCTCAGATGTTGCCGTCGCCGAGATTGAGAGCGGACTGTTGAGGAGCATCTCTGACATGCTTGTCGCCCACGACCACAACCCTCGTGAGCAGCATCTCCGACGCGCTTGTCGCCAAGATTGAGCGCAGACTACGCGAGGAGCCTCGTGGCCTTCACCGTCTCCATGCTCTGCTGGAGCTTTGTTGAGTACGGAACCAATCGTCGTAGCCACCGGCGAGCTCGCGCTAGCGCCTCGAGGCCATCAAGTGGGGCGAAGGCAGGCGTCGCGCGCGCTCAAGGTCGGGGTCGACCATATCGAAGAGGAGCGTGTGCGGGCAACAACACCTGCGCCACATCGTCAAAGAATTTGCTTGATTTTTTATTTTTTAGGGTCCTAGCTGCAAAGTTTAGAAACTTTGGTATTTACATATTCATGATCAAACTTTATAAAATTGGGCTTTGGATAAATCTAGAGCACGAACTAAATAAAAAGAGAGGAAATACCCCTTATTGAACCATAAATCTAGCCCCTACACATTTGAAGCTCCTACATGTGCATATGCGCGCACTATATCGCTCATGGCTTAGCCGTATTTTTATCGACATTGCCGGGACATTGACGTGGCTCTAGTGTTGGGCGTGCCACCAATTTCATGGCCGAATTGGAGAATATAACTTATTCGGCGATGTCAAATTAATTGTAGGGCTGTCCATTTCTAAGTTGGCTGATTTTCTCTTGAACGTTTGTCATATTGTCAAGTCTTTGAATCGACATCTAACTGCCATGGATGTTCACCCTGAAGCTAGTTCCATCTCAGTTTACTAGTCTTTTTTGTATTCCTAGATCGCTAATTTAAACTATATAATGCAAAAAAAAAATATTATTGAAAATAGAACATCTAAACTTTCTAATAATATAATTTTTATAACATATAACTAATGCTAACTTGATCAAATTTGCGACCTAAAGGTACGCGCACGCCTAAAAAACTTTGAGAGAGGGAATAGTACGTATTGGTTAAAACCGCGTCATATATCTTGCACGTTTCGTGAACTATATAGCGAAGCGAGTCAATACAGTGCAAATTTAGACGTGTTGATACTAGTTTTCAAAAGCAAATAAGAATTGGCTGTATATTTTAGCGAAAGGACACTAGCTAGGGTTTTACAAGCTAGCGCTCCCATTGATGCTGGCGAATACCGTATCTTGTCCGCACCTCGATTAATTGGTGACCCGCGGCACCGTCAGTCTGGTGTAATGCCATATCCGGACTGTCACTGTGTTACCCGCACGCGCAACACCGGCCTTTGACCTCGCTAGCTCAAAGAAAAGAAAAGGATACTTCTGCCCCTGCGCGGCCGACGAACGGTTGCATGTACAGTTATACCTGCCTCGATCGTCGCCTGGGGCCGGTGCAGCATGAACGGGAGAGGGAGAGCGGGCGAATGGCGAGTCGGTGTCGGTCGAGAGCTAGCCGATGCGAACGTTCATGTCGCGCGTCGTGGCGGTTGATGGCAGTTATGGTGACTACTGACTACTTGGTCGGTCGGTTTATACGTGTCTGCTGAAGTTTCTCCTTTTTTTCTGCTTGATTGATTGATGATTGATAGACAACGCGTTCAGCTGGAAGTTTTTTTTTTCCATTCAGCTGTAAGTTTTTTTTTTGTAAGTTGGGACGCGTCTCAATTCTCAAACGGTAAAACCGGAAGACAACGACCTGAACCGGTGCACGCAACGCAACAGGATTATCTTTTTTTCTCAGTGGAACGCAACAGGATTTTTTTTAGTGAAGTGCAATGCACACATGATTATCGACCCACATCTTTTGATTCCAAAGTGGAGAGGCCCGCCGATGCTTTTGGCCAGCATACGGGCCGTTGGACGAGCCTACCGGCCGGTGGCTTTTGGCAACGGGCCATTCGTGTTGGGCTCCGCCCTCCATTTTTTTTTTTTGACATGTCCGCCCTCCATTCCTGTTCCTGCGCTTTTACAAGTTTGAGAATCCGCACGCGTGGACAAGAGCAAACCCTATATGCCGCACATTAACGGCAAACCCTATTTACGCAACCGGCGTCAAATAGCGGGATGACGCGTATCAGTTTTCTTTACCTGCGCGTGTATTTGGGCTGACCCATTTCTCCCCCCTCTGTTTCTTTTGATCACTGCAGTTTTTCTCTCCTCTAAAATACTTCCGCTTCGTCACCTTCTTGCTCGGTTTCTTCGTGTTCTTTTTTTCTATTTTCTTTATCCAGTTTAAGATATATTACGTATTTTTGTTTTTTTTGTTTCTGTTAACTTTCTTTTACATTTTTCATATTTACCTTTCATCCTTTTTTTTCCTATTTTTAAGATCTCCGTAAATACATAAATATTTCTAATTTCTATATCTGTATTGTTAACTTGATGTGTACGACTATATGAATATGTTTTTCATAATATAAGAGTGCGTCGCATGAACAATTATCTGAAATCATATAATTTTTTTTATCCTTGTGAACAGTTTTCTTAACTACGTAAAAAAATATTTTAATTCTTTTGAACAATAATTCTGAATAGAATGCACATTTATTTTGATCTATTATATTTGGACCGCATGAAAAATTATGTTAAACTTATAACATTTTTTTATCATTATGAACAATTTTTTAAATACCGTGAACATTTTCTGAACCTCACGAGTAAGAACTCTACAAACAATTTTGTGAAACCTCGCGAACAATTTTTTGACTACATGAATTTTTTTGAACCTCGCGGATATTTTCCAAAATTCATGAATATTTTTAATCCATTAAAAAAATTTAAGTTATAAATATTTTTAAATGCATGGATATTTTTCTAGAATTCATAAAAAAATCAAATTCAAGAACATCTTTAGAGCCGCAAACAATTTCCATGCATTTAAAAAAATGCATAAATAAAAATTAATCACTAACACTTTTTAAATTTATTGCTCCCTTCGATCCATAAAAAGTGTCGTGTTTTTTACTTTTTCGTTTTCTCGCATTTTCCTTTTGCAATTTTGTTTCTAAGTCCGAACATTTCAATTTTTGAACGGTTTCAATAGTTTTTAATTTTTATTCAATTTGAACATTTTTTAAAAATTGAATATTTTCAAATCTTAAACATTTTAAAAATTAATATGAACATTTTTTGAAAATATGATCCTTTTTTGAAATTTGAACCATTTAAAATACAAATATTTTAAATTTTTGAACCTTTTATGAAATATGAACCATGTTTCAAATATGAATATTTTTGTGAACATTTTTCAAACATCAACATCCGTGAACATGAACCAAAACCAAGATCGGTTCGAATACCACTGATGGGTTCGATGCATGGAAAACAAAAAATTTCTACCGTGAACATGAAGCAAAACCAAGATCCAATCTAGGAAGAAGCAAGATCTAATCTACAAAGATCGAAGAAACGAGATGTATGTGAGACTAAACCTCCAAGGTCCAAAGCCTACGAGATTAGATCTCGTTGTTGATGTAGTCGATCGTCCTGTGCTGCAATCCGGCAGCACTTTCGTACTCGGTCGTGCGTACAGTGTCGATGAAGCCCGTCCTCTCCCGTTCCGGCGGGCGCGGAGGTGTGGTAGGTCCCTCGGAATCCCAGCAGCACGACGGCGTGGTGGTGGTGGTGGAGGAGAAAAGCTGCAGGGCTTCGCCTAAGCCGGAGCAGACTTGCGGTGGAGGAGAGAGGGGCGGCAGACTTTGGTGTAAGGGGTTGGCTGCACCCCTGCCCCCTCCCGCTCTTTATATAGGGGGCAGGTCGGTTGGGGTGGCCCTTGCGCCCCATCCCATCTAGGGCCGGCGGCCAAGAGGGGGGAGGGGATTTCTTCCCCCCAAGTTGTGGTGACCCTGCATACCACTGCATGTTGTAGTATGCCAGTCGTTGATATAACATTCACGAAGTACCAATCCGCAAATATTACATCCCTCAGAGTAGTACAACAGAACATAGCAGGTCCATAACTCATTCATTTATTATTACAAGCAATATATACATGTCATCTCGGAGTTCCTCTTGGGTCCTAAGAGGAATACTCCTTCGAGGTGAACCCGACTCAACTTACAATATAGAAGTCTTACTAAGTTATACATTTATCCTCAACGAGCAGTTAATTACTAAGTGTTTGTACTGCTCGGGTACTACTACTATTAGACAGGTATACGCTTGTTCTTCTCCGGAACCCTCCCCGGTTCCGTAAACGATGAGGTAGTCAACTCCTTCTATACCTCCGGAGAGGTCTGGTTCTTCATAGCAGATGTCTTCTGCTCCGTCTTGGTTGTCGTTGTCCTCCTCAAGTCGATTCAGACAATCTAAGCAGGGGATTAAAGAGTGGTATGAGTATGAGCGTACTCACCAAGTTCATTATAGAAAAGAGGTGTTTAATGCACTAGCTACGATATCAGACCAGAAAGTCTAATACCAATGCAGATTTTGATAATCATTTCTTCAAGAGGTTGCTTTTATTTAGAAGAACTATGTCCGTCAGCCTTCACCGGTTTACTAGAATTTCATGGAGTTCCTTTCCGGCAGCATTCGCAGTTCCAAATCCCAGAACAGGGAGTGACGGTCACGATTCATTACACTCTGCAGAGGTGTGTTGCTTTACCCATAAGAGATCTTAACCTTGGTGCCAACCGGGCAGCTTTCCGTCCACACTTCCTTTGGTGTGAGGCCCGGTATAAGGTCATAGTCAATCATATTCCTCCGCTACCTCATACACCCACCCTTTGTTGCAAACTCCGACCCTGGGTCCTCGCCGGTGCTCTTATACCAATTAAGGACGGTCCCCGACCACGACAACAGTTCAGGTCTCTACCATAAACTCCTTCGCCGGGAGATGCAACCCATCATAGACCGCAATAACCGTGGGGAACTTAAGGCTTCCCCAGCCTACCGCTTGCTCCTCGGGCTACAAGTGTCTACGGACAACGCCGTGGGGACTTAAGGCTTCCCCAGCCAACCGCTTGTCCCCTTGGAATACAAGTGTCTACGGTAAAGCGCATACGTTGATGTACAAGAGGTGGAAATACAATTGACTATTCCGTCTCACACCAGATCTTATGGTTAACACGGGTATTACGGCACAAGAATCACTGGACGACATTTGTTGTTTAGTCCTAGATGGATATAAACCCTTGCAATGGAACCTCCACCATATTAACACAATCCATGGTTCCATTGCCCACCACATAGTCATATTCATAGTTATGAAAATAGTGGTGTTGCTTTTTATGCAATAGTGATAAACATAGTACTTTGCAAGTAATTTGGTAAAAATACTCAAATGACATGAGCAAGCGATGAACTTGCCTGAAGACTGCAAAGTGTTGCAGTTTGATGGTGTGGACTGACCCTTGTCCTATGTTGCTGAAAAATAGCATCATTGTCCGATAAGGGCAATGGTTAAAGAAGCAATTATGCATGATTCAGCTTTTAGGGTTTGTTTCCCCCTTCCCGATGCTTTATTATT